>JAZKJV010002389.1:600000-1043959 GCA_037367405.1 Ottelia alismoides | reverse complement strand
TTTTCTAAAGGCTGCCCTCTCTTGGCTGGATGTTGGTCCAGCCTACTACGAGGATCCCGTATCCCGTACTAAATGCTTTCTCCTTCCTGGGTCCCGTGGTTCCTATGCCACCGCCTTTCCCGATCCTTTTCTTTTAGTGCTTCGACCCACGAAAAGTGGATAAGATGGCTGCGCTCCAGCTCATGCGATTAGTCGCTCATGATCGTATATGATACGATCATCACACTTCCGTGATGCACCTTAGGATTTCTCCATATCCTTCAATAAGGGTCTGTGCTGGTGCAAGGCATGAGCTGTTAAGCTCGGGAGGTGCAGGCAAACACTCATGGGTGTGCCTTAGCATATAGAAAGATCGGGCGCTGATGTGAAACCTTATATAGATCTGACTCCTCCTATGGATCTCGAGGATCACGGATCCTAGGAGAAGGTTCGGGCGGTGAAATCAAGGCATCGGGTCTAACCAAGAAAAAGCTGAGAAAAGAGCTCCGTCGAACGGAAGTCGGGTCGACCTGGTTGAAGGAGAAGGTTGATCAGAGTTAACATTCTGACGTGGACCAATAAGAAAATTCCAAGCTAAAAAGTGAAAGAATAATGAATAAAAACTAACAAATGATTTTAAAATAAAAATAAAGAAAATGAATGTTGTGTATTATTTTTCAAACTATTTTATGCGATTTTTAATTAATTTTATGAAAAAATAGATAGGGTATATACATTATAGTGTATTATACACATATATAGTATATCTATATATTATATACAAGTATTTATATTTTATTATTTTATTATTTTATAAAAATATCTTTTTTATATTTTATTTATTTACAACATGATTTGAGGAATATAAAATGATTTTTATTTGATTTTTACAATTTGAATAATAGTATTATATAAATAGGTAATGTATATAATATATACACACGTGGTTTTTTACAATGGCATGTGGATTTTATTTTTATTTTATTTTGGGTTTTCTAATTTTTTTATTTTATTATTAGGGCTATATACAAGTGTTAAAAAATAATATAGTATTCACAAAATGTAAAATAAGTATAAATATTTATTTATGTAGGTACTATCTACAATGTACCATATCTCCCCCTACTTATATTCCTTGTCGATCAGGCCGATGTTTGACCTTCTCTCGAGGTTGGGATCACCCTATATTTGTTCTAAATACATCCTTCTTTTTCTTTTCTCTTTATTATTATATTTTTTTGGAAAATATATGTTAATTATGCAATATTAACAAGGTCATGCATAATGATAAGTTATTGTATTCACACCAATTTATAGATATTTTTTGCTAAAAGATAAAGCTAATATAAAAGAATGAAGAATAAGAATTGTAGATTCTTCAGAGAGCACATGTACTCGTCAGGTGCAGTAGTAGTGCTCGCCTGCATGTACACGGGCAAGGCCTTGGGCGACCACATTGTGCATGCCTACAAGGTGGGTGATGAATCTTCATTTCATCACCTTTATTCTTTCATTTTGGCCTTTAAACCATATTTAAATGTATGTAAATATCATTATTTTGCATAAATTAACATTATTTTTTTATTGTATAAATATTGCATAAAATACATTGTTGGAAGCCAAAATAAAAGAATAAAGAAAAGAAAATAAAATATCAAAGACATTTTATGACCCAAAACCTCGAGACCTAAGCATCATGATGAACGGGTTGTCAAGGAATAAAGTAGGGGGAGAAAAGGGTCAAAAAACAATAAAAACCCTGATTTTATTTATTCAACAATTCATTTTTGGCACCCATTTTATTCTTTATTATTTATACATAAAATAAAGAAACTTTGTACATGAAATATGTATATAAAAATACATAGAAAAATACAAAATTGATTTCACAAAAAATAATACACCATGTAAATTTTATACTCAGATTTAAATTCCAAAACACAAACCTCCCAGAACCATATCTTCTCCATATGAACTCAACAGAACCAAATAACTTTAATTATATATAACTTTTAATAAACTATTTAATGAAGGTGGTTTCATTCAATTTGGAGTTAAGATACAAAAATTAGATTTTGGACCCTTATTTGTACTATATACCTGAATAAATTATTTATCTTTTTTTATTCTCTACATTTTTTATTTTATACTTTTATAATTTTTTTAAATATCATTTATAAATTTTGTACATATCTATAATACAATAAATTATAAAGAAAATAATGAAGTAAGATAACATACAAAAATACATCGATGAATATTCTATACTTATACCAATATAATAAATAGATATATTTATTTAAGTATACATATTATATCAAAAAATATAATAAATACATTTATGCATATTTAAATAAGTTATAATTATATAAATTAGTCTTATAAAATAATAAAATCTACAATACAAAAGAAAAATAAAATAATGTATACATAGGTAAATATACCTATATTTATATACTTGTAAAAAACTAACCTATAATAAATTAAGTTATAAAAATAAATAAAAAACATATTAAACTACTACAGAAAATAATAACATTTTTTATTTTATAACTTGAACTTAATTAATTCATTTGTTATTTATTAACGATTTTATAAAAATTTTTGGATCAACTTTTTCCTTATTGGTCCTCGTGAATTAACCAGATTGCATCAACAGTTGACTCTGGTTAACACTTCACCCCTACGCCTGCACTTGTCAAAACTCTGTTTGACCATCTTCTTGTCCCTTTTTCTCTAATTGATACAACCATCGATTTGGAATGATTCCTCCATCACTTTTATTCCTCGATCCATGGTCCATCACACACCCTTGATTTTTTATCAGAGGAGTGCTACATTGAGTGTCTCGGGCTTGTACATAACCCCATCCTCCATTTCTCGAACGGGGTTCCACTTTTTGCTCCTCCACACCCCTCAAAGCTCCTGGACGACTTGAGATAGGTGACAACTGGCTCGCTAGCGCTTCGTAGCGAGGAAGGAGGAGCAGGAGCGTGGTTCTCATCATCTCTGGTAGTCTGCCTCCATGAGGTCCATCTTGCAGCTTCGACTGCTTGAGGTCAGTATTTCTTTGCTTTTTAGATAGATTTAGATCTTAGGTTTTGTTGTATGGATTTTATTTCGTGTGTTTAATCATTGCATTAGCCTAGTTTAAGAATTAGACTTGGTCGGAGCTCTTGAGGTTCGGCCATCGTTTTCACCCAACTCTGCCTATTTCAACCATCACAAACACCCCACTATCATACCCCTTCACTTCTCTAAATTTTCAACCCATCAACTCCCCCTGATCTTTTCTGATCTGGACCACCGAGGTCTCCTTCCTCCACTTCATCGGACCTCACCCATCCACTGCATGTCCTCCTTTGATCCTCACCAATAAAGGCCCAGGAGGCATCGTCAGAGCCCCCTTGATGATTCTAGGCAGGTACGACCCCTGGAAGGGCATTTGACCCTGTTTGCATCAGGAAAGAGCCCCATGTCTAGCAGAAGAAGCTTTGGGCTCTAAGGACCAATAGGTGGTCCTACAACATCATTGAACCATTGGGGAGACGCATGGCGACAGGAGGAACATTTATAGACCTTCAGCAATGCTGGACGAGGTCGGAGACACGCACAACCTTAGATTCAAGCTTGCCCATAGTGATTTCTTCAAGCATTCTTCCACCATCCTCACAAGCCAATGGATCAAGCCTTGTTCCCAGATCGTACAATTACCGTCAGATCATAGGAGCTACGATCGTCGAATCCATCCTTAGGATCTAATCCAAACGGTAGCTGTAAAGCATCATCTCGTAACCTCGGGATGCCAGGTGCCAAGTCGAAGACCTTCAACCCTCTGATCATGCATTTAGTGGGGCTATTTTGCACCTTTTTCCTAGCCTTTTTATTTATTTCTGTTTAGTCCTGTAAAATATTTAAGTAGCCTATAGTTTTAGGTAAAAATTACATGGAACCCCTTGTATTTCTTTCATATTGTAGTTGGGTCCTTGCCACATCACCTCACTTGCCATCCCACGTAAGGTGGACATTTTGTATACAAAACCTCGCATGTTCTTGTATTCAGTTTAGTCTTAAACTTTAAAAATTAGTTGTAAACTTTGGGTATTAGGCATTGTAGCCCCTACCTTTATTTTTATTTGCAAATATACCCTTGACAGTTCATATATTTTTGTTCTTGCTATTTATTATAAATACCATCCATGCTACAAAAACTATGAAAAAATAGGATTAGGTGCCTACTTGCATACACTTTCACGTTATATTTTTAGTTTTGAATTTTAGGTATTTTCTATTTATGAAAAGTTAAATAGCTCGACTTTGTCCTTGTTTGCATTTAAAAATACCAAAAAATATAAAATCTTTTTGAAAATTCTAAAAATATTATATGTTTATTATATTATTTCACAACTCCATACCCCAAAAATTCCAAAAAATAGAAAAGGAAAATTGCTAAAAAATAAAGGGATTTTTACCCCGCAGACCCTATGATCTTTGTCAATTACCTCCATAACCTTTGAAACAATCTAATTCCCCCCTTGACCCCGTAAACTTGATCCATCTTACCCCATAGACCCTGTCGCTATTTTAACTTTATTTGACTCAATTGCTTGGGTCAGTATTTAGTTAATCTAACCAATAATAATCCAACGGTGGATATCCTCTTCCCCTTCTTCTTTGTTCATCTATGGTGAAGAGTAGAGAGGACTCCTTTCTTCCTTCTCCCAGAAATGGCGTCGACCCCCTCAAAGGTTATTGTTTCGCCACCAGGACCTTCCACAGCCTCCGCCCCCCTGTCGCCCTCCCTCCCCCGAGCCAACCTCTATTTGTCACCTCCTACGCATTCTCCCTCCTCTCCCGCTCCCACCCCACTCCGCCTCCATCAACTCCAAAACTGGCACCGCCCTCACCTTCCCGTAGCTCCACTACCAAGTCCTCTCAGGAACGAGGCCCTCTGCCTGAGGATCTACTCCTTCCTCGATCAACTCGAGCATGGCTACCTCCCAGATCTCATGGAGCTCCGGTATGCTTTCAGCGAGAAGCTTGGGATTTATTATCCAAGGGCATGTCGGGCAGAATTTGAGATCCTTGAGGAGAAGATCTATAATCAGAATGAGGAGGTAGACACGCTATGCTTGATGGTGTGGTTGCCCTCATGAGGTACTACACATTTCGTCTTTTTGGATTTGGTCCAGAGCCGTATGATTGGAAGCTCACCATCTGGCCAAATAGAGGATATCTTTGTCATAATCCCAAAGGAATTCTGTTGCCCAATCTTGTTGGACTTAATGTGGGATCTAGTGATTGTTTCCACCAGGCAAACTTACGACAAGAGCTCAATCACTAGGTGGACGGAGGAGGGGCACAATACTTGCCCCAACTCGAGGCAGCCACTCATGCACAAGCGACTCATCCCGAACTGGGTGCTTCGGTCATTGATCTCTCAGTGCTTTGCTTGAAGCAAATAATTGCGGAAGAAGAGGAGTAAGGGGAGGAGGAGGAGGTCGTTGAGCGCGAACCAAGATGAGGGAAGAAGGTGATGGAGGGATAGAAGTAGATTAGCAAGGGGAGGAGGAGGTCACTGGGGTGGAGCAAGGGAGCAGAAGGATGGGGGCGGAAGCGGAGGAAGGGGAGGAGGCGGTTGGAGGCGGAGTCAGATGAAAAAGGGGAGGGAGGAGGAAGAGGAGGGGAAATAAAAGGAGGTAGAGGAAGATGGCATTTTTGTAAATTTATCAAATAAAGAGGGCAACTCACACCTATTTTCCACGGAATCTGGTTAAATTTAACGGATGAATTGATGGGAGTTAACCGTAGGGTTCGTGGGGTAAGGGTTAGCAAGTTTACGGGGCCCGAATTAGGTTGTTTCAAAGGTTGTGGAAGTAGTTGACAAAGATTATAGGGTCTGTTGGGTAAAAATCTCAAAAATAAAAGATCCAAAATCCTTATAAAATAATAAAAATAATTTAAAAATCCAGAAATATTAATTTATATTTTGTAATCATATATATTATTATCAATATATTAAAATTGATTTAAAGAATTTTTGCCCCTTTTGCTATTTTTAATCCTTAAATCAATTCAACCAATTTATTCTTGTTTTGGGATATTTTTTACTTTAAAAATATCCAAAATCATAAAACCAATAAAAAATATAAAATACAAAAACATTTTATTCTATATTATTTATTTATTTTTAGTTATATTTATAAATATATTATTATATATTGTATATGTAATTTCCTATTTTATATATTAAAAAGGAAAAAATAAAAATCAAAAGCTTATAAAAATAAAATTTAAAATATAAAATTGAAAACGATCAAAAATAATAAAAATTAGAATATATAAAAATACATAATTAATAACCCACACAAAAATACAATAAAAAGACAAGAAGATGAACAATTTTTGCATTCACTTGCACAGTATATCACGCTTGCTCCATGTGTTCGACACTCTACACATACTTGCATCAGACACACATTTTGTAGAGTTAAATAAAATAAATTTTAATTCCACAAGTTTTGAATTTCTTTATTTATTGATTGTGGGTTAATTGTTGTCTGAAGTAGGGTTTCTTGCGGGTCGCTACAACAACTTTGTCATTGCCTTATGAGGACATATTTGATCCGCGAAAACCCTCTTCAATTGTGGGCGAGCACTTGGCAGTCACATGTGCTCACTGGCATGATCTTGCCTCTATGTGATCAGTAAACACAAACTGGGAGACCACATGTGCTTGTCCGAAGCCTTGGCATGCATGTGGCATGCAGCTGGCGTGCACATGTTGAGCCATTATGTGCATGTCAATCTCACCTTTTATTGTAGTGTGCCTTGCTACATTCATCATGATTTTATATTGGATACAATGAGAAAATCATGCTCAGTAGCGAAGGCAACAATTCTGCCATCCTTATCGTTCTTTTCCTGCCATTCTTTTCTCCTTTTCCTAATGTGATCAATCTTTCTTGACGCGATCTTTTTTCTTGTAATGATTACACTCCTGCCTTTATATTTAGACCAATACTTTCTTCTCCTTTGATCTCTTCCTTTTATCATTCATGAATTAGTTCCCCCCATTTTGCATGATCAAAATCTTTGAGTGGGATAAAGAACCTTAATATTTTCTTTGTATCTCTTTGTTTATAACAACAACAATGATAGTCTCCAAGGAAACAACTCAATTTGATGTGGAGTTAGTGATATATATTCAAAATTCCTTCCAACTCTTTAGAAAAGTAGTAAGCAGCACGAAATTTAGAATGTACATAATATCCAAACATTATCGTAACAAGAGTAACCCTCCAACATAACCCACTCTTTATCCAAAAAGGCATATAACTTTTTTTTTCGATGCCTAATACTTTGAACTGGGACGATACATAATTTGATAGCAATCCAAGACTTTGAAGAGCTTCTCCAATCTAACATGATATCCAAGCTACGTACATGATCCCAATAGCTGGATCCAACAAATAGGAGTGTGTGGGTGTTAAAGAAAGGTTTTCTTCGCATGCAGATACTTCATATATTATAGAAAAACGTGTGAATTCTTATCAGATTATCCGCTGTCTACTTGTTTGGGAAATGCCCCCGTCAAAATAAATTCAAATTCAAAGCCCTCCTCAGTCCAACACAGATGGAATGGAATGCAGCAGTCAAAATCTAGTCAGATGGTGACGTCTGTAGCCTAACAATGAAGGCCGTCACCTCATAGTATAGTCACATGGATCATATATGTGAATTAAAAATACATCCAAGGAGCTGATGCTGATGCAACGAGGGAGGGACCTCTCTCATGTTTGGAAGAACCTGCATGTGGGCGTCGTTGGATTGTAGCGCAGGGAGGGATTTGGTCCAGTAGAGGTTCTCCCCTCCCTTTACAAAGATATAATATATACGTAGACATGCAACAAAAACAGAAGAACAAGGGCGTCCACGGATGCACGCACAGGGAAGCAGCAGCACTGCACTCCGACTGACCCATTTACATATTTATTATACTCCTGCACGGGACCCCATGTTGTGGGACTATATCTAATTTTACTGCCATCCCCTCTCTTCCTTCTTCGTCAGTAGATCGAATAGAGATGGCGGGAGAAGCCATCAATGCCCATGTTGGTTGGTTTTTTTTGGTGGTTAGAAGACATAGATGTCACATAATATCTCTCCATCTAATCGCCCTCTTCAATGCCAAGGACCATCTCCCACTGCTGGACTCGACTTGGACTCTTCTCCTCCCAACTTACCTGCACATATTTACACAGTCTAGGGTTTTCGGTGGCATTTACTGGCACGTTAGTTGAATAGCATTTACATGAGATAACCAGTCTATTTGATCATACGTCTCAGCATTGATATTTTTTCTCTCTCATTTGCACTCATCCCCACATCCAACCTAGTTTCATATATAAAACAGTGACCATGCATTCAACTGTAAATAAAAGAGAAAAGGAGCATCTTTCTTAAAGTGAGAGTGGCCAAGGCAGCACAGACGCATGGTAAAGCAGCCAGAAGAATGTGACTCCTGTTTAAATAATGGGTTCGCTAAAAAAGACAGAGGATGCTGCTCCTGCAACAAAGACGCATCATATGGCTTCCAAGGAAGACTTGTTTCTGATATATATATTTTAATCTGAAGCATTTATGCATCGTGGGCTTTTCGAAATAGCATGCTCACATGTTTGCCCTCACGTAGAAAAATGTGTGCCGCCAACTGCAAAGCTTCTGATTTTGATTGCACCATTTGTCCAAAGCATGTACGCCGAGGGATTCCTAATTTGGATCCGTGGATAATTATGCATCATTTTTTTATTACTGTAGTGGTAAGTAAAATAAGTTTTTTACATTTGTATCCCTGATAAATATTTCCATTAACTACCCTTTCATAATCTCTGTAAAACTTTTAAATTTGCGAATTTACGCTGACCGTTTCGTCTGTGGCTAAAAGTAATACGGGTATTCCTGTTCATACCGGAGTGGACGACAACCTTTCTTGTACACGGATTTGGAGGTGCTAAGTTCCCTCCTGCTCCAATTTTGGAATTAACGATTGGAATTCGTTAAATGAGGGAGATGGAAACGCTAATTTACTGAAATCTACTGTATTGCTCAGCCATGGTAAAGGGTAGAACACTGGGCTGAAATAAAAATGATATATAATACGAGTACACTACTCAATACTACAAACGCTCGACTCTCTAAGACTAACATTTACTTGATACAACAACAAAATATTCAATCTTCTTTCTTGCTCACTTTCTAGGTGGCTCTCTTCACTCTATCTCTCATTTGATTTGTCCGCACCTTGCTTTGATTCATTTCCTGACGTCTCCAAGCTCACTTTTTAGGTGACTCTCTTCACTATATCTCTAATTTGATTTGTTTGCTCCTTGCTTTAATTCAATTCCTGACAACTCCACATAGTGTCTCTCAATGACTATTTAACATGTGCTCCAATAGCGTTGAAGAGTATGGAAATCTCTAGAAATTCATGTTGAATGCACCAAAGAATATTCTAGAAATATAGAGTTTCATCTGCTTGAAAACTCTAGAGAAAAGAAAGTCTCTCCCTCTCAAGAGAAATTTAGAACCTTATAGTAATTACGTACTCAAGAAATTTCTAGAAACAAAAGAAATTGGTGATGTATTTTTTTTATTTCAACATTCCACTTCAACACCAACTTCTCTTATGCTAAGTCAATAATAGATTGCATCAGGATTTTTTCTTCCATTCTTCTCCACATGTAGTGGGTTTGTGAAACCCTTTATCTTCATCACTTGTAGCATGATTATACTTAGGATTTGGCTTGCATAGTCTGGTAAATCTTTGATGTGGCGTAATAGATTCATAATAAATCTTCTGTCAAGTAGACCGTGACTCCTCTAATGGTCCTGGATGAACTTCACTTTTTCGGGGACTAGCTATTTTTTCTACAACTTTAAATGCCACCTTCTCTTTTTCTCCAATGCTCCTTTCTATTTGATAATAATCCCCTCATTTTCTCCCCACGGATCTTCTCGAACCTTTTCATCTAGTAATGGAACCACATGTAATGACCATCATGAAGATGCTTCATTGAAGACAACATTCCTCGATGTATAACATCTACATGTGATTGGATCACAACATCTCCAACCTTTTCCCTCAATGTCATATCGAATAAATATCCATCAAATTACCCTCTCGTCAAACTTGTTGCAAAGGCGATCAGCTACGAAAACATAGCAAACCAATACAAATGTTAAGAAATGATTTACAGTTGGTTTCATCTTCCATAGTTTTGGGAAAGGAGGCATGAAGTCCAATTTTGATTGAGGTAAGCCATTGACTATATATGTTGATGACTTCATGCATTCTACTCAAAATCTCATGAAACATGTTTTGCTTGCATCAAACTTCAACAACTCTCTATCAGATGTTGATTCTTTCTTTCTGCAACTCTATTTTATTGTGGTATACTTGAGCATGTTAGTTCCCTTGAATTCAAGGTTCATTGAGATAATTGGAGAAATTTATTAATGTATACTCTCCACCATTATATGTTCGAAGGCATCAGATTTTCTTTCCAACTTCATTCTCGATCTTCTATCAAAATTCTTTAAATTTGAAGATTTCTCCTTAAGGAATAATACACAAACATATCTTGAAAAATCATCTACGAAGGTTAACATTTACCTCATTCCACTTATAAAAGGCTTGTCCAAATATATACGAGTGGATCAATTGCAAGGCTCCTTCATATGAAGTCTAGAGTACTTATAAGGCGATTGATGTGCCATCCTTGTAAGGCAATTGATGATCCTTACCATACTAACATCCATAAAAAATTGTGTATTCTTGAACATGTAATTGTGGAAGACCTTTAATCATTGGAAAACTCATTATTATCTTCAACTTGTAATAGCTTACATGTCCCAACCACACGATCCAGATCAACTGTCTCATTTTCCCTTGCTCTCTCTCTCTCTCTCTCTCTCTCTATATATATATATATATATATGAAAACTTCACTAGACATAATATAGATAAATTCAACTCATCTCCCTTTCATGACAGTAGTCACTAGAAGCTTTAAATTTTGATAGACCTAAACATTGTCGAGACCAAACTCAATATATTGTCTGTTGGCCACTAATATAAATATGTAAAGAAGATATTTCTTCTTACTCTGCACAGGATAGACATGATCAAGCTTCATCTTCTCTACATTATATATTAGAGTAATTATTGTGCATATTAAGTACATACACAATTGGTAACTTCGAGTTGGTGGTTGTTACAACAACTCGATTGCCATTGTATGTAGTCACCTATTGTAGCTTCTCCTTATCTCCGATCATGTGTTCTGAGCAGCCTGAGTTGATTATCCAATTGTTATTGTAATCGACTTCTGGATGGATCTTCGTTATTAATGCCAAGTCCGCTTCTTGGACAATTGTCATAGAGGCCTCCTTGTCCAAATTTTCTTTTGAAAAAAAACCTCATATTAACTAGTTGAAGTTGTGGTTTTACTTTCAGACGGTTTCTTTCAGAACATGCAGTCATGTGTATAATGTCCCTTAATCTTCCCGCAAATGAATCATCCCTCATTTATTTTGCAAAGAATTATTTTGCCTTTGTAATTGACCATATGGAGCTCCCCTAGCTCGGAGCTTCTTTGAGGATGTTGCTTCCACTGAGGAGTTTAATCCTTCTGATGTGACTCATGCAACTTCCCTCATTTATAAACACTTAATCAATGCTTCTTTGCTACCTTTTATTAACATACTAGACAAATGATTAGCTAAAGTCTATTGATTTGCTAAGAGATTTTCAAACTCTAACAATGTGGGACGAGCGAGTAACGTAGAGACAACAATGACAAATGCACGATATCTAGTGGTAATACATGGATAATAGTTCTTTGCATCCATCTCTGACTAATATTTTACTCCAAATCTAACTGAGAGATATCCTCACAAATAGAGTGTATTTTGTGAAGTATTGAGTGATGTTTCTTGAGTGCATTAGCTCGTTCTCCAATAACTACAATTGCGCATCATTTTTGCGAGAGAGATAGCATGGATGGTGCATCCCAAGTTTCCAACAGATTAGTGGATTCTTGAATATGCTTGATCAGATCCTCTTACATTATCTTAAGAACAAACACTACCAACCTACTAGCATATATTTTACGAGGGGTATAATAATTATCCTAACAGAAAAGCGAAGACAAAAATGTCGTTGAGGCGACCACTCAAGAAATCTCATATCAAACAATAATTAACTCGCAATATAAATCAAGAAATGAAAAATAAGATACAGAGTTAAAATTTATTATAACTCTACAATCTATATATAGGTGTAAGTATGTGCAGAGTGTCGAACACATGGAGCAAACTAGATAGATCGGGAAAATAGATCTCCGTCATCCTGCGATTCCAAAGCTCAGTCCATAACCTCCATCCTCCCATTTTCAGCATACACAAGAAAAGGTATCAGACCAATACCCCGCGCACACGGGAGCATTTGCCTTGAAGAGAGAAGTTCCCTTACCTCCCCGCAAACCCCCGTCCCAATGATTCGCTCGGGTCAGGGAGCTACCCAGGTGGGAATCCGTCCACCATCCGTAGGCCGAGGCCCGACTACAACTACCTGACCTCTTTCCCTCGATCTAGTACTACTTCCCTCATTGCTATAAGTAAGAGCTAGCGGTTCTTTCCTTGCTGACTTTCAGACCTCCTCGGAGTCCCTTCCTTCTCATAGGGGGTAGTACTCAACCCTCTCCCTACTAGCAAATTTGTGTTCCTCTTCTTGTCTATGCATATTTGTGTTAGTTTTTGAATTTTTGTATTTTTATGGAGATTAAATTTTTATATTTTTAATTTTTTTTAATTTTATTTTTTTATTATCTTTTTTTATTTTTCTTATTTTTAATTAATTTTTATTCTAATATAAATAATATAGGAATATATAAGACCATATATACAATATAGAGCAATATAATTATAATTACAACTATAAATAAATAAAATTTATAGAAAAAATCGTTTTTGATTTCATATTATTATGTTTTTGTGATTTTGTGATTTTGTGTGATTTTTGCTAATTTTTAAGTATTTTAAAGGTAAAAAATCCCAAAACAGAAATTTAATAAATATGTTGAATTGATTTGGAGATTAAAAATAGAAAAAGTGTCCATAATTTTTAAAATAAATTTTAATATATAATAACTAATATAAATAAAATTATAAAATAGGAATAGATACTTTTGGAATTTTTGGATATTTTTTATAAAGGATTTTCGAGCCTTTTATCTTTTATGTTCTTTCTTTTCTATTTTTAGTGGTTTATGGTCTGATATTATAAAATACTATAATAATCAAAATATTTTTTTGAAAAAAATTTCAAAAAATTTTTATATTTTTTTGGTAATTTTTAATTTAGATAAGGCTAAAAATGTGCTCTTTTGATTTTTAATAAATAATTAAAATGATCGAAAATACAAAAATAAAAATATAACATGAAATTAGATGCTAGAAGGCACTTAATCCTATTTTTTGGAATTTTTGGATCATAGATGATATTATTAATAAATAGAAAACATGCATAAAAATTAATGAACTAACAAGGGCATTTATGCAAAAATAAAATGCAAGGTTGTTTCCTACAAAATATCCAAAATTATATAACTAATATTAAAAGTTTATATACTAAATAGAAATTACATAACTTGTGAGGGTTTCTCTGCAAAATCGTCACCTCACATGGGACCACACGTGAGGTGACGTGTACTGGACCCGATTGCAATACGAATAAAATACACAGATTCTAATGCAATTTATACAAAAATATAAAGTGTTTAAAATAAATTATAGGGTTAACCAATAAATAAAGAAAAGGCGAGGGGATAATGTGTAAATTACCCCCTCAAGGCACTGATCCAACGGTTCGTAGGAGCCTATTTATCCACGTGGCATGCGTAGGAGGTGTGATGATGCTTCTTCGATCTGTGGGGGAGATCAAATCTGGAGCCCGATCGGACGGGCAAGGTGATTGGAGATCGAACAACCACAATCAAAACTAGAGTGAAGGCGTGATCAGATGGCTTCTGCTTCATACAAAGAACATGGAAGAAAGTCACCTTCCCTAAGCTTTGATTGCTGATTCCGGACTACTTCGACCACCTCCACGAATGTTCAGGTGCCCAAAATGTTCCCCAAGGTGATCTTCATCTGAAGGAGGTCTCATAATTCCTAGAGACTCATCAGAGGAGTCCCAGGAGGTTGCAGAAGCACGGACGACCTGGGACCCTCCTCTGAGTCCCAAAGCTCCTCCTATTGGCCTTCAAGCTCCCTGCACCTGCACAAAAGAATGTTGGGTTGAGATGATGACTGGCCAGAGCACTCAAGTTAACTAGTATCTAAAGGTCGTTGTCACCCGAATCGCAAGGCACGGTCAATCAAGAAAACTAAGATCACGAAATAAACAACCAACCTCAAAAATCTAATGTAGTAGTCTCCACTATTTATTTAACCTGGTATAGAGATCATGATCGAACACAAGGAGCACGAGCAAAGCCTACGAAGTAGTTGAGAATCAGAAAATAAAAGGCATCTTTTTGTGGCTTTAATTTGCATGTTTATATTTTCTATTAATTTGCATTTTTATATTTTCTAATAAGAAAGCAAATACAAAGATAAAGAAAATCAAATTCAAACAACTATTTTAAGACTAAAAATGCTCAAAATCAGAAATGAAAATATAACATTTTAAAAATAAGAAAGAATTTTTTTGATGATTTTATGGTGTTTTTAAGATTTTTATATGATTTTATAAAAATAAAATAAACACAAAATAGAAGCACATTGTCTAGCCGTAACCTAAAGGTAAAGTTAAAATGCTAAAACTACCTGAAAGGCCTAGTGACTATTTTTATGAAAAAGTAGATAAAAACACCTAATCACAGACACTGGAATTCCATTTTTTGGAATTTTCTAGAATTTTTAAGATTTTTTATAATATTTTTGGTCTTTTGTGATTTTTAGGGGTTTATAAAAGATAATGGAATAAAAACGATACTGGAGTGAAAAATACACTAAAACACATACATAAGAACTTTTGTAGAATGGGGGTATTTTTATATTTTTAGGTATTTTACAAAATAGACAAACATGTTTTTAAGGCCTTTTGCTTTTAGAAAATATCAAATAAAATCAAATCGAGTCATAAAAATTACCAAAAATATTACACAACAGTAGGAGCTAATGGTAATTTTGTGGAATTTTTGGAGTTAGTTTGATAATTATTTGATTAAAAACAAAACTTATAGGCTATAGAGACATATCTGCAAATAATCTAAAGTTTCTAGACTAAATATGAGCATATATAAAGAGTCCAGGGTTATTAGTGCAAAAATCCCACGAAATACACACACATGTCAATTAACCAACGCATAGGGGTATAAAGGCAAATATAGAAAACTTTTCATTCAAGTAGTAACCATCAGAAAGTACAAGAAGAAACATGCAAAAACACCACAAGGCACGTAATCGTGCACGTGTTTTTAGATGTGGAGGAATAAAGTGCAAATACTAGAAATATTAGGGTCTAATATGAAAATAGTTCAAACTACAACTTTATTTAACGAACTATAAAGAAAAGCATAAAAAGTGCAGGGAAGGAATGTCAATATACCCTCGCAGGTGCGTGTGGTGCGTATGGGGGGACACATGGCAGACGTCGGAAGCACGAGGATGTGTGGCTCTGATCCTCTACGATGTCAGATCTAACGGCCTTAGGTGTTGTCGGGGACGTGGGGCTCTGATACATCAGGTGTCAGATCTAATGGCCTGGAAAGCTGCTGTGGTCAACGGCTTGGATCTGATCTAGTGGAGCTGAAGGCGTCTGGAAGAACAGGGGTCCGACGAAGTTCACCATATCCTTGGTAGAGATCCGCAGCTCCGGTGATCAATCGGAAGGGTCAAGAATGATCGTGGAAACCACCCGCGTCTAGTGAACAGGTCCGATGAAGGAACCAATGAACGAATGTGCGTGACGCCGAAGGTGGCCTGGAGCTACTCTGACAAACTGTCTAAAGGCTGTGAACAGAGTCCCTGTACACGCAAAACACCTGTGGAGGAAAGGTTGACTCGGGGTGAAGCTCTGATCGAGGGTTATTTGATCAAAAATGGAAAGAAGCAACATGGGGTGGGGTTCGATCTCGGTGAATGTGATAGAGGAGATTAGATCCTAATCTCGACCTAAGGGATGAGCCTAAGGGTGATCAGGCTGGCGTAAGGTGGAGCGGACGTCAGGGGTTCAATCGGAACAGATGAATGTGGATATCGGGGACCTACCAGCTGATTGGAGCGGATGAATGTGCGGTGATGGTGAATGAAATGATTGGATCGAATAGGAAAATGCAAAGGAAATGGGGGATACCTGAGGTCCTAGGCGATCTTTAGAGCTTCAGGCAAAGGCGATCAGAGAGGTAATGGCCTCGACCAAGCTGTGAAAGGCCGGGAGGCTGATCGCGGCGGCACACACCGGCCACGAGGTTAAGCAGCGTTGCTACTCCTCCAAGTTTCGATCCAAAGGAACCCTCAGGCAGCAGTCACTCAAACAGAGGTGGTTAGGGATGAAGGAAGGCGCAAGGCACGAGCTATTGCTCCTAGGATGCAGAAGAAGATGATTTATAGGATTCCCAGGAGCTGGGAGAATCGGGCAAGGGCACACAACCCTGGGAAGATCTGCACCTTCCTAGGGATCTACGAAGGTCTTGGATCCAAGGAGAGATGACGGGAAAAGAATCAAGGCGAGGGGGTACAACAGAGTGATCAAGGCAAATGTGTCTAGATGGTCGTTGCGACCTAGATCACCTGGCTATGTCAATCAAGAAAAAAAATCGAACCACTAAATAAATCAAAAATCAATCAAGCACGAATAGCGGTCCTGCTATGTGATTAACCTGGTATAGCACCCAGGGTCGAACTCAAGGAGCACGGATTGGCCGAGAGGCCTACAAAGTAGTCAAAATAAAAGGAGAAAATCTTTTTAGTGGTTTTAAATTTATTTTATATTATTTTGGATTTTTAAGTTTATTAAGAAAATGATAAAAACAACCAAGCACACAATTCAACAATTTATTAAAGGTACTAAAAGTCAAGCAAAAATTCCAACAAAAATATTTTAATGTGTTTTATATTTTGTAGTGTTTTTGGTGAATTTTTGAGAATTTTCTGATGTTTATTTTATTTTCTAAAAATCAAAAAGTGAAGCAAACAATGGGTACTATCCAGCCGAGCCAAAAAGCCCTAGATAAAATATTTAAGGGCCTTAAAATGGCCTGGAGGTAATTTTCCTATAAAGATGATAAAACAAGGAAAATTTAGGTACCAATTTTATTATTTTTAGATTTTTAATTTTTTTACTAGAATTTTTATGGGTTTTTGAGTGTTTTTAAGTTTTTAATGGTTTTCAGTGATGAAAAATAGCCAAAATCGGCTAGAAAATCAAACTAAGCAAAACAAACAGTGGACAATTTTTTTGTAATTTTTGGACACTATTTAAAATTTTTTGTGATTTTTAAAGTTAGACAGTAGCAAAACTGAGTGTTTTTGAATTTTTAAAAATAGCAAACAAAATCAGAAATGTCCTCAAAAATCCGTGAAAATCCTACACCATGGCAGGAGCCATGTGTCAAATTCTCATTGGATTTGGAGGTGATTTGATATTTTATTCAAAAATAAAGGTAGGGTACTATGCACAGGGACTGAAATGCAAATACCCAAAGTTCTGGGGGGCCCCGGTGCAATTAACCCAGTAAAACACGCGCCAAGCGCGTGCCTGGGGCACTCAGGGACCTAAATGTAACAAAAATAAGTCCCGAGGACTTATTAGTAACACGTACCAAAAGTCCAGGGGCCTCACTTGCAAATTACCCAAGATATCACGCACATGCGGAAATAAATCATTCACAGGGGCATAAATGCAAATATCAAAAAGATTTCATTCCTTTAAGAACATCCAGAACTACAAGGGCTTTAATTGCAAATACACCAAAATAACACGTGACGAAGCACGTGGCTCACAACAGGCAGGAGTATAAATGCAAATAAACTAAGCTCGAGGTCCTCTATGCAAATAAACCTAAAACTAAACAACTGATTCTAATATTCACAGGACTAAAGTGAAATAAAAACAAAAGCGGTGCCTAAGGGTAAATTACCCTTTATTAAGCGGGTGGTCTGGATGCGCGCCACGTGGCGATCGGACGGCGGCTGGAAATGGGCGCTCCAGATGACGTCTCCTCGGATCTGACGGTGCTAGCTGCTCAAGGGATGGACGGCTCAGATTGGAACTGGAGCGAGGAATGACGATCGACGGCGCTGGAGGATGCTGGAAGAACAAAGCCCCGGCGAGCTTCGTCGGGCTCGTACGTGCGCTGCGCTCCTCCTTGGAGCACTCTGAAGGTCGGAGAAGAATGCTGGAGTGCTCCCGTGTCTGCTGCGATGCTCCGATGATCGGCCCGAGCTCGGAGGAGCTCAGGGGCGGTCGACGGAGCTGGGTCTCCTGGTCTGAATGACCAAGCCCTCAGATGGGCTCGGTGGAACCTGCAAAGTGGCTCAAAAGACTCGCAGGTCGAGGGCAAATTTCCTCGACCCGGTTAGGCTATGTGAAGGTGGCTGGTGCGGCGGAGTGGCGGGCTCCGGCGAAGGTGGTGGACGGAGGAGCCCGGTTCCCAGCTCCTGTGCGAGCTGGGTTGAGTGCGTGGGTGCAGAAGGTGCGTCGGAGGGAGACGGTGATGGCGGTCGATTCCGATGATCGAGATAGGTGATAGGGTGGTCGGAATCAAGGGACGACGGCGGAGCTGCGATTTGGGCGTAAACGGAAATCGAACGAAATAGCGGGGCTAAATAGCTACATGGGTGGTCGGAGAGACTGTAGTGGAGCTGGGGAAGCTCCCGGTCTTGGCCTCAAGGGACGTCTTGGCCCGAGGCTCGAAGCTCGCTCAGGTGGCGGAGCTACGGCGGCTACGTCGCCGGATCAGTGGATTCCTCCTCCTCTCCTCGCTGCAACAGGTGGAATCGCTCGCTGTCACTCTCGCCGTCTCTCTGGAGCTCACAGGGAAGGAGGCGAATGACCAAAGATGGAGAGAGAAGGTGGCGGAGCAGCGGCTTTATATGGCTAGGGGTCCGAGAAGAAGGGGTCCGGGCAAGCTCAGGAGCGCGCGGATCCCGAGGGAGCGGCTCCGACGAGGATGTCGGATACATGGCGAAGGATTCGGACCCGGGGTTTGGCGAATTGGTGATCGGGTCGAGCGGGTAATAATTGGAGAAATCGGGTCCGGAGCTCAGACCCGTGGGAAGTGGTCCTGGGGGGGCTAGTTGACCGGGCGATCAACATCCCCAGGACCCAATGAGGATGGGCCACGTGGCAGGATCTTGAAGCTCAAAATTAAGGTAGCTAGGGCCCGATTTTGCAAAAACTTAAAACATGGATTATTTTTATTTTATTTTTTTCTATTTTTTGGTGATTTTTAATTAATTTTTGGAAATAAAATAGGCTATATGCATAATATGTATTAGATATAGGTATATACAATATATAGGGTTTTGATTTTTTATTTTTATATATTATTTTTATGCAATTTTATCCTTATTTTATATTTTATTTATTTATAGTATAAAATAAGGAGTAAAAGGTGTTTTTATTTCATTTTTATTATTTACTTACATAGGTCAAATAAATACATATGTACATCTATATACATGGTATATGTACAATGTGTTTTTGTATTTTTAATTTTTCTATTTTATTTTGTTTTGATTTTAATTGTTTTTATTTTATTTATCTACAATATATAACATAGACTATTTACAAAAAGTTTGGAAAGTAATTTTATTTATTTACAAGGTTAAGTAAATACATAGGTGTGGTTTATGTACAAGATGAAAAAGAGTATTTTTGATATTTTTGATTTTTAACTTTTTATTTTGTTTTTATATATTTTTATAAATATATACAAGTATTTACAAGCATATTTTTGGGTGAGGAAAATATAGTTTTATTTATTTACACAAATATTTACACATGAGCCCCTATCTCCCTCTACTTTGACTTTTATGCGGTCAGGCCCATGCTGAGCCCTCCCTTGGGTTAGGTTGCTCAATATTTATTCTAAATATTTCCCTCTTTTTCTTTTTAATCTTTATTCTTTTATTTTTGCACAAAAACATGCTAATTATAGGTTTTTACACAATGCATGCTTTTGGTAATTATTTATATTTACATATATCTACATGCATTTGCAAAGGTTTTTGTAGATAAAATATAAGAATAAAGAGTGATGAATGGGTATTCATCAGTACGTGACCCGACTAGAGAAATTAGGAGAAATCGGTTCGGCGAAGACAATGGGGTCGGTTCAAGCCTCATATGCTACCCCAAGTCAAAGGAAACTGCCTCCTCACCACCTCATCCGTGGAGAGCCATGTGTAAAGTGCTGGTGCAAGTCAAGCCATGGATGAATGATGCATGAGGTGCAAGTTTTGCAAAAAAATATTCACACATATTTACACAAGATTTTTGCAAACATTTGATTTTCAAAGCATTTTAGAAAAATTTTGTACTATATACATAATTTTGATAAAAATATTTACACAGGTTTTACACAAAAGATTTTTGAAATCATTTTTACAAAAATACTATGTACACTAGCTCTGTATGTGCATGATAAAAGAAGTTTATGTACATGAAAAATTTTTAATTTTTGTGATTTTTAGCCATTTTATTTATTAACACACTCACACAAAGTACGAGTTATGGCTAAAGTATATATTTATTAACACACTCACACAAAGTACGAGTTATGGCTAAAGTATATATGAAATATATACACCCCCCCTATACTTAGCTCGAACGATGTCCTCAGAGTGATCAAGAGCGATGAAGAAGACATAACTCGTGCTTAGTAAAAGGGAAGTGAAAAGGAATGGCTAAGTACAGAAACGAATAAATGAATAGAATGAGAGGGACTCGGTTGTTTCCCCCTATACTTAGGATTAACTAATCCTAAGTATAGCAAGCTGTACATGAAGGGAAATCCGAGTGAAGAAGATACAGAGTCTGCCCCCCCTATACTTAGGGTAAAATATCCCTAAGTATAGGCAGCAAAACAGGAGCAGAAAGCATGAAAAGAATACCCGCAGGTCCTACATCCCCCTATACTTAGGGTAAAGTACACCCTAAGTATAGCATAATCATAAGATGAGAAAAGGGATGTGGGATTAAAGAATAGAATGATATGGACATCTGGATCTATACAAGGCGGAGGAACAGTGAAAATCAGGCATGAGATGCAAAAGATGTGAGTCAAGAGACCGCAGCTCACGCAAAATGAATAGGGGCAACAATAACGTCCCGCGGCTCATGATCTAGAAATGGCTTGAGCCGCTGGCCGTTCACTCGAAAGGTACTCTCAGAAGACAACTCGGATATATCAATGCTACCATTGTCGTGTACCTTTCTGACCAAGTAGGGTCCCTTCCATTTGCTCTGCAGCTTCCCTGGAAACAAACGAAGCCTCGCATCAAACAGCCATACTCTCTGTCCAATCTCAAAATGCTTGTGGCTGATATGAGAATCATGCCACTCCTTCACTCTCTCTTTGTACTGTAAGCTGTTTGAGAAAGCTGCATCTCTAAGCTCCTCCAGGGCAGCTAACTCTGCCCTCCTCTGGTCTCCCATACCATCTGGATCCATCAAAATATCTGTAACTGCCCAAAGTGACTTGTGCCTCAGCTCAACAGGTAAATGGCATGGCTTTCCATACACGACGCGAAAGGGAGATGTGCCCAAAGGTGTCTTGAAAGACGTCCTATATGCCCACAAGACCGAGTCCAAAAGCTGTGACCAATCCTTTCGGTCAGGGCGGACGACTTTCTGCAGAATAGTCTTGATCTCCCTATTCGACACTTCGGCTAGACCATTCGTCTGTGGATGGTAAGGTGTAGCAACAAGATGGTCTATGCCGAACTCGCTAGCAAGTGCCTTCACCTGGTCGTTGATGAAATGAGACCCCCATCAGAAATCAGAACTCGTGGAACCCCGAACCGCGTGATGATGTGCTTCCTCAAAAATCTGCAAACTGTCCTCGCATCAGCGGCTCGGGCGGGGATGGCCTCAACCCAACGACTCACATAATCAACGGCCAACAGAATGTACTCAAATCCCTGACTCTTAGGGAATGGACCCATGAAATCGATGCCCCATGCATCAAAAACCTCACAGAAGTGAATGGGCTGCATCGGCATCATATCACGCTGTCCACAAGTGCCCATCTTCTGACAGTCAGTACACCTCTTCACGAACTCATCAGAGTCCTTGAAGAGGGTAGGCCACCACAAGCCGGATTGGAGCACTTTCTGTGTCGTTCTCCTCCCAGAATGATGTCCTCCTGCCTCAAGCTTGTGGCAGTAAGTGAGGACGCTATGGTGTTCCTCCTGAGGAATACACCGACGCCAGACGCTATCCCCTCCTTCGTGGTAAAGGATGGGATCCTCCCAGTGGTAGGACTTGGCCTTCGCAAGGAAGGTCTCAAGCCTCTGCATGGGCCAATCTTGTGGGACTTTCCCAGCAACAAGAAAGTTCACAATATCGACGTACCACGGGAGTGAGGCGATAGCAAGGATCGCCTCATCTGGGAAGGTATCTCGAATGGGGTCAATCTGCTCAGACTCCTCAGGCTGCTCTAAACGGGAGAGGTGATCCGCCACCACATTCTTGACTCCAGGCTTATCCTTGATCTCAATGTCGAACTCCTGGAGTAGAAGGATCCATCTAGTCAATCTGGCCTTGGCATCCTTCTTTGCCATGAGGTACCTGATGGCGGTGTGATCTGTGTACAAAGTCACTCTAGATCCAATGATATAAGATCGAAACTTATCTAGGGCGAACACTACGGCTAGCATCTCCTTCTCTGTGACCGTGTAATTCCGCTGGGCGGAATCCAATGTGCGGCTAGCGTAGTGGATGGCAAATGGAACTCCATCCCTCCTCTGTCCCAGCACTGCCCCTACGGCAAAATCGGAGGCATCCGTCATGATCTCGAATGGGAGAGACCAATCAGGCGGCTAAAGGACAGGAGCCTCAATGACACACTGCTGGAGAGTCGCAAAGGACGAAAGACACTTGTCATCGACAAGGAACTCGGTGTCTTTCGTCAGGAGGTCAGTCAACAGTCGGGCAATCCTGCTGAAATCCTAAATAAATCTCCTATAAAATCCAACGTGCCCCAGGAATGACCGTAGCTGCCTCAAATTGGACGGCGGTGCGAGTTTTCTAATGACATCAACCTTGGCCGGATCAACCTCCATGCCCCTGTTGGAGATGATGTGGCCGAGCACCATCCCTTGAGTCACCATGAAGTGACTCTTCTCCTATGATAGAACCAAATGGTACTCAATACATCGCTGGAGTACTCGGTCTAGGCAGTCAAGACAGGAGTCGAATCCGTCGCCGTAGACCAAGAAATCGTCCATGAAGACCTCCAAACACTCCCCTACCATGTCCGAAAAGATCGACAGCATGCACCTCTGAAAAGTCGCAGGGGCATTGCATAGCCCAAATGGCATGCGTCGAAAGGCGTATGTACCAAAGGGACAGGTAAAGGTGGTCTGCTCCTGATCCTTAGGAGCGATGGCCACCTGGTTGTAGCCCGAGTACCCATCCAGGAAGCAATAATGGCTCTTCCCTGCCAGTCTCTCAATGATCTGGTCAATAAAAGGCAGGGGGAATGGTCCTTCTTGGTGGCCTGGTTGAGTCTCCTGTAGTCAACACAGACCCTCCAAGAGGTGGGTACTCGTGTAGCAATCTCCTCTCCCGACTCACTGATCACAGTCGTGATGCCCGTCTTCTTGGGCACCACATGCAAGGGGCTAACCCACTTGGAGTCGGAAATGGGATAAATAAAATCTGCACTCCACCATTTTGATATTTCCTTCATCACGACCTCTCTCAGGTTGGGGTTTAGTCGCCGCTGGAACTCACGCGACGGCTTCGCCCCCTCCTCGAGATAGATATGGTGGGAGCACACTGATGGACTAATCCCATGGAGATCTGCTACGCTCCATCCGATTGCCTTGCGGTTCTTTTCAAGAACCCCCATCAAACGGGATTCCTGCTCTCCAGTCAGATCGGCAGAGATGATGACTGGGTACATCTCAGGCTCGCCCGCAAGGAACCGATACTTCAGCGAAGTAGGGAGCGGCTTCAGCTCTGGACAGCTGGGCGCTGGCAATTCTGGCTTCGGAAGAAAATGTGTCAATGCGGCTAAGTCTGCCAAATCTGCCTGGGAGAAAGAAAGTGAACTCTCGCAAACTGGATCTGGAGAAGGCTGCTCAACTGTGCTGTCTCTGATCTTCTCTGCATCTGCCTCCTCCTCATCTATAGGCTCAGGTGGACTCAAGTCTGGCATCTGATCGTCGCAATCTGCCCAATCAGACTCTGAATCCGAGGGATCTGCATCCAACAAGGTGGCATCAGTACCACCGTAACACAAGGTGGCCTCAGCACCACCATCACTGAAATCCGCGTCGCGATCAAGGGTCGGCTCTGCTGCCTCTGTGGTATCCTGAACCAGGGCTGTGCTCTCCAGACTCTCCTCTGCTATCATCTCGACATCAGCTGTATCTGAAAATGAGAGGATGGCCTGTGCTGCAGGATCTGCCCATGCTGCCTCGTCATCAGTGATCACAAAATCACAGTCCCGGTGGATGTCTGGCTCGACGTCTGTCAGCTGCTCTGAATCGGTGCTGGCCTCTGAGTGTGCTCTCTCTGGCTCTGTAGTCCTCGACCGTCTCTATTTGTATACTCTCGCCCTCGACACGAAAGTATACCTTCCCGCTATCATGATCAGTCACCGCCTTGGCTGTGGCCAGGAACGGACGACCGAGGATGATGAGGGTATCGGCCACTGAATCAGGGATCTCCATGTCCAACACTACGAAGTCCACGGGGAATTTCAGGCCCTGAATCGTGACGATAACATCTCGCAACAACCCCTTCGGCCTCTCGACAGATCGATCAGCGAACTGAAGGACTATCCTGCTCTGTCTAAGAGTGCCCAACTCGAAGCGGTCGAGAAGGGCTGCCGGAAGAAGGTTGATCGACGATCCGCTATCCAATAGAGTCCGGTCGAACCTCTGCTCACTAATCTGGCATCTGACATACGGGGCCCCTGAATCTGACCTCTTGGCCGGCAGACGGTTCTGGATCGCAAAACACGTGGCTTTTATCAGCACATGGATCTCTGAAGTGTGGTTCCTCCTCCTCCTCCTGACTGTGGTCCTGTCTCTCAAAGATCGCTGAAGAAGGGGGATGTGCTGCAAAGCCTCCTGGAGGGTCAGCTGGATGTGGAATCTATCGATCATGCTCTGACTGAACTCCTCCTGCTCTCTCTTTTTTGGATCATTTTCTTTTTTCTTCCCCTTCCCCATCTGAAGGGCTCTAGGGAAGGGGATCACAGGGTCCTTCGCAGATGAAGGACTAGGAAAAGGCCTAGACGGCTCGACGGCCGGATCCACACATACATCAAGCACCACAGTGGGACCAGAAGAAATTAAACCTTTTCCTTTATTCACAACAGTGTTCTGAGGTACATGAACTGAAGGAAAGACAACATCTCTATCACGACAAACACCGGTGGCCTCAGTACCACCTCGGGCTAGCTCTGCTACTGCTGCTGCTGGACGTCTCGCGGCATCAGTACCGCGGGCTGGCTCGGCTAAACGGGTGGCGTCAGTACCACCTCCTCGAACTGGTGAAGCGGCGGCCTTAGTACCGTCGGTGGGATCAACATCCTTGGTGGCTTCAGTGCCACCGTCATCATCAGGAGCGACCTCCGTACCGATCTCCTCCTCCTCATGTGGCGCCCCGGAAGTATCCTCGTGGTGAAGCTCAGATGAGGCGCTGCCGCCTGCTGGGGTCCTACCGCTCCTAAGTGTGACAAAATCAGCATCAAATAGATCCGAAGACATATCATCAAATGGGTCACTAGGAGTGGCAAGCTCAGTGTGTACTACCTGCTCAGATTTCCTCTTGAGGTTGTTCGGGTTCGGCTCGATCTGGGCTGGAATGGCGGCCTTCCCTCTCACCAAGTCCCGCATCTCCTGGCGGAACTCGTCCATCTCCCGTCTGAATGTGGCCTGCTGGTCCGTGAGGAGGCGGGCGATGTCATCCAAAGCGGGGCTCTCGTGGGAGCCCGACGGGTAGCCTCTATGGAGATGAGGCTGCTGGAACTGCTGCTGGTGGTAAGAGGGGTATGAGGAAGGGTGCTGCTACTGCTGAACTGGGTGAGCATGATGCTCACGTCTCTATGACTGTCCCTGCTGCTGGTAGGGACGCGGACCGAAGGATGATGGTTGGTGCTGCTGGTATGCTGGGGGCTGCTGCTGCGGCTGCTGGTGATCTCTCTGCTGGGAGTACTGCCCTCCCTGACCTGACGGCTGCTGCTGGGGCTGGGCACCACCACTCCCCCACCTGAATCCGGGATGGTCTCGTCGGATCCCAGGCTGGGGACGGTCATACCAAATCCCGTTGACATCCATCAATGGCTGGCATCGTAGGGGGCTGGCGGAAGTACTGCCAGAGGCTGGTCCGGCTGGTAGACCACCATCTACATCTCTGGAGATGGTGGGGACTGGTAGGTGGGCTGCGGCTGCTGGTACGGCTCCGCCTGTACAAGGTGAACCTGTCTAGGCTGCACAAGGGTGCTAGAGCGCTAGGACGAGCTGCTGCTGCTGCCGGAGTCGCCTCGCGACTGAAGACGGGGCTGAGAAGCCGTCTGTGCCTCCTGAAGACACAAGAGCTGAGTCTTCATGTCGCTCAGAGTCTGTGCCATCTGCTCCATCTGAGTGATACCCTGGCACTGCTTCTTCTCAATCAGCTCCATGCGGTCCAACTTCTCACTGATGATACCCATGTCCGCAGCGGACGACTCTAACTATGCTGCTGCGACTGTGGATGAACTGGATGGACCTGCATCTACCCGTGCTATCCTCTGGTACTGCACGGGTCCTGGCTGCTGCGGCTGAGGTCTCTGTGTGTACAGACGGGTCTGGGACATCACGATGTAATTCTCGGCCATCTCCTCGAAGATGGCCCAGACCTGGTCGTGATCCTTGGCGAAATAGGACCCGCCGCAAGAAGCATTCACCAGGCCCTGGAGCTCTGGTGTCAACTCGCTGAAAAAACTCTGAACTAGGTTCGGCTTCGTGATGTCGTGGTGTGGGCATCTGTCTGTGAGCTCTCGAAACCTCTCCCATGCCTCGTGAAATTGCTCGTTGGGGAGCATGGAGAAGTTGCTGATCAGGGCCCTCGCTGCATTCGTCCGCCCGAGTGGATAGTACTTGTTCAAGTACTCGGTGCAGAGCTGCTCCCAGGTGTAGACAAACTTCCCCAAGTGTTTCAGCCAGGTGGCTGCTCTATCTACCAGTGAAAAGGGGAAGGCGATCATCCTGATCGTGTCCTGGTCCACGTGGCGGTCGTGGACAGTGCTGCAAATCATCAAAAACTCCTGGAGGTGGAGGTGGGGCTCCTCAGTGGCAAGTCCGTGAAAATGGGGAAGCATCTGCAGGGTGTTCGGGGGGAACTTGATGTCCCCCACGATAGCAGGTACCACCACCCAATGGTGCATCAGTGTAGATCCGGGGTTGTGCAACTCCCGCATCGGTCTAGGTGGTCCTCCTACCGCGGCGGCTGCCGCTGCGGCGGCGGCGGCTGCTGCTGCTGCTGCTGCGGCTGCTGCGGCTCGTGCCTCTGCATCTGGTATCTCCTCAGGCTCGCTCTGCTGGTCTCGCTCTGCTCTGAGCCTCTCCAACTCTCTCCTCATCTCAATCATAAACGCTCCCTGATCGCGTAACTGCTGCTGGACTGTCTCAAGTGATGCGATCAGGGTGGAGTTGATCGCTCCCTGGTCTAGTACAAAATGCTCGGGCTGACGGGGGTGATCATCTGAACTGCCGGCCATGGCGACGTCTGCAAAATCAAACAAGCCCAACTCAGGTGCTGTCAAATCTGCTAATCTCTCCTCGGGCTCATGTCTCTCAGTACCAAAAGAAAGGGGATCGAGGGGGAACAGGGCGGAGTCGTACTCCGGCTCGGAGAGCTGGTCTCGGCTCTCGCGGGCCAACCTAGATGATCGGGTAGACGTGCCCGAAAGCGGTGCAGCCAGAGGCTGCCTAAGAGAGCGTCTACCCATCATCTTGATCTGGCGAGTAGGGCGGATGAGATCTGGAGAAACTATGATCACAAAACAAGCCCCCGGTTCACCAACGCAACGCGAGCTGAAGACCGTGAAAGTTCGGTCAAATTATCTTGTCGATTTTATTAGGTGAACATACAAAATATCAGAGCGCTTACGTGACCTGTTAGGATACCCGATGCTACCCCAACCGACTGGCCCGCACGAAAGAGTCGGTAATCAGTCGGGACTAGCACCGGAGGGCTCTACCTAGGGTGCGGGTCACTCTCTCGCGCATCCAAACCATCCAATGAGGGGGTTGCTCTCCCCAAGACAAAATTTTTAGGGTGGGCGTCTTTTAAGATCAGTAGTGTTAACCAGTCCCAATTTTATGGTTTTTCTTTTTAATATTTTTCAAATAAAAACAAGTGGCCTAACGAATTTTTCGGTTCTCCTGATTATTAAGTCCGAAAACAGGGGGAGAAGTCGAAAAAGCCGATGCACGATGAAATCAATGATGCATGCAAAGTAAGGAAGGCGTACCTGACTCCAGCACTCTACATGCAATATGATCCGCGCATAAATGTAAAGACAGGAAAGAAACTACCTATATGGTGCAGCGGTGAAAACCGAGTTCTAAACAGGTAATTTCTACTCGATAGAACC
The DNA here is from genome assembly GCA_037367405.1 of Ottelia alismoides. Classification (NCBI taxonomy): domain Eukaryota; kingdom Viridiplantae; phylum Streptophyta; class Magnoliopsida; order Alismatales; family Hydrocharitaceae; genus Ottelia; species Ottelia alismoides. The sequence continues at coordinate 1,015,091 of JAZKJV010002389.1, read as the reverse complement.
GTCTAGCTTAGTCACTCGCCCTCGATCCAAAGAGTCTGGTCTAGACCCACCCCTCCTCTTCTCGACAAGTCGAGTTCAGGAGTAGCGCTTGACGGGGCAGGCTCGCGGCGCGTAGGCTCTGAGGAAAGCGACTAAGCTATTTTGATTATTGATTTATTAGTAGGTCCAATTATCGTTCTATAGGAACAAGCAATTAATTAGGTGTGGGGATCCTACTAATTACGGCACAGTAAAGCAGAAAATCCTAAATCTAGGGGCTCGAGAAAAACCGCTAAAAACCGTAAAAGGCAGTAAAAAGGAAAGAAAACAAAGCCGCGTAAAAAGCCGCGAAAAACTCCTAAGGGTCCCCCGAGCACACCGGTGCTCGGCGAAACAGACCCGCTAGGTCAAACACTGTCCAGGTCCAGTCTGAGTCCCTGTATTATTACAACAATAATAATCAAATAATCCTAATCTAACCTCACTCACTCAACTCTCTCTCTCTCTCTCTCGCTCTCTTCTGCAGCTCCGTGCAGAAGGGAGCCGACTCTGAGTCTCGCGGTTGCGTCGGCTTCTCGAAATCGGCCGCCTCGATCCTCCGGCCCTCGCAAGAAAAAGAGACAAGTGGTCAGTCCAAATTATTATCAGAAAATATCAGAAAAATATATCTACAAAAATCTATACAAAAAGCCGCGAAAATCAAAAGCCGCGGAAAAACTCAAAAAGTGACTACTAAGTCGTGCTCCCCGGCAACGGCGCCATTCTGGTCATTGCGACCTAGATCACCTGGCTATGTCAATCAAGAAAAAAATCGAACCACTAAATAAATCAAAAATCAATCAAGCACAAATAACGGTCCTGCTATGTGATTAACCTGGTATAGCACCCAGGGTCGAACTCAAGGAGCACGGATTGGCCGAGAGGCCTACGAAGTAGTCAAAATAAAAGGAGAAAATCTTTTTAGTGGTTTTAAATTTGTTTTATATTTTTTTGGATTTTTAAGTTTATTAAGAAAATGATAAAAACAACCAAGCACACAATTCAACAATTTATTAAAGGTACTAAAAGTCAAGCAAAAATTCCAACAAAAATATTTTTATGTGTTTTATATTTTGTAGTGTTTTTGGTGAATTTTTGAGAATTTTCTGATGTTTATTTTATTTTCTAAAAATCAAAAAGTGAAGCAAACAATGGGTACTGTCCAGCCGAGCCAAAAAGCCCTAGATAAAATATCTAAGGGCCTTAAAATGGCCTGGAGGTAATTTTCCTGTAAAGATGATAAAACAAGGAAAATTTAGGTACCAATTTTATTATTTTTGGATTTTTAATTTTTTACTGGAATTTTTATGGGTTTTTGAGTGTTTTTAAGTTTTTAGTGGTTTTCAGTGATGAAAAATAGCCAAAATCGGCTAGAAAATCAAACTAAGCAAAACAAACAGTGGACAATTTTTTGTAATTTTTGGACACTATTTAATATTTTTTTTGTGATTTTTAAAGTTAGACAGTAGCAAAACTGAGTGTTTTTGAATTTTTAAAAATAGCAAACAAAATAAGAAATGTCCTCAAAAATCCGTGAAAATCCTACACCATGGCAGGAGCCATGTGTCAAATTCTCATTGGATTTGGAGGTGATTTGATATTTTATTCAAAAATAATGGTAGGGTACTATGCATAGGGACTAAAATGCAAATACCCAAAGTTCTGGGGGGTCCCGGTGCAATTAACCCAGCAAAACACGCGCCAAGCGCGTGCCTGGGGCACTCAGGGACCTAAATGTAACAAAAATAAGTCCCGAGGACTTATTGGTAACACGTACCAAAAGTCCAGGGGCCTCACTTGCAAATTACCCAAGATATCACGCACATGCGGAAATAAATCATTCACAGGGGCATAAATGCAAATATCAAAAAGATTTCATTCCGTTAAGAACATCCAGAACTACAAGGGATTTAATTGCAAATACACCAAAATAACACGTGACGAAGCACGTGGCTCACAACAGGCAGGGGTATAAATGCAAATAAACTAAGCTCGAGGTCCTCTATGCAAATAAACCTAAAACTAAACAACTGATTCTAATATTCACAGGACTAAAGTGAAATAAAAACAAAAGCGGTGCCTAAGGGTAAATTACCCTTTATTAAGCGGGTGGTCTGGATGCGCGCCACGTGGCGATCGGACGGCGGCTGGCAATGGGCGCTCCAGATGACGTCTCCTCGGATCTGACGGTGCTAGCTGCTCAAGGGATGGACGGCTCAGATTGGAACTGGAGCGAGGAATGACGATCGACGGCGCTGGAGGATGCTGGAAGAACAAAGCCCCGGCGAGCTTCGCCGGGCTCGTACGTGCGCTGTGCTCCTCCTTGGAGCACTCTGAGGGTCGGAGAAGAATGCTGGAGTGCTCCCGCGTCTGCTGCGATGCTCCGATGATCGGCCCGAGCTTGGAGGAGCTCAGGGGCGGTCGGCGGAGCTGGGTCTCCTGGCCTGAATGACCAAGCCCTCAGATGGGCTCGGTGGAACCTGCAAAGTGGCTCAAAAGACTCGCAGGTCGAGGGCAAATTGCCTCGACCCGGTTAGGCTATGTGAAGGTGGCTGGTGCGGCGGAGTGGCGGGCTCCGGCGAAGGTGGTGGACGGAGGAGCCCGGTTCCCAGCTCCTGTGCGAGCTGGGTTGAGTGCGTGGGTGCAAAAGGTGCGTCGGAGGGAGACGGTGATGGTGGTCGATTCCGATGATCGAGATAGGTGATTGGGTGGTCGGAATCAAGGGACGACTGCGGAGCTGCGATTTGGGCGTAAACGGAAATCGAACGAAATAGCGGGGCTAAATAGCTACCTGGGTGGTCGGAGAGACTGTGGTGGAGCTGGGGAAGCTCCCGGTCTTGGCCTCAAGGGACGTCTCGGCCCGAGGCTCGAAGCTCGCTCAGGTGGCGGAGCTACGGCGGCTACGTCGCCGGATCAGTGGATTCCTCCTCCTCTCCTCGCTGCAACAGGTGGAATCGCTCGCTGTCACTCTCGCGGTCTCTCTGGAGCTCACAGGGAAGGAGGCGAATGACCAAAGATGGAGAGAGAAGGTGGCGGAGCAGCGGCTTTATATGGCTAGGGGTCCGAGAAGAAGGGGTCCGGGCAAGCTCAGGAGCGCGCGGATCCCGAGGGAGCGGCTCCGGTGAGGATGTCGGATACATGGTGAAGGATTCAGACCCGGGGTTTGGCGAATTGGTGATCGGGTCGAGCGGGTAATAATTGGAGAAATCGGGTCCGGAGCTCAGACCCGTGGGAAGTGGTCCTGGGGGGGCTAGTTGACCGGGCGGTCAACATCCCCAGGACCCAATGAGGATGGGCCACGTGGCAGGATCTTGAAGCTCAAAATTAAGGTAGCTAGGGCCCGATTTTGCAAAAACTTAAAACATGGATTATTTTTCTTTTATTTTTTTCTATTTTTTGGTGATTTTTAATTAATTTTTGGAAATAAAAATAGGCTATATGCATAATATGTATTAGATATAGGTATATACAATATAGAGGGTTTTGATTTTTGATTTTTATATATTATTTTTATGCAATTTTATCCTTATTTTATATTTTATTTATTTATAGTATAAAATAAGGAGTAAAAGGTGTTTTTATTTCATTTTTATTATTTACTTACATAGGTCAAATAAATACATATGTACATCTATATACATGGTATATGTACAACGTGTTTTTGTATTTTTAATTTTTCTATTTTATTTTGTTTTGATTTTAATTGTTTTTATTTTGTTTATCTACAATATATAACATAGACTATTTACAAAAAGTTTGGAAAGTAATTTTATTTATTTACAAGGTTAAGTAAATACATAGGTGTGGTTTATGTACAAGATGAAAAAGAGTATTTTTGATCTTTTTGATTTTTAACTTTTTATTTTGTTTTTATATATTTTTATAAATATATACAAGTATTTACAAGCATATTTTTGGGTGAGGAAAATATAGTTTTATTTATTTACACATGAGCCCCTATCTCCCTCTACTTTGACTTTTATGCGGTCAGGCCCATGCTGAGCCCTCCCTTGGGTTAGGTTGCTCAATATTTATTCTAAATATTTCCCTCTTTTTCTTTTTAATCTTTATTCTTTTATTTTTGCACAAAAACATGCTAATTATAGGTTTTTACACAATGCATGCTTTTGGTAATTATTTATATTTACATATATCTACATGCATTTGCAAAGGTTTTTATAGCTAAAATATAAGAATAAAGAGTGATGAATGGGTATTCATCAGTACGTGACCCGACTAGAGAAATTAGGAGAAATCGGTTCGGCGAAGACAATGGGGTCGGTTCAAGCCTGGAAGAAGGCGTTGACCCGGGTCAACAAAGTGACATGGACCAATCAGATAATTCGAATGTATAAAATACTTACAAATTCAATAAAAAATAATAAATGATTTTAAATCAAAATGTGTATAAAATGAAAAATATTTGTTATTTCTCAAACTATTTTTCTGTAATTTTTATTTATTTTTATGAAAAATAAATTGATCTTTATATAGTATAATGTATTATATACAAGTACATTATACTTATGTATTTTGTACAGTTATTTTTATTTTGTTTTTTACACAAATACCCCACTTTTTATATTTTATTTATTTATAACATGTTTTTAAGAGTATAAAAAATTTTTTTATCTTTTTTTATTATTTATGTACATGTATATAATAAATAAAGAATGTGTAGGTGTTCATGTATTTTATACAAGTGAGAGGTGATTTTATTTTTATTTTATTTTATTTTTCTGATTTTTGTTTTATTTTTAGGAATATATTCAAGGAGGTAGAAAGAATATATCATTTTTATTTTATCCAAAAATAATTATTTAATTACACAAATAATATGTACAACATAGAGTAGGCCATATCTCTCTACTTGTTTTATTTGGCGATCAGGCCAATGCTTGACCTTCTCTTGGGTTCGGATCATTCTATATTTATTCTAAATACCTCCTTCCTTTTTCTTTTATTTTATTCTTTTTTTGTACAAATATATTCTAATTATGTAATATTAACAAATGCATTCATAATGCTAACTTATTGTATTTACATCTATTTACATGATGTTTTGCCAAGATAAATAGCTAAAATAAAAAGAATAAAGAGTGATAATCAGGGATTCATCACAAATTGCCTCGACCTGTCAGAGGATGGAATGGAGTCGAAATGGAAGGGGTGGAGGTGCTCCGGTGAGTCGGTGGTGGTGTGGAGCACCCAAGTTCTAATCCTGAAGAGATCGGTTGAGTTGGAGGTGCGGAGGGTGTAGAGAATCGGTAGGGGAAGAAGGTGAAAGTGATAGACGAGCCGAAAATGAAGTGAGTCACGGTGGAGGGTCCGCCGAAGCAAAACTCCAATGAACTACGAATGAGGGTATTTAATGCTAAAATAATCAACTAAACCTAATTATACTTACGTGAAACTAAAATAAAACCTAAGAAATATCTAAAAAGCAAAGAAACTGGACCTCAAGCAGACAGAGCTGAGAGATGGCGGTCCTCATGGTGGAGTATATCAGATATGGCATAATCGACTTCTTCGCCACTCCTCCACGTGCCAAAGAGCGGTGCAAACGAGCTGTCACCTTGCTCAAGTCCTGGGGCTCGGATTTGGGGGGGGGGGAGAAATGGCCAGAAGGGATTTGAAGACATAGGAATGCATGGAGGAAGGTTCACCGAAGTTAAGCTTCAACGAACTATGAATATGCTAATTAACGTTAAGGCAAATGATGAAATGCTAAACTAATGTCATGATTAAAAATATGGGAGTAAATGTTATCTTAAAAATGAAGGAAAACGATCTCGAGCTATTGTAGCCATGAGATGGTGGACCTCACAGTAGAGCACCCACCGAAGATTGTGGAATCGACCTCTCCGTCACTCCTCAATGTGCCAAAGAGCGGGGCGATTGAGCTGTCACCTCGCTCAAGCATTGGGGCTCTGATTTGGGGGAAGAAAATGACCATAAGGGAGTCTAAAAATCAATTAGCAGAGGTATTTGTACATATGGTGATCAAGCAATAAAGATCGAGGAACAATGTTCGATGCAAAAGTCTTCAGCTCGAGGAATCAAGTTGGCATGGAGCTTGCATCGAGGATCAAAAGTCATGGAGGAATCAATCCATTCCGATGCTTGCATCGAAGGATAAAAATGGAGAAATGAGATCAAACAATAAGTCTGAGAGGTTAGCGACTAGGGAGAAGAAATGACCGGGTCAACTCGACCCCCTCTGCTTGGTTGACGTGGACCAACCAGAAAAAGGCAAGCTGAAATTTTTTATAAATTCAATAATAAATAATAAATGAATTAATTATTTTTAAGTTATAAAATAAAAAATTTTCTTATTTTTTGTATTATTTTAATATGATTTTTATTTATTTGTATGAGCTCATTTTTTACAAGTTACTTTTTAAGGGTATATTTACCTATATTTTGCATATTTTATTTTTATTTTGTACTTTTGATTTAATTATTTTATTTTCTCAATTATATATTTATGATTTATTTTTATATACATAAATACATTTTGTTTTATTTTTTTGATATAATATGTACACATAAATAAATATATGTATATAATATATATGTATAAGTATATGCATTTAATCTATGTATTTTTATATACTATTTTATTTTGTATTTTCATTATGGTTTTAATCTATGTATTTTTATATACTATTTTATTTTGTATTTTCATTATGGTTTTAATCTATTCTAAATATGTATATATATTATAAATAATATTTAAAAAATTATAAAAATATAAAATTGTAAAAATAATAAAGAATAAATAAAATGAATATTCTATTCAAGTGTACTATACAATAGGGGTCCAAAACCTAACTTTTGCATCTTAACTTCAAATTAAATGAAATCACCTTCATTAAATAGCTTATTCAAAGTTATATACAATTAAAGATGATTTTCATAGATTTCGAGCTCATACGAAGAAGATATGGGTATGTGAAGTTTGGATTTTGGATTTTTTTCAAAGTATAAAAAGTGCATTGTATACTATTTTTGTGTAAACTCAATTTAGAATTCTGTATATTTTTACCTACAATGTTCATGTACAAAGTTTCTTTATTCGAGGTATAAAGAAGATAAAATAAAATAGGTCTCAAAAAGACTTATTGATGAATAAATGAATGAGGATTTTATTGAATTTTTGGCCCTTGTCTTTCCCCACTTTATTCCTCATCGACCCAATCATCAAGATGCCCAGGTCTCAGGCTTAGGGTCATAAAATACATTTGGTATTTTATTTCTTTTCTTTTCTTTTCTTTATTCTATAATTTTGGCATTAAAACTATATTTTATATACAAGAAATGAAGTAAATAATGAATGTTAATTTATACAAAATAATGCTATTTGTGTGCATTAGGTAGGACTTTTAAGGTCAAAATGATAGAATAAAGGTGATGAAATGGAGATTCATCACAACCCAATTTTTATCTTCCATTTCCTTAATGCATCCACATGTTCTTTGTTGATGGCAACATCACATCATCGCCACTCGGTGACCTCCAAGAGGTCTTTCCCTAGAAGATAGGTCTCCATGCATGTTTTCCAATGGTTATATTTATGCATGTTCATCTTCTTAATGGAGTTCCTCACACCAATGATGTTTACCATATTGATCAAATGGTCTTCCCTAGCTTCCTCAAATAAAATTGATCTTTGACCAAATTGACTTCATAGTCCTCAACTGTACGAGGTAGAACTTCCCTATGAAGACCTCAAAGAACGACTAATGATGCTAGCAAACGACTCCCCTTACTGACCCAAACACAACGATGCTTTTCTGGAGTACAAACATGGTTGTTATTTGGTGTATGGACACAGTTTTAAGTAGACCTACCTTTAGACCCGAAGGAAGAACAAGTCTCTGATACCTATGTCGACCACTTTGACTCAAATAAAGATGATATATTTTCTATTATTACTTCATATTACAATACAAATTCATTACTTAATACAACAACTATTCAATTCTCTAACAATACTGGCACTTACTTGGCATAACAACAAAGCACTAAATCATCTCTCTTGCTCACATTCTTAGTTTCTCTTCAAAATATATCTCAGTTGATTTGCTTTCTCCTTGCTTTGATTCTTTCTCTAATGCCTCTACACAATGGCTCTCAGTGCTTATTTATACTTGTGTTCCAATGACCTCGAATTCTATGCACGAAGCAGAGAAAATCATTAGATTAGATGACTAAACATGTATAAGTCATTGGTCATCACGGTCTTATTCAAGCGCACGAGTACCCCTTCCAATTGGTTATTAAATGGTTTCATAAAGCTAGTACACTGCACATATTCATAAAATTTTATTCCACAAAATCTTAAGCACTTAAGCAACTCAATCATTTCACTAATGCATAAATTAGGAGATCCCATCCCATATCAAGTTATAGATTAACTAGTACCATGGACATACTAATGAGAATCATCATATATTATTAGAAAAATGATGCGCACCAAAAAAGAGTTATGTGAACACTCCACCTCACAATGTGCATTCAGAAAAGAAGATCTACTTCATACTGCTAACTATTATATAGGAAGTTATGGCATGGTGAATCATATGAAGGAAAGAGATATCATCTTGATAATTGACTTTCACAAAACCTTTGACATCTTAAGTCGGGACTTTATTAATCAAGCTCAAAATATTGTTTGATTTTCAACAAAAATTTCAAACCTAGATCCGAGCAATACTCCAGACATTGACCATATCAATAAGAATCAATGGTGGCTCAATAATTTTTTTAAACTCCAAGAGGAATTCATCAAGGGACCCCATATTAACACGCATATTCAACAAATTTTTTAAACATTTTGGAGGGCATATTAAATCAGGTAGTAGTATAATGTCTTATGTATAGTTTTTATGGGTTAATTTAGAGCAACAAAATGCGAATGTTTAGTTTTGCAGATAACCTAGTATATGTGAGAAACCAAGTTGATACATTAAAAAATGTCATCCATCTTCGATCTGAAAATGAATATAGGCAAAAATGATGTATATTGTATAAACTCATCCTCTAATAAAAAGGCTAACATGTCTAGTTCAGAATGATGTCAGGTCGGATAACTCCACATATCTTGTCTAGGGGTTTCCATTATTTCCTAATAGATTTCTCTTTGAAGATTTGCACAAAGTAGTAGCAAAGTTTACTTTGAAACTCAATAGGTGGAAGGATAGCTAAAATACTTTCTCTTTCGTCTATAATGGTGTTGCTTAACTCATTTTAACACCTTTTATCATAAAGTTAGATTACTTTAAATTACTTTTAACTCAGTTGCAAATCTGCTGAAAAAACATGAGCATCGAGTGGAATTTACCTATGCAACCATAAAGCTAGATTACTTAAAAAAACTAAAAATATTAAAAAAATTGCTTTCTAAATATAGAGTTAAAAATCGTAGCAAAGAGGGGAAAACATAAAAAAAAGTTGATTGAATTCTTTTCGCATCCGATATATTCATCATTAGCTTTGTGCATCAATACATCAAGTTGTATAGCTTCATCAGTTGAGCTTGTAGTTTAATTGGATTGATTGTAGCTTGAATAGATCCAGTTGATCTTCATCATCATGATATTTTTTGCATTTTTCACAGCAATTCCTTAGCTTGCTTCACAATTAAAATACAAGCTAATACAATAAAGCTTTTGTCTTCACTAAAACTATGCATATTTGCATGCATTTGCTAATATTCTCTACAATGGTGATGATGGCAAAACTATTTTGAAATGTTTAGCAAAAAGATACAAGTAGAGTGTGTGATAAAAAAACTTTTCTGTAAACTTTCTCTCTTTTTTTGAAAAAAAAGTAAGAAAATTTTGAACAAAAAATTTGAAGAAAAAACAGAAAGATTGTAAGTTGATAAAAATAGTCCGATTCATAAGTATGGCAAATGAAACAACTATATGATAAGCGACTAGTGCAAACAATATGATATTCCATGGTTTAATTTTTGTCAAGTGAAGCTCAAACACCAACCCAACACGACATAACATCAAAGTTCAACACATGATTGATTAGAGGCTTCTCATGAGCATTGCAAACATGGTCTAAAAAGGATTAATTCAAACTAGTTATCTTGGAAAATTGTACATACTCGTATCTTAGTTTTGCTTTAATCAAAAAAGTTGCCTTCATCAACAATGCTCCTCATTGCGCATGCATACTATTGTCATTTTGTAATGTCTACCAATACAATTTCAAAATGCAACAAGTATATTGTTGGAAAAACTTTAGTAATATTCATGTACTGTTTGTAAGGTTAATTTTGATTTTAGATAGGCATACAATTGTGATTAAAATGAAATAAATAAATTTTAGTTGCAAAGAGTCAGTTTGGGAGAACAGAGGATCTAGACTCGGACCCGAAGCAAGATATGCAGATTATTTGGGCAAGTAAGATCCCTTGCAGATTGAAGGTCTTTCTTTGGTGCTTCAGGAGGGTCATGATTTGGGACAAAGAGAGAAGGGACGGGCTGTTTGGTATTCCGGATGCTCATTGTGATATATGTGGTACGCAGACGGAGGATGCGGAACATCTGTTTTTACATGTCCTTGGTCGGAGCATGTTTGGAAGGAGGTAAGGGCGTCATAGGTACATCATGCTGGTTCCACCAATTTCCGGAAGTCGGTAAGGTAGGTGGGCATGAACTCCATGGATGATTGTTTTTAGCCATTTGTGGTTCTTTGTGCCATCTAGAGAGGAAGGAATGATGTAATTTTTAAAAATCAAAGGTTTTATCCAAAAATTGTAATCGTAAGTTGTCTTTCCTTTTCTCGATTCTGTTCATCACGATAATGCATCTCTTTATCATTTATTATAATGAATAATTTTTGACAGTGAATTCCAGCTCGAGATTTCGCTTTCTTTCTTCTCAAAGAAAAAAGTAAGAAGCCTCGATCATAGCTACAAGCTTATCAGCGTGTATGTCAACCAAAAGCAAATAACAACTACGAATATGTGTAGTAAAAAAATATTAAGTGAAGATCACCGATCAGCTTATAAAAGATGGTAAAGGAGCAATAGCATAAAGCCTTGCGAAAACTTGCCAAAGAATGCAAACATAATTCCCTCACATATTCAATGTACTAATTAATCACGCATAGTAGTCGGTAAAGAAGACAGCTGATGACTACAAGTACATTGATTAATTAGTACAATGTCCTAAATATGACAGGAAACAAGAGTAGTCGTAAGTCTAATAAATATGGATTCACAACGTCAAATAATGGTCATTTTTGTGAGTAAGATTTTCTACGTATTAATAAAAAAAATCATTACAAAAAGACCCGAAGACCAGCATTACAAAGAACAGTTGAAATAAATAAATAAATAAATATGTGAAGTTCGGTCTGACCCGAGAAGCACAAAAATCCAGGACCAAGGTTAATTTTCAAGAAAATGCACTACTTACTCAATGGATCATGTAACCGTAATGGCATACGAGGAGCGAGATGAAGCCCATCAGTGATTTCTATCGCCCCTAATTTCCCAGATTGTGGCAGCAATTGCACAAGATATTTGCTGACAAACAGAAGCAGTAGTAAAGCCTTCAATCTATTCCACTATGTCTTCCATAAAAGAACGTAGAGGCAACGGCATGGCTATCATGGAGCACGTATAGGGATACAAACGGATACGGATATATCCGTATCCGATCCGTCATCGTATCCGTTTTATACAGATTTTGACATCTATATCCGTATTCGTTTTAAAATTGATATGGATATGGATATTATTTTGATATCCGCAAACATCCGTATCCGTATCCGTATATCCATTTTCGTATGTAAATATAATCAAAGATTTATTTTTAATTATATACAACATAATTCTCTACCTCCTTTTACCATATTTATATAATTTTTATGATAGAAACACACTTAGTAAATTAATGTCATGTATTTTCCATCAAATTCTTATATATTTAAGTCAATTTTCTAGAGTATTTCTAACATTACTCGTGTACGATCAGTATCCGTTTTACATCCGTATCCGTTTTTTAAGGATATGGTAAGATAGTTTTAATATCCGTCAATATCCGTATCCGCATCCGTATTCGTATTAAAAAAGGGATAAAGATATGATAATACCTATATCTGTATCCGTATCCGACCGTTTGCATCCCTAAGCACGTAGCCCTCCACATCCCAAGGGCGACTAGCAAAAGAAAAGACAGTTGAGGATAGCCCTGTAGAGTTTATGTATGTTTCTACATGCATAGAAAAGAACCAACCTTTATGTCGGTTTGCATTGCAAGATCACTTGCCCGCTCACATTTCGATTATCAAGGTTAGAGGTGTTGGAATTTATCTCGTGTGTGATCCATATGAAATATTGACGGGATAATAAATATGAGCTTTTCTGAGTCAATGTATAAAACGTAACCAAATTATCTTTACACACGTTGATGGTTAATGGGTTATCAGGAGTCAATTGCGCTAGGGTTTGTTATCAAGAATCAAGAATTGAAGAAAGACACCATCCAAACTCTCCACCATTTGAGAGAATCTTAATAATTGGGGTCAAGAGAAGGACAACAAGAGGAAGAAAGGATCACCAGTGTTCTTTTCTTCATCATCTACGTTACAAGTTTTCTTGATTTACGATGGAAGGAGGTACTTGTAAATCATTATTTTGTTTATTCTTTTATGTTGCGAGTATGAGAGCAAGGTTTTGATTACTTGGCTTTTACAAAACTACATATTAATTTTCATGATGGTTGATTTATTTGATGGTTAAGTTCCATAAAATTTATTGATATGTTTGTTTTTGGAAGTTTAACCTTCGGCACGAAGTAATGCCATAGATACTTGTTAAGGTGACCTTAACTTTGCCACTCAAAATAAATAAGACGTCACCTTTAACTTTTTCCATTTCTTGCCTAATTAAATAATGATCAGAAAAATGATCGGTTATTTTTTAAGCATTCAAAGTTGAATTTGAAATGAGAATTAATTATTAGCTTTCCTTGAGGCCGTTCAAATCAATCTAACATTTTGGGTTTTCAAGTTTTTTGTCTGTGGCGATAAATAAACACAATTGCCTGCGGATTAAAGTTGATAAAGAAAATGTGATAATCCAATATTTAAATATAAACCTACAGATGCAATGAATTGTTATGGTAAAATTTCTGACTTATCTGCTTTGCCTCTGTGATTAATATTAAAAATTGTTAATTTTTCATGCGAATCAAATGTGGAGATGCGCATAATAGTCTACCTTGTATGTCGAGATTAAGTTCACTTGATTTATAGATTACAAATGAGTTCTATACTTTCCCATAAAGTTGCCAATAAAGATTAAGATGTACTTTGTAAAGTTATTTTATACATATTTATTTGATAGACAAAATTATAGTATTTAACACCAAAGTGATCTACCCGTGTACGGATTTGAACTCAATTCTGATTATGTTGGTTTTGATGCAAATTAAATCTAATGACATAATAGTTCATTCCAATAATCGGAATAGTATGATCATGAACTAGGAGATCACCCAAATGTGGATCATTGTCCGTGATTATTCACATTAAGAGGTTAATTAACGAGTCAATGGTTATACATCCAAAGATGGAAAATATGAATTAGACGTGATTTATCTAGTTACCTATTAAAGTACATCTACTTGCATAACTTATATGTTTATTTATATGTTAGAATTTCGCCCAAGGGTGATTATTACCATATTGTGAAAGGAAACTTTAATATGCATTTCCTGCATATAAGTTATTAATTTATTTCTCAAATCATTATTGTGAGCATATGTATTATTGTTTACAGTTTTAGCAATTATGAACTTGTTTGTTTTGGACAACTCTATAGTTAGGTTCATCGGACTCAATTATGCAGAATTGTGAGAACGGATTCAATTCTATTTGAGATGGTGAATTTAGACCACGCATTAGTTGATGATAAAAAACCACAAGCCACTATGGAAAACAACATTGAGGATGAAAAGTTGTATTTTGAGGCTTGGAAAAGATCAAATTGGCTTTGTTTGAGCCTAATGAAAATTACAATACAAGAGAATGCCAGACCGTCAATGCCTAGGACAAACAATGCTAAGTAATTCGTGACGAAAATTAAGAAGTACTCGTAGTCCGATATAGATAAGTTCATTGTTGGGACATTAATGAGTGAGATGACCATGAAAAAATTCAACAAGTCCAACTCCATGATGGATCATATAACTGAAATGTCAAATCTCGCAGCAAAACTGAAAATCATGGGATGATGTCAACGAGACATTCTTACTATAATTTATCATAAGCTCCCTTCCCATTGAAATTGACAATTCAAGTAAACTACAACACATTAAAGGATAAGTGGAGCTTCATAAAACCGAAGGCTATACTCATTCAAGAAGAAGCGATATTAAAGAAGATAAGTGAATACTCAGTGAATATCATGGCTACTGAAAAGATTACGGTAGAGGTTAGCAACAATAAAAACCACACAAACAAAATGAACAAATAAAAAACTCCTATGAAAGCTAAAGGAAGCAATTCCAAAGAAATCAAATGTTACTTTTGCAAGAAGTCCGGGCATATGAAGAAAGATTACCTTAAATGGAAAGCATGGGTCGAAAACAAAGGTATGCATTATGTTTCTATTTGCTTCAAAGCAAATACTATAGATGTTCCTAATAATATTTGGTGGTTAGATTATGGTGCAACTCCTCACGTATCTAACTTATTATAGGGATTCATTAAATCCAGAACATAAAGAAAAGTGAGCAATATTTGCTCATGGAAAATAGGATGAAGGCATGAATATAGGGAATTAGTACTTAAAGATTGATCATGGACACTGGATGTCAAGTCGATAAGAAAGGTTGTCTTTATGTTCGTGAATGTTCTTGTTCCGTTTGCAGATTGGATAGTTTGGGATTTTCTTTCAAAATTTCTAATGGATCATTGTCTATGTTTAAAAATAAGTATTTTATATATCTAAGGATGGAATGTGAGACTTATTAATAATGATATTTTGCCTCAATTAGATTTTACTAATCTAGAGTTATGTATAGATTGCACTAAAGGAAAATAATTCAAACACACATTAAAGAAGCCAGCTTCAAGAGATGCTCAGTTGATACATAGTGATGTTTATGATCCTTTCGATGTCTCATCTTGGGGAGGGCAAATATACTTCATCACTTTTACAGATAATTTCTCATGATATGGATATATTTATCTATTGCATGAAAGAACTCAAGCAGTGAATGTCCTTGAGACATTTATTAATGAGGTGGAATGGCAATTGGATAGGAAACTAAAATTTTTGAGATCTGATCGAGGTGGTGTATTTCGAAAGGCATGATGAGATGGTTCAATATAAGGTTTCATTTACAAAATTTCTTAAAAGTAAGGGTATTTATGCACAATACACGATGTCCGGAACACGACAATAAAATGGTATCGTAGAAAGATGAAATCGTACATTAATGAAAATGGTTAGTAGCATGATAAATAATAGTAATCTACCCATTTCGTTGTAGACATATGCATTAAGAACTTCGACATAATTACTCGAGAGGATTTTTAGTAAAGCGGTTGAAAGGACACACTTTTAATTATGGACAAGTAGGAAACCTAGATTAAGACACCTACATGTTTAAGTATTCAAGCAAGGGTTAGAGTATATAGTCTACATGAAAAGAAATTAGATCAAGGACAATCAATGGATTTTTCATTATCTATCATGTAAAGTCAAAGGGGTATAGATTTTATTATTGTACACCATATAACAAAAATTGTTGAGAGTGGCAATGCTCGATTCATTGAGAATGGCAACATTAGCTGGAGCCAAGAATAACGAAATGTGGAAATAAAAGAAGATAGGGATAAAGTGTCACTTTCATATTTGTCTGGATCTTCTAGAGTATACGTTCCACCTGTGGATTCATATGCACATA
The DNA here is from genome assembly GCA_037367405.1 of Ottelia alismoides. Classification (NCBI taxonomy): domain Eukaryota; kingdom Viridiplantae; phylum Streptophyta; class Magnoliopsida; order Alismatales; family Hydrocharitaceae; genus Ottelia; species Ottelia alismoides. Next base: position 999,129 of record JAZKJV010002389.1, on the reverse strand, counting down.
ATGACATGGAACATCAAGAAATAAAATCCACATTAAATGATGATGTCATTATTAATGAACAAGTTGTAAATGAGCCACATGCACCACAATCACAAATTGCATTGAGACGTGACAACATGCCAAGCGACTAAGGTAAAGGTACTAAATGGTCTTCGCGACCTCAATCACTCGGCTGTGTCAATCAAGAAAAAAGAGACCACCAATATAAGATAAAATCAAATCAAAATCAATAGCGGTCTTGCTATTTTATTAACCTGGTATAGCGACCAGGGTCGAACACAAGGAGCACGTGATGGCCTTGCGGCCTACGAAGTAGTCAAAAAGAGTCAAAAATAAAGAGAAACTATTTTTGGTGGATTTTTAAGTGTTTTTAATTTTTTTTGGATTTTTAATTAAACAGGAGAATAAAGGAGCAAAGGAAACAACCAAGTCAAGCAATTATTTAATGTATCAAAAATCAAGCAAAAATTCCAGTAAAAATGTTTTTGTGTATTTTATGTTTTTACTGCTTTTAGTGAATTTTTGGGATTTTTCTGATTTTTATATGATTTTCTAAAAATGAAACAATGACAGAAAAAGGAGGTATTGTCCAGCCGAGCTTAAGGGACTTAGATAAAATATCTAAAAATCCCTAATGAGCCTGGAAGTAATTTTCCTATACAGAGAAAGAAACAAGGAAAATTTACGCACCTTAATTATTGTTTTTGGATTTTTAGATTAGTTATTAGAATTTTTATAAGATTTTTAGTGTTTTTCAATTTTTATGAGTTTTATATGATGAAAAATGACCAAACTTGGTCAGAAAATCAAGGAAGGCAAACTACACAGTAGCTAATTATTTTGTAATTTTTAGAGATGTTTTAATATTTTTGTGATTTTTCAAATCAAATAGTAAAGAAAATGTGTATTTTTGATTTTTTAAAAAATAGCAAATGAAATCAAAAATGTCCCCAAAAATTCTAGAAAATTTTACAACATGTTAGGAGCTATGTATCCAATTTTCATGGAATTTGGAGTTGATTTGATATTTTATTCAAAAATAAGAAGTAGGTACTGTGCACAGGGACCTGAGTGCAAATACCAAGAGTTCTGGGGGGTCCGGTGCAAAATACCCAGGAAAACATGTGCGTGGCGCGTGCCTGAAGCACTCAGGGACCTAAATGTAATGAAAACTAAGTCCTAGGACTATTTGGTAACATGTACCAAAAGTCTGAGGGCTAGTTTGCAATTAACCCACGAATAAACGCACATGCACTATTCATTCACGCACAGGGGTATAAAAGCAATTACCTAAAAGTATTCATTCATTTCAGAACAAACCAGAACTGCAGGGAACAAAGTGCAAATATCCCAACAAAGCACGTGTCGATGCACGTGCTACACCATACACAGGGGCATAAATGCGAATGAAATAAAGCACAGGGTCCACGATGCAATTGTACCAAAAACTAAACAACTAAACTATATATTTACAAGACTAAATGCAAAATAAAGTAAAAGGAAGGGCCTAATGGTAAATTACCCTTTATTAATGAGGACGGCTGGATGGGCGCCACGTGGTGAATGGACGGCTGCGATGCGGGTGGCGACCAACGAAGGAAGCCCTCGGGTGGATCGGACGGTCGGGGCCTCGCCACGTGCTAGATCTGGCGGTGGAGATGCGTCGCTGCTAAGCCTCGACCATCGGACTGTCCAGATCGCCTCTCCAAGGATCGTGTGGTCGCTGCTGCTCCTGGGACGGATGGCTCAGATGAAAACTGGAGCGGGAGGCCGATCGAACGGTGGACGAAGGTCTTGGAAGAACTGTCTGCCGGTGAAGTTCGCCGGCCCAAAGCGCACGCTCCTGACCTCCTCGCGGGGCTCTGGTGATCGGGGAAGAATCGTCTGGGGCCTCCGCGTCAGATGGGACTCTCCGATGAAGCGACGGAGCTCTAGGGAGCCCGGTCAGCTCCGGCAGAGAAGCGGCTCCTGGCTCGAGTCGGAGGACCTCAGATGGCCCTCGTAGTACCTGCAAAATAGGTCCAGAAGACTCGCGGGTCGAGGGCAAAGTGCCTCGACCCCGTTAGACGTGGTGAAGGTGGTCGGGGAATCGGTGCGGGCGAGCTCCGGCGAGGGGATGGACGGAGGAGCTAGAACCCCAGCTCTTGTGCGAGCTGGGTTGAATGGGAGTGCGGAGAATATGCGCGGGAGGAAGGCGGAGGCGATGGTAGATTCCGATGGTCGAACGGAATAGTGGGATGGTCGGAATCAGCGAGAAACGACGGCGGCGCGAATTGGGGATAATCGGAAATTAGAGAAAAGAAAAGGGAAATGGGTCTACCTGGGTGGAGGAATCGACTGGGAAGGAGCTTGCGAAGCTCTGGGTCCTTGCCTCGAGGAGCGTCGACGTCCGAGGCTCTGGCTCTGGCTCTGGGCGGAGCACGGCGGTGGTGGCTCGCCGGATCAGTGGCCGCTTGCTCCCTCCTCGCTGCAACACCTGCTGGAGCAAGCTGTCACTCTCGCCAACACGGTGGAGGTCACAGGTGGTGAAGCAAATGAGCCAAAGATGGAAGAGTAAGGTGGCGGAGCTCCAGCTTTATATAGTGGAAGGTCCGGGAAGATGTGAGCGGGTAGGGCAATGGGATGCGCGGATCCCGAGGCGGATACCCCAGTGAGGGTCTCGGATGTGGCAGGAATGAATCGGACCCGGGGTTTAGGAGAGAAGTGATCGGGTTTAGGTGCGAAAATTAAGGGAAATCGGGTCGGACCCCTAAAACACGTGGGAAGTGGTCCTGGAGGGGGAGTTGACCGGGCGGTCAACATCCCCGTGGACCAATGGAAACATGCCACGTGTAAAATATTTAGAACTTCAATAAAAAATAACAAATGGCTGATTTATTAAAAAGTCAAAACATGAAATATTTTTGTTTTAATTTTTTCTATTTTTTGGTGATTTTTAATTAATTTTTCAAAATAAAATGAGGTATGTACATAATATAGCTATACATAGGTATATGTACAATATGTCTTTTTAAATTTTGATTTTTAATTTGTTGTTTTTGTACAATTTTATTCCCATTTTATATTTTATTTATTTATATCATAAAATAAGTAATAAAAAGATATTTTTATTTTATTTTTATTATTTATATACATAGGTGAAATAAATAGATATGTACATACATATACATGGTATATTTACAATATTATTTTTGATTTTTAATTTTGTTATTTTTATTTTGGTTTTGTTTTAATTTATTTTATTTATTTACATCATAAGACATAGAATATGTACAAGTTTTTGGGAATTAATTTTATTTATTTATGAGGCTAAATAAATATAATATGAATGGACTATATACATGGTGACTATATACATGAGTGATTTTTTTTGTTTTCTTTTTAATATTTCTATTTTTATCTTGATTTTATATTTATAAATATATACAAATATTTACAATCCAATTTTAGTCTCTTTTTGGGAGGAAAATATTTTTATTTTATTTACATATATATTTACACTCATGAGTCCCTATCTCCCTCTACATCGGCTTTTATGCGGTTAGGCCCATGCTGAGCCCTCCCTTGGGTTAGGTTGCTCAATATTTATTCTAAATATTTCCCTCTTTTTCTTTTTACTCTTTATTCTTTTATTTTTGCACAAAACATGCTAATTATTAAACTTTATACAATGCATGCTTTTGATAATTATTTGTATTTACATGAATATACATGTATTTGCAAAGGTTTTTGTAGCTAAAATATAAGAATAAAGAGTGATGAATGGGTATTCATCAAGATGCTCTGAAATACAAAGGAGACCTGCAAAGTTTGATTATTATACAGTCTATGCACTTGAGAATGAATGTGACTTTGAGCATTGATAAGGATCCAAGCTCATTCCCAGGCCATGGAATGTAATGATTCTGAAAAGTAGTTAAATGCTATGAAAAAAGAACTCGAGTCCATGTTGTCTGAGAACTTGTGGAGTTATCTGAAGTATCTAAAAGAGTCGGGTATAAATGATTTTTAAGACCAAGTGTAACTTTAAAGGTAACATCGAAAGATATAAAGCTAGACTTGTTGCAAAAGGATTTACTCAAAAGGATGGCATCGATTATGAGGAGACCTTTGCTCCGATTTCAAAGGACTCTTTAAGAATTATCTTGGCTTTGGTGGCTCATTATGATATGTAGCTTCAACAAACAGATGTAAAGACCGCCTTTTGAATGGAGAGTTAGAGGACGATGTCAATATGGACCAGCCCGAAGGTTTTAGAATCACAGGAAAGGAAAATCTTGTATGTAATTTAAATAAGTCGATATATAGATTAAAACAACCTTCCCGTCAATGATATATTAAGTTTAAAAATACCATTACATCTTATGATTTTGTAGAAAATATTGTAGATAGTTGTATCTACATGAAGTTTAGTGGGAGCAAGTTTATTATATCAATCATATATATGGATGACATTATTGAATGCAAATGATTTAGGGTTGTTACATGAGACAAAGAAGTTTCTTTACAAGAACTTTAAAATGAAAAATAGGGGTGAGGTATATTATGTGATTGGAATAGAAATATTTCGTGATATATCACAAGAACTGTTAGGATTATCTCAAAAGGCATATACTGAGAATGTCTTGGAAAGATTCAGGATTGACAAATGCTATACAGAGATTTTCCTATTCACAATGGGGACATATTTAGTTTGGATCAATGTCTAAAGAATCAATTGGAATGTAACGAAAGTTCATATGCTCGTTTACAGACGATCTGAAAATCTCCGTACAACAGTTGACAAGTTCTCAAGCATTTACAAGGCACCAAAGTTCATATGCTCATGTACAGACGATCTGAAAATCTTAAGATTATGGGGTATTCAGATTCAGATTTTGCGGGATAAATTGACACAAGAAAGTCAACCTTTGGCTATATATTTATATTTGATGGAGGAGTTGTGTCATGGATAAGTGCAAATCAGTTTGTCATTGTTGCTTCCACTTGAAGGCTGAATTTGTAGCGTGTTTTGAGACTACAATTAAGGATTGTGTCTTGGAACTTTGTATCATGACTTGGAATTGTCGACAACATTGTTAAGCTATTGAAACTTTATTATGATAATGTCGCAATAATCATCTTCTCAAAGAATGATAAGTACTCTAAAGGTGCAAAGCACATGGAATTGAAGTATTTATCAGTAAAGAGGAAGTTCAGAAATAAAGAGTGTCAATAGAGCACATCAGTACTAATTTAATGATTTCTGATCCGCTAACTAAATGTTTATCACCTAAGTTTTTTTTCTGAGCATGATGTTAGAATGAGCATTTTAAAGAATTCTTTGTTCTGAAAGATTAATTAGTACATTTTATTTGGTGCTCATTATGATTATAACAATCTCATTTATTTTATGTTTTTGAATCATTTCATTGTTATGCATATGTTTGTAAATAGATAACATAACCGTCGAAATGAAATTAAAATAGGAAATGTTAGTCTTCTAAATTACATGTAATTGGATTGAATTGATATTGATACATGGAAGGGATGGTGTCAAGTTATATGATGTGACTGCCATGATCATATTAATTTAATTCAACTAAGGTACATGATTCATTAACATTATAGAAAACTTATGAAAGGCATGTTTAAGGTTATTATCTTATCATTAAAGATCATATGTACTAACTGGGAGAATGTTGGGATTTATCCCTTATATGGTCTATATGAAATATTGATGAGATAATAAATATGAATTTTATCGAGTCAGTGGATAAAACATAACTAAATTATCTTGACCCATATTGATGGTTAGTGGGTTATTAGGAGTTGGTTACGCTTGGGTTTGTTATCTTGTCAAACCCTCTAACTTTACCCCTATAAAAGAGATACGATGGCTTATTATGCAAAACACCGAATCAATAATAAGAAAGAGCCATCATCAAAACTCTCCACCATCCGACAGAGTCTTAACGATTAAGGTCAAGGGAAGGAGAAAAAGATGAAGAAAGGATCAAAATTGTTTTTGTCCATCTTCTACGTTACAAGTTTTCCTTATTTGCAATGGAAAGAGGTAACTCGTAAATCATTTTTTATTCCTTTATACCGCGCTTAAAATTTTCCCACAATCAATACATAGATATGACTTTGTGACCATGCTTAATCAATAATAAAGGATTAGGGTAGATAGAATAGAGGGTCTCTTCCTTCAGATCCTCCACCTTCTTCCTCTAATCCACCAATGTCAATGAGGTAAGTATTACAAACTTTATCATTGACCTCTTCTCCTCCTACATGTTTTCAATGTAATCCCGGCTGAAGCAATTGAAATACAATCAGAAGACATCACATACATGAAGGCATGGTTTGTTGGTTGGCATGAAATAGATGGCTTAGTATAATCTATTGCAATATCGATACAAAGAAAGAAGGTCAATGATTGAGGAAGATCCAAGTCATGAGGAAGAAGAAAGTAGTAGTCTCTCTCAAAGAAACCAAGGGAAGCCAACACACCCAACCTTCTACTCCCAATACCCCTTCATACATGGATGCAATACGTGGCTATTTGTTTGGCAAATAGCAGCAAGAATAAGGACACTATTCCCTCTCCTCCACTGTCTTTTCTCGTATGGTTTTCCCCCCATGCGCATCTCTCTACCTTTATTCCATCCTCGCTCTTCTCCTTATTCCATCTTACCTACCATTATTCCACCCTTATCCCTATCCTTCTAGTCAAACAGTAATAGTGCCCTGTTCTGACTTATTCATCACCTTTATTCCTACTTATTCCTAAATGGAAAATACCTTACATGTGCATTCAGGTAATTATAAATGTAAATGTACCCCTGATGAATCCACAGTTCATCATCTTTATTCTATCATTTTGGCATCAAAAACCCTAGCAAATGCCTGTAAATAACATTAATTCATGCATTTTAGCATTCATGCATATGTGTGTAAATATTGTATAAAATGCGGTTTTTAAAGCCAAAATTATAGAATAAATAAAAGAAAATAAAAAGAATAAAATATTGTAAATATTTTATGACCCGAAACCCCGAGACCTAGGCATCTTGATGAATAGGTCGACAAGGAATAAAGTAGGGGGAGATAAGGGCTAAAATACAGATAAAATACCTATATTTATTAATTCATTCTTTACTCATTTTGGGACCTATTTTTGGTTCCACTTTTTATACATCAAATAAAGAAACTTTGTACATGAAAGATGTAGATAATTTAATAAAGAAAAATACAAAATTGATTTCACTGAAAAATAATGTACAGATAAAAAGTTATGGTCTGAATAAAAAACTAGAATCCCAACTTCCCAGACCCGTATCTCACAACTGACAACTCCAAATGCATCAAACTCACCTTTAATTGTATATAGAATGAAATAATCTATCGAATGGTGGGGGTTTCGCATTTGGCGGAGCTACGGTTCGAAAGTTGAGTTTTGGACCCTCATTGTATACTTGTACAGATTAAAATATTCAATTTATTATTTATTTATTATTTTCATAATTTTATATTTTTATAATGTTGTATATATTACTTGCAATAATTATGTACATTAAAATTGGAACAAAAACCTAAATAAAACTTAAAATAAAATACTTTCATATTTGATACATAGGTATACTACCTACACCCATACCTATACAATACATATTTATATTTTATTAAACATACAAAACATATCAGAAAAATAAAATAAAAATATATTTAAGTGTATAAAAATACTTTGTAATTATATAAACTAATAATAAAAATAAATAAATTAAATACATACAATAAAAATCAAAGAATACAATACATAGGTATTGGTACCTATAAAGGGCAAAAAAGGCAACTTATAAAATTATACCTCCTAAAAATAAATAAAAATTACCATAAAATACTTTATAAAATAATAAATATTTTTTATTAAATAACCTAAGTTTAAATAATTCATTTATTATTTTAAAATTAATTTATAAAACATTTTTTGGGGGTTTTTCCCGGTTGGTCCACGTGGACCAACCAGGGGATCTGGGATGTTGACCAGCCGGTCAACTCCCTGACCATAGCCCTGCGCCCTTGTCAGAATGCCCGAGACCCAATCTTCTCGATTTTTTCGCCGCTTGTGCGTTGCTCGAGGGAGGACGCTTCCTTCATGAAAATTGCTCCTGGCACATCCTAGATCCCCGCCGACCTACTAGATCTACCCAGATCTTTGTGGCGCACCCGTGACTGCGCCTCGAAGATTGCCTCTCGGCCATTCTTTTCAAAAACCACCCAAAGACTCCATAGCCCTTTGAACCCTTTTTGCCCTAGCTAAGTTCTTCCCCTTGGCGCCCTGGATTGAGATAGGTGGCAGCTACTCTCCGGCGAGCTCACGGAGGCGTTTGGCCGGGCGAATCGTGGTGTCCAGCCCATCTCCGGCCAAGAGGCCGTGAGGTACCACCTTGGGTATTCAACCCTTGAGGTCCTGTCTTTCTTCCCTTTTTCTTGCATGATTTCACTCCTGGTAGTTATAGCTTCCTTTTTCCACCTTTTATTTCGTCTAAGAAACACCCAATCACCACACCTCCACTTCGCCGGAGCAAGCTCCGGCGAGCTCGATAGTCCGCCACCCATTCCCTCCGATCATCTGAGCTTACCCCTGGATTCCTCTACTGTCGAATATTGCGCTTATTTTGCAGGTCCCAGGGTCGAGAGAACCCATCTGGGTTCATTTTTGTGAAAGCACGAGCCACCTGGAGCGCCTTCCGTTCTCCATCATCGCGGCGGCCGGTCGGGGACCCTCCCACCATTTTGAGGCTGAATGTGAGAAGGTCGCATCAGGAATCTCACCAGCCATTTTTGAAGTCTCGGTGACGGCTGGAGGCGGCGTTCTTAGCGGGGGAAACTCGCTCCGACGAGGAATCCTCCCTGTTCTTCCAGCCCTTCTCCACGTCGTCCGATCAAGACCCTCCCCCAGTTGCAGCAACGGACGTTAGATCTCGCGCCCCTCCAGCCGTCAGATCGCGGTTCAGGATCTAATCCTGGTCGTTATAACCCAAGGGGTATCGGTGCGCCTAGCAGCTACACGTGGCATAAGTGACTTCCTAGCCGCCGTTGGATGCGTCCCTGGCGTGGGTAATTTTGTTATATACCCTCGCATCTTTTGTATTTATTTTCTCGGACTTAAACTTTCATTTGCAGGCATTTCAATTTTGTAATAATTTTAAGTAGAGCCTCACACTTTCTTGTAATTGCGAGTGGGTCCTCGCCAGGTCGCGTGTACCCCACGTGATCTTCGGCGTTTTTGCTTGAAGGCCCTCGCGGCTTTTAATATTTATGATTGGTGCGTTAAGTTGTTGATTGCATATTATATTTCCTGGACAAATTTAATTTGAGCCCCTGGATTCTTGCGTAATTACATAAATGCCCCTGCATGCATGATTTTTCCTTATGCTTCTAGTATTTATTGCATGTGTCTATAAAAACCCAAAAAGACCCAAAAAAATCAGTTTAGATCTCTGTTGCATATTAGTTCATCGGCATATTTTTTATTTCTCATAATTAATGCGTTTTAATATTTATTAAAAATCAAAAATAGCCATTTTGTGCACTGTCTGGCTTATAAAATCCATAAAAAATTATAAAAACACTTCAGAAAAATTCCAAAAAAATATATCTTGCATATTTTAGTGTGTTTTAATTTCAGACCAAAAATCATAAAAAATATAAAAGAAAACTCCAAAAAAATCACAAAACCCCAAAAACCTCTATAAAAATACTAAAAATTCTACAAAAATCCTAAAAATATAATCTTGGTGTCTAAATTTTCCTTATTCTATTACAAGTGAAAATTAATTTGGAGAATTTTGGTTACTGTTTTCTATTTTATTTCTCCATTTTAATTTCAGCCTTGCATTTTATTCATTGTTTTCTCTATGTTGACTTTTAAAAATACCAAAAACATTTTGAAAAATACCCAAAAATCACAAAAAACAGTAGAAAAGTATAAAAATACCAAAAACAGTTCATTTCTTAATTTTTGAGCTTTTTCCCTTATTTTTATAAATAGTTTATTATCTCTTTTCTATATTCTATCATTGAAAAAGAAAATATAAAAAAATATAGAAATATAAAAAGAAAATAAAAATCAGTAAACTAAAAATCAAAATACAAAAATACATTGTAAAAAATTAAAAAAAATAAAAATTAAAAACCCACAAAAATATTTGCATGCATAGTGTAGACAACACTCACATTCACTCACATACACACACACACACATTTGATTGCTCTACCCCGTTTGCTCCCTGTGTTCGAACTCTCTGCATACTTGCTTGCTATACATTTTGTGCAGAGTTAAAAATAAATTTTAACTCCACATTTATTTCTAATTGTTGATCTGTAGTGTGGGTTAATTGTTGATTAAACATAGGATTTTGTAGTGGTCACAACACCGACTGTTGACCCGCCTTGTGAGTCAATACGACCGCTCTCAATTCTGCGTTTATCAACCCCCATAGCTGAAATAAGCTATTAGCTAAATTACTATATTTTATTCCATTTGACTTGCATATAATTAATAACTAAGTTAATTTTTTATCTTCATCTTTGTGAGATTTGATGAAAGTGGATTTCGTCTCTTTAATTATCTAAAATTGTAGTATAGGAGGCGAAAAATGATTCGTCAAAAAGCACAATCTTTGAATGTTACGGAGTATTTTTACTTAGCAAATCTACCAAGATCGATCACAGGGAATAGTAATTTTTAGTTGTGTGTCTTTAAATTAGTTTAAATAATTAATTAAATATTCGATTAATTTTTGTGTCATAAAATAAATAGAACATGTGATGATGATGCAATGCGAAGAAAAATAAATCGAGCGGAGGATGGAGCTCAGGATCAATGATTTTACATAAATTAAATCCTCGAATAATATGATCTATAATTCCGCAAAATTAATCACAAATCAAAAAGGATTGAACTCAAGAGATATCCACATTGATTCCAATGCTTCATGTCAATAAGTCAATTGATATTCATAATAATTCAAAGCAAAATATCTGACCTCGAAATTTATGTGATTTAATTCCTCAATAATATTACAGGAATAAATCTTAGTTAATCCTTCTGCAACAATTAAATCCTGAAAGATATCCAGAATAGTATAAAAGGGATCAAATAAATTCAGGTCCTCTCTCTTAAATCCTTACAAATATAATCAAGGACATTCTCAGTAAAGAATAGCACAAATATGTCAAAAAGTACCATGCATTAATCATCAGAGATCCTCAAATAATAGTAATCATAACATAGCCTCAGATATGTCCACAAGTTGTATAATATGATAAAGTACAGAAATATCTTCAAAGCAACATATTATGCATAAAAATTAGAGTTCAAATGAAAAAGATATGCTAAAATGAGGTTCAGGGATTAAATATAATAAAATTAATTACTTACCTTTCAATCTGGTCCCTAAAGGACTTATTTGTAATTCACGAAACCCGAAGGGGTCTCCCTACAAATTTCCTAAGTTGCCACGTGTGGGGCACATGACCTGAGCTGGTAGGGGTCTTTCTGCAATATATGGAACCTTTCAGGATGTCTATGCAATTTACCTCTCTCACACATGCAAAACACGTGAACACGAGGTTCGAAAGGCAGAGACAGGCTCGGGCAGCCTCGGGAGATGAAGCTGAGGCTCGGGTGCAGGGGCCGAGGCTCAGGTGGGGGATGTCGTGGAGACTCACAACCCGTTGGATCCCCCGATCCAATGGCTGGTTGCGGTCGAGATGAGCAGTGGCGCGGGCTCCAGGGGCGGCGGTGCTCGTGGCGGTCGAGTTGTGCATCGCCCGAGGCGGTGGCGGCACCCCCTTGCAGTGGAGGCAAGGCGCGAGTGGTCGACGATGTACTAGTGCGGTGGTGGTCACAAAGGTTGGAGGCGCTAGAGGTGAGCACGATAGAGTGAGTGAGGGCGGTGGCGCTCAGTGGTGAAGGCTTGCGTCGGCGGATGTGATGGAGCTACAGGACGGGAAGAAGAAGGTTGTCAGGAAGGTGATGGAGGAATGCTTGGGAGAAATGGAGGGGCTAACGCCTCCTCGATCTTTGCCTCAGTCGTGGGTGTTCACGGCAAAGCTCAGCCACTCACCATAGCTAGGCAGCAACAAAGGTGAAAGCTACCTCTGGATCACGCCCTCCAGGTCGCTGTCACCGACTTCGGGGATAATGGAGGATGGTGATGGAGGCTGAGGTGGAGGGTGTTTTATAGGAGGCGTGTAACGTCGATGGGAGGACCGTTGCACGAGCAGAGGGCAAGCATAACGACTGCGAGGGGAGGAGTGATGGTAGGGGGCGGCAGTTTCGAGGGAGGAGCGACTGCCATTTTGGGTTAGGCGAGAACGACTGGAAGGAGGATGATCACGTGCTTGGCATATGACTAGGGGTGGGCGACAAGAGAGAGAAGAGGTGGGGTGCCATGTGGCATGCCTAGGGGCTACCACGTGGCATCCTAAATTTTTTTCAAATTTTAAAAGTAAAGAAAAATAGAAAATAAATAGAAGAAAATCTCGTATCAAAAAAAATCTTCACAAAAATGGTTCATGTCGATGAGATCTACAACTTTCATTAAGGAACCAAGAGTAAAAGAGGTTATCTGTACAGAATTGTATTTTTGGTGGTCTTTATGTGTATAGAAAACTGATTTTTTGAAGTTTTGTAATTTTTTGGTGATTTTAAAAGAGTATAAAAATTATAGAAAAATATGATAAAATAAAAGAAAATTAAGTACACACTAATCTTCTTTGATTTTTAATAAATAAATAGAGAAATAAAATAGAGGTACGAAATACATGATTTTTGTACAAACTCACAAGGGTTACTTGGACTCAATTAATTTCTTTGATTTTTCAATCTTGACCTAGATTTGAATTTTTATGATGTTTAATAAAACTTTCATCAAAGAATAAATGAAGAAGAAATAAAATTAAAAGGGTTACTTATGTACATAAAAACTCAGGTCAAAAATAGCAAAAAGATAAAATACGCAAAAGAGACCCAAAATCCAACTTTCACATATAAGCTCCGAATTTTATGAAATCAATCTTGTTTTAAAGTTATTTGAAAATGAAGTACTTTAAATGTGAGTAGAACAAAGCTGAACACTGTATGAGGAAGACATACGTTTTAATCCGTCAGATGTGAAATTAGACTTTGGGTTTATTTGTCACTTATTTGGGTTAGAATTTTTTATTTTTTATTTATTCCTGTTAGTAACATCTACACAACAAAGTAGGTCAATCGAAGTTAGGATGAGTTAATTAAAAATATGGGATGTTGGCAGCTTTTTAGGCTAATTTACACATTATGCAATTGTGCATGATGAAATGCGAATATTATTTACACATATATGAATGCTAATGATGCTCTATTAATTATTAAATGCATATTAATTTTGATTAACAAAGCCTAATTGATCAATTTTAGCACGATGAATATGAGATTCATCAAGATTACAAGTTAAGGTAGAAAAAAGCTAGATAATATATATACAATAGGGAACATGTAATAGTTAACCTAATTTACCCTCTTTTATGAGGTATAATTTTTAAAGAAAAAATGTAAGAGCAACTAAGACATGACAAAATAATACAAGTGAAAAAGAGCAAGTCTCCCAAGTTGGCAGATCTAGATTGCCTGTTGTAGTGGAAGTGTGATGTTTTAAAGGTCAAAAGTGCATGATTCCTCCCAACAACAACAATAAACACAGAAAAATAAGTTGGGTAGAGAGAAGCTTCGGAATGATCAAGGTAGAACTCCAAGTCACAAAAACAAAGAATATAAGAGAATATTTAGAAGACCTTTATCTATTAATACTCCTCCAAAGCCTCCTCTATTTATTCTCACATTTTACAGGGTAGAAATTCTAATTTTATCTTGTACGCGAAGACACCACCGCCCGAACAAAAACATCCTGAATAATACTGTAATAATAACCATGCTTATTAATACTAAATTATACCACAATAATATCATAGCATGTCTCGCACGGAAGCCGTCGGATCTTGATCCATCAGTCGGCAGCAGCCCAGGTCATATCGCCCTGGAAGATCCAGTGGCACACCTCGATCTTACCCGGACCAGGGCCGAGAGCCACGAAGGCGCCATGGCCCTCGCTCCAGGCGGAAGTATCCAGGTGGCAAATGGCCACGCCGTGATTGATCACCTCCCGCGATCCGACGGCCAGGATCTCGGCCTCGTAGACCCTGACCTTGGGCACCGAGTGGCAGTAGTAGACCATGTAGGGGAACAGGCTCTGGTGGCAAGACACCGACCTCGTCACCCGCCCACCGTTGATCCCGCGAACCTTCCCGATCTCTACGTCGCCTCCATAACCATTAGTCGACTCGGTGCTCCTCACCACGACGTCGCTGCCCAGCGTCGACGTCGCGAAGTCGATCATGTCCTCCACCGAGGTCGCGCACCGCTTCGTCTCGTCGCGGCTCGGCTGCCGCTCGCACTCCGTCACCGTGTCCACCATGCCCTTCCACAGGGCAGTGTCCGCCGTGGCGTTGAACAGCCTGCTGAGCTCGCCTATCCGAGCCGACGAGAACGGCATATGCGCGGCGATGGACCGCGGAAGGAAGGTCCTGGCGGGCATCTTGTCCCTGATGTCCGGCATTGGCATCACGGTGCCGGTTTGGAGCTGGCTCTCCCGGAAGAACTTCCCCGGCTCGATCCACCTGTTGGCGAGCCGGCCGCTGCGCACGCCGTCGCTGACGGCCGCCAAATTGGCGAACTGCTCTGACGTTGTGTTGCGGTAGTCGGCGAAGGTGACGGTGGCTCCGGCGGTCTTTGTGTAGTCCAAGAATGTGGTGTTGGGTCCGTAGGTCTTGAAGGTTATGGTTGGGTCGACGGCATCTCCCTTACCGTAGCCTTTGAAGGTGTCCGAGCCGACGTTGGCGGACTGCCCGTAGTTGCCGAATTCGACATGGGCTTTGGTGGTGTGCTTCGCATAGGACTGGAAGCTGTCGTCACCGACGTTGGCCTGATCCCTGTACGACGCGAAACTCTGAGAGATGTCACCCTTAGCGCCATCGGCGTAAGAGGAGAAGGTGTTCTTGGGATTGTTGGTGTCGAAGGCGTAGGAGGTGAAGGTGTCATTTGGGCTGGTGGCGGACTCGCCGTAATTGGAGAAGGTGGAGCCTATGACGTTGGCGTTGTGGCCGTAGCTCGAGAAGGTGGTGGGGGTCGTTGTGGAGCTCTTGCCGTAGCCGGAGAAGGACTGATCGCCGGCGTTTGCGTCGTCCGAGTAGGCAGAGAATGTCTGGAGGCGGTCGCGCGCCCTTGCGTCGTAGTTGGTGAACTTGAGGTCGGGGACGTTGGAGAACTTGTCGTAGGCGGTGAAGTCGCCGTGGCCGGCGGTGGCGGAGGTGGCGTAGGAGGTGAAGTTGGCGGTGACCACGTTGCCGTTGGGAGCGTAGAAAGCAAAGCGGTCATCGTGGGAGGTGGAGTCGCGGCTGTAACGGCGGAAGGTGTCGAGGGGGACGTTCTGGTCCTCGGAGTAGTTCTTGAAGGAGTTGAGTCCGCCAGTCTTGGCGGTGCCGTAGTTGGTGAAGTTGGATTCCACGTAGGAGGTGAAGGAGCCGGAGGAGCCCTTGCGGTCAAGCTCCGGGTTGAGGTCGGGGAAGCAGAGGAGGCGGGCAGCGGAGCAGAATGGGCGAAGCCGCGATAGGAGGGAGCCGCTGGCGGCGAGACGCTCGTAGAGGGCGGCGTCGCGGGCGGAGAGTGGAGAGGCCTTGGAGAGGAGGAAAGTTGGCTTTGGGAGATTGTTGGGTATCTTCCTCGACCAGTACCGGAGGAGGGCAGCCTTGGGGGTCAGTGGGCTCTCTCTGCTTGTAGGGGTGGGTGTGGGGTGGGGAATGGTCGTGGTGGAGAAGTGGGTACGTGAGGCGGCAGCGGAGGACAGGAGGAGGAGGAAGAGGAGGAAGAAGGAGGAGGAAGGAGGCATTGTAGTGGTTGGGTAAGCGAGAGTGGTGTGACTGTGTGTGGACTTCGGGGAAAGGGTCTGATGTGTATAAATAATGGTTGGGGAAGGAGGAGGAGCAGTGATTAATGTGGATAATGGTCTGATATGTCTGTGTGTGTGGAGCTGGAGTAGAAGAAACAACGATGCCCTGTTTGGTTTGGAGGTAAGTTGGTTGTTGGGTAAGTTGCTTTGTCTAGTAATCTAATAGACGCATGCAAGAAAGCACATCAACGCGTTGGCAGAGACGATCATTTATTGGAAAATATGCTCTCATATAAATGGGAGACAGGGAGATGCCCTCGAGTCCTGCGGTAGACCTACATGTCCTTTCGGGAGTAACTCCGATCTTCAGGATGACTCCGTGTGTGTCTGATGCGGTAAATCTATTTCGAGCAGATGCATCGGTTGGTGCTGAGGAGTTGGAGCGTGTGGCAGAGATTGGGGTGGTTATGGGAGGAGCTGGTCTGATGGATTACAGTGGATGGAGTTGTGGGTTTGACATGCTTTCCTGGCAGTTGGTTGAGATTATTAAGGTGCACTTCAAATGAGTTATTCACTGCATGGATTGTAAATTGCTGGTTGAATTGCGGATTCATTTCAAATGATTAAGGACCTTTTAATCAGATCATTTCACATATTATCAATCGATTTACCTAGAGTTATTGGCAGATCATTTCACATATTATCAATCGATTTACCTAGAGTTATTGGCAATTGATCGGTAACTCGTTGATGAAGTGATTGGCTAATGCATTAGGCTCGAAAAGCTACTTTAATTTCGGTTGATCAAAGACATCGCAAATGTCAACTGATGTCTAGTCCATGTAGCCTCTTCACCCAATCCAGTATATCAGAGTTAGCAGAATCAGATCCAAATAGAGGCAGCCGTAGGGGCCTAGCGATGAGAATCCAGATTTCCTTGGAGTAGGGGCACTCTCAAAAGATGTGGTCCCGAGATTCACTATGGTGATCGCACAGCAAGCAGTTGGCATCCACGCCAATTCCCCTCTTCAGGAGCCTGTCACGAGTGGGTAGTCCGTTACGAGCCACTTTAAACAAACAACATCTGTGTTTAGGGGGTGCCTTTGAACCCCAAACTTCCTTCGAATGACTAAAGATGGGTCCTCTAGAGCGTACAAATCAAAGCACGAACGGAAGGAGAAGCCCATCGGAGAGAGAGTCCATTTGTAGGGGGGACTTCTACTTGGCGGATTTAGCGGGAGCGCAACCTCTGCCGAACCAAAACATCAAATTCGCCGGCTCCCAGATTTTGGATGACCTAATGATCATTTACAATTGATTTTTTGGCTAATCCCTGCTGCTCGGGATCTGTATTTCACTATAACAATTTGCTCTTAACAACTTCCTCTCCCATCCTTTGGGATTTTGTGAGAAGGGAAAATAGGCAACTCTTACTGTAAACAATTTTTAATTTTTAATATACTTACCTTTAAAAAAAATGTCAACTGATGACTAGTATTAGTTGCCTAATGTTGATTTCAAGCAGACTATTCCGAAAATAGTTTAGTTTTAAGTAAATTGTATGATTGTTACCATCTGACTTTCTAGTGTGTTTTACAATACAAACAATTGGGGTATAAAATATAGGAACAAGCATGCAATTCTATGCATATTCGAAATAAGATTTTTATGGCTCATATGCACCCAAACTGTAGCCAAGTTCGGGGGTGTATAGTTGCATTGAGGGCATTTGTTATAACGAGCCAAATGACTAATGAGAATAAATCATTCGTAAAGTATTAAGGAAAGTTAACTAGAAAACTAATTTCGAAAACATGTATTATACTATTGTGGTCGAACACTATGAGGAGACTAAAGGCTAATCTAATCAAGCTCATACTTAATCTAAATTACCCCTTGTTGTATATTTATTATTTTTATATTTTAATGTATTTTTACATTTTGAGAAAATAAATTTTTAAAATAAATTATAATATATAAAAGAAATAATGTATTTAAATATTTATATGTAGTAGTAAAAATATAGAAAAATAAAATATTTTTGGATTTTAGTACTTTTACAAGTACACTTGGGATTTTTGGAATCATTAAAGCCCGATTTTATACAAAAAGGGCCTAATATGGTAGCTAATTTTAATAGAATATATATAAATTATATATAAAAACAAAACTTTATTCTTTTTGGAGTTTTTATATTATATGCATTTTTAGTGATTTTAGGGGTATTTTTAGTCTTTTATATTTTTATGGTGTAACTATAATTTTTTAAGAAACTAAAACATCTTATGTGACAGTATTGGTACGTTGCTCTCATTTTTTCTTTTATAGAGTATATCCCTGGGTTTCTTTGGCCTCTTTCAAACTAGTAGCAATATTGGTCTGCTACTTGACTTATTTGGTAGAGCTGGGTTATTCGAGTAGATTTTTCTTGTGTACATCTTTGCTTTAAATTTGCATTTTTGGAATAGGCGTCCCTTATTGTGCATTCTTTTTTTATAGGATTTTTGTTGCATCGAATATCAAGAGTGTACATGTATAAAATGTGACTTTTGATATATTGTACAAGGTAAGTTTGATGATAGACATTAAGTTATAGAGAATAATTGGTTCTGAACTTAGATCACTGAATTTTGCTTAACCCGATTTAGAGTCAATCCCTTCCTTTGCTAGATATCGAAACAATCCATTGTACAAATAAACTAAGTTGAACTAAGGTATAATGTGCAGTTTGTTCAAAAATCATTCAAGAGTAAAGGAGAGCTATAACTGTTAAGATGATCTATTTCGGCACATATTTTGAGTATCGCATATAATCAGCATAACACAAGGAATTAAGTCTAAGATAGATCGAAAGAACTTGAATATTTAAATCAAATCAAATCTTCTAAAATTAACTGGATTAAGATGTTCTTATCTATGTTCGAAATTTGTAAAAAATCAGACTTGAAATATTAAAAAGTTAGGAGAAAAAAGGAGGAAATTTTTGCTTGTGTTTTTGCACAAAAAATGTTTTTTTGAGAAATTTTGCAAAATTTATGGGATTTTGTGTAAATGAATTTTTTTGAATTTTTAAAAAAATGCAAAAAATGATGCAAAGTTTTTTTGAAAATGTTAGGAAAATTTGAAATTTCTATGATTTTTTGAGAAATAATGCAATGAAAAAAATGGATCTTTTAAAATAAAAGCAATATAATGAAATGTGAAATGCAAGATGCAAGTGATCAAAGATACTTTTTTCATTATTTTCTAATTTATTTTCTCTTTTTTTGTGGAGTTTCCTCCATACATATGTTAATCTACAATTATGAGAAATGAAGTAGAAAAAATGTAAGCTAGAGAAAATACTTGAAAGATAAGTATGGGGTTTGTCTCACAATGTGCCACTTTTAACGCCCCTAGCCTGGCTCCAGGGTTAGGAATACCCTGTGTGTCAAGTATGCGCAAAATCAGTGTTTAGAAAACCATGATGATGTAAAGAGCTTGGCCTACCGATTCAACCAGATAATTCAATATTGTCTCCTACTGATGGCAAAGATGTGTATCCTCAATATCATTCATTGTGATTGTATCTTTACATGGTACCTCAATTTCAAATGACCCCAAAGATGGAATCAACGTGACTGTTGGTTGATTATTCTCGAATTTCTCAAGGAGTTTCTTGGTTTCAACCCCAGAAATTATCGATTCATCTTGATCAAAGACTAAGGTAATATAAGGTGAAGCACTTGGTGGATGAATGATCAACCAGGAAGGGTCATCTTTCCTAGAGGATGTGGGAATGGAGTGTGAAAGTATGTGTTCATCCCTAAGAGAGTCATCATGGAGGACCTCCAATGTCTCATCGAGGGTAGAAGGTAGATCAGTTTTAATCTTTCACTCATGCTCAGAGTTTTCAACATTAATATTATGTTCAAAATCAAATTCTTCATTATGCTCATCAACATCCTTATGTTCTATGTCAGACTCGAAAGTATCTTTAGATTCATATTCAACATCATCATCAAACTCATCCTCAACATCCGTTAGATTGCATTACTAGATTCATCCAATTGATGACTATCATCACTAGAATCGATGTCAATTTCATCATCAAAATCAAATTTATCACTATCCTCAAAGTTATTCTCAACATCAATTTCTTTTTGATTATCTGATTTGTCTCCATATTCGTCATCCACATCAGATTCATCTTCAACCTCATCATCAGATTCGATCGAATATTTAGTACCTTCATCGTGTTTTGTCTCAAATTCGATTCCATCATTATCCTTGGATTCATCCTCTTATCCAATTTCAGTTTCATTATCAAAATCATCCTTAGAGTCAGATTTGATATCTTCTTTAGTGTTATAACATGAACTTAATATTAAAAAAATTAATACTTGATTCAAACAATTAAATCACAGTATGACCCAATAGAGACAACGAAAGCATTGGGGTTTTACAAAAATCACAAGATTCAAAATCTTTATAAATTGACTCCTCATTTTTCCCATCTTCCATTTCAGCCTCAAGATTAAATCTTACGATCAGCAATTATTTCATGTCATTTAGGATCATCACCTAAACCTTCATTATTGAATTATTATTTACGATCAAAGGTTCATGTTCGACATGTTATTTAATAATAATTTCCAATAAAATCGGATCTACACATTGTGGCAAAGGCATCATCTTGGTTATATAAAATCATTTGGCTTGGACACATGTTGAGCTAGAGTCAGAAAGAATTGTATATTAATTCATTCATAAAAAATTTCATTATGGTCCTTGATGAATCCATGATTCATTACCTTTATTATTTCATTTGGCTAAAATACTTGTTAAAATATATGTAGATATTCATTAATTTATACTAATTAATATTCTAATCGCATTTGTTAATATTATATATTTAACAGTTGTTCTATCTCAAAAAAATAATAAAGAGAAAAAGATAAATAAAAGAAAACAAGGATGTAAATATGAAAAATATACAGACTGATCCTAACCCTGAGACCATGTCAATATTGATCTGGTTGACAAAAAAATAAGTAGGGAGAGATAAGGATCCTAATTTATAAAAATATCAGAAAATCAATATCGTCAAATGTACATCTACACATTTTTTATCTTGTACATATGTTCACCTATTTTATATACCATCCAGAAAATCTCAAATCAAAATATTTCCATTGCGAAAGTTGTTCATAATAATATATCCAATTTATAAAAATATAAAAAAATTATTTATTGAATAAACGGTTAATTATGATGAACCTAAAAAGCTTAAAAAGGCAACTTCCAAGGTTCATAACTATTTATAGAAAAACTTCAAATTGAACAAACTCACTTTAAACTTCATTTTATAGCTAATACTATTCATTAAAAATACAAAAAATATTAGAATAAAATATATGAGTTTTGGCATTTGGACCCCTTTGTATATATGTACTATATGTATATAATGCTTCTGCATTTTATATTAACTAATCCAAATCTTGTTAACCTAATTCTTCTTTTATTGTGTTTATAAAAATCGATAGAAAAATATAAAACTATAACATAGGATTATTTGTTAATAAATACCAATAAATCCTAAAGTTACAAAGCCGTGACCCTAAAC
The DNA here is from genome assembly GCA_037367405.1 of Ottelia alismoides. Classification (NCBI taxonomy): domain Eukaryota; kingdom Viridiplantae; phylum Streptophyta; class Magnoliopsida; order Alismatales; family Hydrocharitaceae; genus Ottelia; species Ottelia alismoides. Next base: position 977,547 of record JAZKJV010002389.1, on the reverse strand, counting down.
TTTCGGACCTCATAACTCAGCCATATGAACTCTAAATTTGACGTACTCACTTTTAAATGATTTTATAAAATTATCTATCAAATGAAACTGATTTCACTAAAATTGAAGTTAATATGTAAAATGTGGGTTTTGGTACCCTATTAGTATAAATTGTACAATGTATCTTAATCTTATTTTACATAATTTATGTCATTTCTTATATTTTTATATCTTAGTAATATTTTATTATGAATAAATAAATAAAATTTACTTATTTATTATGTATCTACTTAGTTATTTAGTTATTTATTTATTAAATTCTTTATTTATTTATTTAAATTAATTAATTGATTGTTTTTATTTTTTTCCCTTTTCTATCTCCTCCTTTTCTCCATTCTTCCTCGTTCTTCTTTTACCTGCCACCTTCCTCTTCCCTATACCTTCTTCCTTTGCTAACTACGTAAAAGGTCGGTTATTGGCCATTTTCCAATCGCATCCCTTATTCTCCTCCACCGGTGACGACATCCTCATCGTGCGCCCCACCTCTCCTCCTCCATTTAAATCCCTAGTCTCCCTCGAGCTCTGTCACCACCATTTCTTCCATCTTTTCACAATGAGCTCCGAGTGAGAGGAGATAGCTCCGACATCGTTAAGCGAGAGAGAGTGGAGGAAGGTGAGATCCTCCACCGGTGTGGAGCTCAGCTCCACCGTGCACCAAGCCTCTACTCTGTCGTGCATAGAGGCGATGACCCTCGGAGCTCCGCTGAGCTCTGATCCGCATGCAATCATCTACTTCGTCATCCTTTACCGTATTTCATGTTCGATTCCTTTCTCTCTTTCCTATTTTTCTTCTTGTTCATCCTCCCTTCAATCTCTGATCTCCTTCTCTTTCGTTGTTCTCTCTAATTTGATCCAAATCTCACCTAAAAACTACGTTGATATATCACTCCACTCCTAAACCTCATCGTTTCCATTCTATCATACAAACCTATACACCTCTGGCCATGCATGATGGCCAGATCTTGGGTCTCAATACTTCACCTATGCTAGGGGAAACACCATCACCTCTCTTGTTTGTTTGTAGATTGAGCCCTCGTGCTCGAGTTGGGTTTCGATTGTAGGTCCGGAAGCACATAAGCCTTCATCGAGCATCAGACTTGGAATCGATGCGTGAATCTAAAACTCGAAGTTGTTGATATAGCTTTAGATTTAAGCATCTGGAGTTCTGCAGATTCATCGTTGAGCCACAGTTTTAACATGAAAACCTTTGTTAGGAACATCTGCAGCATCTGAGAAGGAACAACCTGCAAGTCAGTGCTTTGAGCAACATTCGATATCGAGGTCCGAAATCGAAGCACCACCACACAATCTGAAGAAAGAAACGCCGCTTATCAACGATCCTTCATTGTAGATCGATCACATGAAGCACCACATCTGATGCTTGATCAGCTACCCACTGCTCGTGAATGGAACTTGCATGAGAGGGTAGTCATTGATCAATCATTTTCAACTTGAAGCAACATCTACGGTAGCAAATACATAGTCGGGATCGAATTCCCTTTTCACTGGAGATCTGAGCCTCATTGTGGAGACTAAATGAGCAAAGAATAGATATGACCGAACAATCAGTTTGAGTAGCTGCCATTGATTTCTAGGCCGATCCGATCGTAACCATTCAAGTGCACCCAAATGTAGACCTTCCGATTGTGATCCAAAGCTCCAGTGTCGTGCTTTACCACGCCACATGTTGACAGCTGTAAAGCCTTAAACTTGGCCGTCTGTTGGATCCTATATAATAAGATCCAGCTTGTCAATAGGAAACCAATAGAATTTGTTTCGTATGAATCAGATTTCATTTCGAATTGTTATGATTTTCAGAAGAAAGAAAATTAAGGATACTTAAGGTGTCATTAACTCTAAATGATCATCACTAAGACTAATTAAACATGATTAAAGAAACTAATGATGGATTGAGGATCATTAATGATGATTAGCGAATACTAGCTAATAGTTAGCAAAAGTTAAGCGTGAGCTGTGAAAGTTAAATCGTGATTAGTAAAAGTTAATCACGATTAACGTTACTTAAGCGTCATTAGTGAATCTAGAATCTTCTGGATAGTTCTAACTTAATCCCTAAGTTTCGGATAAGCTTTGGCCAAAATCATGGAATGTTAACTGCGGTTAAGGTCTAAACCATGGTTTGCTAACCATGGTTAGTGGTTTTCTGGAGCCTATAAATACCTCCATACACATTTATTCTCTACGATTTCCGCTACCCGTACCACCCTAAGGGCTATGGTTGAGAGGTCAGTAGGAGGAGTGGGAGGCTGGGAAATAGCACTAGTGAAGCCCTGCCGGGAGAACAAGGAGGAGGAAGGTATGATCCTCTCCTAGTTGGTTTTTGTAAGCATGCTCGAACTTGAGATAGGGTTTTCAATTCATTTTCTTTTTCCAGCATTATTTTCAATTCATCATTCTTTTCGATTCATTTTCCAGTTGTGGTTTTAGGAGAAATCTGTGTAACACCCTACTTAGGTGCGGGCGACTATGCACGTTAGTGAACCCTGTAATTCGTCACATTTTCACTCACTATAAGACACATGGTGTCTACTGATTTTCCATTGCTTATGTTTCTAGTCTTTTTATTTCGCTTTTATACTTGTTTTGATGGAGAAATTTGTGTAATACCCTACTTAGGTGCAGGCGGTTATGCACGTCAATGAACCCTTGATTCGTCACACCTTCACTCACCTAACACGCGTGATGTCTACCGATTCTCCATCTCTTGTTGTTTGATTATATTCTTTCAGTTTCGTTATTGTTATCATCTCGGTGATTTTATGGAGGAAACTCCTTTCATTTTTCTTTTAAAATATATCTCGATATAAGGAGAAACTCTATCGAAATTTTCGTAGAAATATGTCATGATATAAGGGGAAACTCTGCCGAAATTTTCTTAGAAATATCACTCTGTATAAGAGGAGGCTCTGTCGAAATTTTAAGAGAAAATATGTTCTTCGCATTCTCCGTGTTCTTCGTACATTCTTTGCGTTCTTCGTTTGTTCTTCTTGTTCTTGGTACGTTCATAGCATTTTTGATAGAAAAATGAAATCCAATCATTTCAGGAGCCGTTAATCATCATTTATAAAAACAAATAACGATAAAGTATTGCATACCCGAGAGAGATCTCGATTAGGTAACGAAATCCTTCCTTTTGCTGTTGAGTTTTCAAATGAGATCATTGAAATTTCTAATTTTATGGTATTTGCCTATTTTTGAGAAAAATGAAATGTTACTTTGTGATTTCAACTAAAATAAGGTCTAAGTCTCGAATTGATACAATGGCTTGGAAAGTTAGGGTTTAGGAGTTAAAATGAGCATAAATACAAGTATATATACATATGAGTAATATGTATGTGAGTCTATACTAAGTGTTGATAATTATGATAATCAAAGATTTAATTAAAGAGCATCATGGGATTTGATGTGTATTGAGTTGAATCCTGAAAAGGATCGTGTCTTACATCAGGAATGATTTGGAGTAGAACTACAGGTCGGGCATGTAACCTGTAGGTTTATCGGAAGGAACCTGTATGGGCGTTGCCCTACCTAGGTGATACATGGTTTCCCTATTATGATAAGTGCGCACGAAATGAATGATTTGCAACATGTGGTACCGGGAGCCAATATATTCGGGTTGAACAACAGAAGATGTAATCGTGCCATATGGAGGCACGAGTGATTCAATAGCAGTTGGGTCACGATAACATGAATTTAAAGCCGCTAGGTTATATAATTAAAGGTTAGCTTGAAGTTTTAAGCAACCGGATCCTCGAGGACAATGTGCTTCTTTGTTTGCGAGGCTCGGGATTTGAGACCCTGATTAATAGAAGAAAAGGAAATTGTCAGGGTAGTATTGGAGGATTGGTTGAGGCGATGTGCAGCAGCATAAATTTACTAGATCAACGCAATCTCCAATCCCGAAGTGTCCACAACTTCGGAGTCCATATAGTGATGAGGTAATTCCCTGGACTAAGCCCTAATGTGGAATAGAAAGGAGTATGACTTAATCTAATGTGAAGGAATGAATCTTTTTGTGTTATTAAGTTTTGAAAAAAAATACACATTTGTTTGTTTTTCTCTTCTTCGTTACTTAGCATTCGCTAATTTTTTATCCTGTGATTTATGGAAAACCCAACAAGTGTCAGTGAACCATCACGAGGACTTTATCCATCCAGTCAGCCATAATAGCTTTACTCTATAAGGTAGTTGGTAATCATTCTGTGTATTTCCTTCCTATTAATGTACATGTAAATGGTTGTAGTGGGACAATGTATCATGAAAACTTATTTTCTGAATGGAGAAGTATTAAACACTTCTTTCTGAGTATTTTTAGTTGCAGTCTGATTCTGAATGTTAATTGTGATTGCTAAATAAATTATTGTTGAGTAAGATATGGAAGGATCCAATGGCCCGAAATCGGGTCGTGATAGTTTGGTATTAGAGCCTGGTTACTCCAATAATTTACTCAATAATTGATGGCTATGAGTGGTGTCCAGAAACTAAATTGGTCTTAAAACCCTTTGATCTTAATAAGTGACTGCGGTACCATTCACAAGTCATTGTCCCTTTTGGTACATCATGCTTAAGTGTATAACACCTAACCTTTGGCATTGACTCGTCCCAGGATCATGGCAAACCAAGACGTGTCTAGACAATTAGCGACTATGATGACAATACTGCAAGAAATGGGGGCAAAAGCAGCAAGCATTATAGGAGAGGCTCAATGCACAAGCTAAGTGACCTGAAGCATATAGACCTGTGGATGCTAGGATTGAAGGTTCTGTCCATCTTTCTGAGGAAGAATCTAGTTACCATCCTTCCACTGAGTCTGCTCTTACCCCAGTTGAAGGAGCAATGGAGAAGGCCCTTCTTAGACATCAAAAATTACTAGACATTTATCAAAAGGGAAAGATTCCTCGATTCAAAGGCATAGAAACACCTGCTGAGGAAGAGCTATGGCATGATGATGTCAGCAGGATGTTGAGAATAATACATGCATCGATAGACACTTGGGTGCACTTTGCTCATTACTCCCTAGCAGACTACGCAAGACGATGGTGGAGAGCAATTTTCAAGAATTTAGTAGATCCCATTCCATTAGATATCTTTGAATAAAGGTTTCGAGCTCACTTCTTTCCCTCCCATTGGGAAGAATTGAAGAGGAGGGAGCTGACTTCTTTGACCTAGGGTTCCAAGAATGTACGAGAATATCATATTCACTTTACAGAGTTGCTACGTTACTCCCCATCTCTAGAAGCTTCACTACAAGAATGTCTTACCAAATCTATTAGCGGGCTTCAAGGAAATCTTAGAGAGAAACTTATAGGTTTTAGAGCGACCACTATAGATGAAGCCATGTACATCACCTCTTGTATTGTGATGGAAAGGGATGAAAACCGTCAAAGAAGAAGCTTTTACTTTACTGGTGGACCATCCAAACGTAAGGCAATTATAACCACAAAGACCGTCGCTATAATCATGTTGGTTTCAGTACAAGTGCACCACGGACTTTGGGTTAGGAATTATCAGGAAGAGGGAGTTTATCTAGACCTCCGCTATATCCTTGTGACTCAACAACATGCGCTAGTATCTATGTGACTGAATTTTCAACTCAAACAGGAACACGTGTGTGTTATTACTATCATCAAGAAGGCCACATCAAGAAAGACTGTACAAAGTTGAGAGGTTTGGAGTTTAAACTAACCCCAATGAATAGTATAACATCCACTTTCGAGCATTGGGGCAACATGTGGAGGAAGACAGGGTAGAGGTCGTGGTTCACAAGGAGCATCTCCTACTCAGCAACCACCACAAAGTGTTGCGAGTTCTAGCTTGCCTCTTCCTAATGGTCAACTTAATGCCATCACTGAAGAACAAGCTTATAATTCAGGTACGGTCGTACGAGGTACAGTCACTATTCATGGTTTTTCAGTACATGCTTTATTTGATTCTGGTGCTTCACATTCATTTATTGCTCAACGATTAATGCCCACTTTGGATAAGGTACTAGTAGAGGTACAACCGTCCTATCTAATCAAGGGACTGATGAATCCCAATTCATCACTCTTTATTCCTTTATTTTAGCTAGAAACTTGAGCAAAACACCATGTAAATATGTATAAATATCATAAATCGTCAAAACACATGCATCTTGTAGATATGCATAATTAGCATGTTTTTGTATCAAAATAAAGGGATAAAGAAACACAAGAAAAAGAGGGGAATATTTAGAATAAATATTGAGTAACCTAATCCCAAGGAAGGGCTCAGTATGGGCCTGACCGCAAAAGAATCCAAGTAGCGGGAGATAGGGTCAATCATGCATGTACATACCTCCATGTAAATAAATAAAATTTATTTTCCTCTAAATCAAAATAAAATGTATTTTTGCTATTTTGTACATATTTATAAAAATAAAATAAAAATCAGAAAAAGAAAATAAAAATAAAAAAATTCTACCTTGTACATATACCATGTAAATATGTATATAAACCTATTTATTTAACTAATGTAAATACATCATAAAAATAAAATAAAAATACCTCATTATTCCAAATTTTATGTTGTAAATAAATAAAATAAAATTGGAATAATTGTATAAAAATAGATAAATAAAAATAAAAATAAAAAATCATTTTATTTATATACCTATATATAATAATAATATAATGTAAATACATAATTTATTTTTCAAAAAAATAAATAAAAATCACAAAAAATTTTGAAAATAAATAAACATTTTTCATGTTTTAACTTTTTCAAAATAAAATCATTATCTATTTTATTTTGAATTTTCAAAATAATTTCTAATGGGGGCTTCTGATTGGTCCACGGGGGATGTTGACCCCGATCAACTCCCCCCCTTGGACCATTCCACCCGGATCCGTGTTCGAGTACCCATTTTCTCAGAATTTTTTAGACACGATCTGATCACCAAATATCCAAACCTCGGGCTCCATTTGACCCTTGCACATCCGAGACCCTCGCCCGATCCTCCTTCTAGGGATCCGAGCTCCGACCATCTCGCCCGATCGCCATCTGGCCGGACCCTTCTCAGTATAAAGCATCTCCTCAGCCGCACAATTCACGCCGTGTTTGGCTCCACTCCTTCGTCCCAGGACCTCCATTTTCTTGTCCAAAGTGACAGTTGTGCGAGGAGAGTGTCGAAGAGAGGAGGAGGTGCTTCCAGCCATCGATCCGACGACCTTCGTCGCCGTGCGCCGTCGTGCGGTGCGCTGAGCCTCGGACCTCGACGTTCCTTGAGGCCAAGACCCCCCAGAGCTTCTCCAGCTCATCCCCAGTCGACCACCTTCATCAGGTAATCTCGATACCCTGTAGCTTAGGCTAATTTCGATTTTCGCCCAAATCACCCCTCCGCCGTCACTAATCGAATACCATCTCTACACTCATTCATTCGCTCATCCGACCCGACCACCACGCTCACGAGACTCCTCTCCATCTTTCGCCCCGGAACCAAGAGTCAACCTCCCTCGCCATCGCATCACCGGAGGTCTTCGCTCCGCCCCATTCCGATCACCCACTTCACCCCTAACCGGGTCGAGGCAATTTGCCCTCGACCCATGAAGCGTCCTATGCCATTTTGCAGGGCAATGCGACCCATCTGAGGGTCTGGACACTTGAGCACAGGAGGTTAGCTTCTGCTTCATCGCCGGAGCTCCTCGAAGGAGCTCATCAGCTGCGGAACACCTCGGCGATCCTTTTCCACATTTTAGCAGCATCATCGGAGGTCCCCACCGCGCGTACTGAGCCGGTAAACTTTGTCGGAGGATTGTTCTTAGAGGAGCCCCAATTGTCGTCCGATCGCTCCTCCTCTGTTAGATTAGATCGTGACCTTTCCTTTGCAGAGCGCTACCAGTCGTTGATCTGACCGAGGAGCTGATCTGGACCATTCACTCAGCGGAAGAGGCGTGCGCGAATCACACCCATCCGATCTTCCACGTGGCACAGCCTCGGGTAATTTGCTCTTAGGACCCTGCTCTTTTGTGATTGCTATTTAGTCCTGTAAATATTAAGTTCAGTTGTTTTTATTTTGGATATTTTGCACTGTGGACCTCTATGTTTATTTTAATTGCTTTTTAGGCCCCTTCTACGTGGAACACGTGCATCGTCATGTGACTTTTTGGGTAATTTGCATTGTATGGGCTTGGGGTTTCTGTGTGTTATGAAATGAAATTATGTTTCTGATATTTTCATTTATGCCCCTGTGAATGGTTTTATTCAACATGTGCTGATTTATCTGGACATTTTGCACCTTTTCTCCTGAGATTTTAGCACATGTTGCTATTAAGCCCCTCGAACTATTTTTCTTTGCATTTAGGTCCCTATGCACTGTGAGCCTTTGTTTTTATTGAATAAATTATTAAATTAAATCCAAATTAGGTGAAATTTGGACACGTGGCTCCTGCCACTGTGTAAAAATTTCCCTAAATTTTTGGTACATTTTTTAAGCTTTTTGATATTTTTAATAATTCAAAAACATTGATTTTTGCTATTGTCTAGAAAGAAAAATCAAAGAAAAATATAAAAATTTGTCTAAAAATTACAAAAATTAGAGACTGTTTGTTTTGATGTTTTCTTGTTTCTGACCCATTTTGGTGCCTTTTGGATATATTAAAACCTTAAAAATTGAAAAACAATAAAAATCTTATAAAAATTCTAAAATCTACAAAAAATAAAAAATACAAACTCTTTTTCCGAGTCTTAGTTGTTGTTTATACAAAAATTGCCTCCAGACTTTTATAGGTCTATTTTAGATTTTTAATGGACCTTTCAAGTCTAGCTGTACATTGATCTCATGTTTTCACTTTTCTTGATTTTTAGAAAATTATATAAAAATTAGAAAATTCTGAAAAATTCACCAAAAACATTAAAAAACCTAAAAAAACATAAAAACATTTTTGTTTGAATTTTTGGAGCATTTTTGGTTGATTAAATAATTGGTTGTTGTTGCTAGCTTTTGCATTTTCTCACTTTTCCTCATTATTAAAAATAAAAAAATTAAAAATCATTAAAATCCACCAAAAAATATTTTAGTCTTTATTTTGACTTTGACTACTTCGTAGGCCGCTAGGCCAATTCGTGCTCCCCGATTCCGACCCTGGTCGCTATACCAGGTTAATAATTTAGCGAGGACCGCTTTTAGACTTTCATCGATTTATCTTGATTTTGGTGGTTCTTCTTTTTCTTGATTGATCGAACCGCGAGATCCGGGTCTCAACGACCCTTGTTTCTTCCTTTACCAGGATTTTGTGGGTTTTTCGGTCATCAGAATGACGCTGTTGCCAGGGAGCACAGCTTATTAGTCATTTTCGAGTTTTCTGCGGCTTTTCTTTTTCGCGGTTTTCTGTAGATATTTTTGTAGGTATATTTTCTCTGATTTGATTATTTTTCTAGACTAATACTTTGGTTTCTATTTGTGAGGGTTCGAGGACCGAGGCGTCTTCTTCAGAAGCCGACGCAACCGCAGGTGTCAGAGGCAGCTTCCTTCTTCACGAAGCCGTAGGAGATTACAAGGAGTAGAGCTGAAGCTCGGGAACCGCGGAATAGCCACGAGAAATAACCGTAGATTAGCCGTAGATTTGGTTTAGCTTAGTTTATTTTTCAGCACTATTAATTTTTAATAATACAGGGACCTGAACAGAGACTTGGACACTTGACGGTTTTCGGGGTTTGTTTCGTCGAGAACCGGTGTACTCGGGGGACCTCACCGAGTTTTTCACGGTTTTCACGGCTTTTGACCGTTTATTTACTACTTTGTGATTTACGTGGTTTTCAGCCTTGGCTTAGGATTTTCATTGATTGTGACGTAATTAATTAGGATCCAAACACCTAATTATCTGCATGTACCTATAGTTCGAATAATTGGACCTAATTAATTGATTCACATGAAAAAGCCGGATTATTAGAGCTCTGATCCACGTGCCTTGAGGAGTCACATAAAATGCGTACATGATCTGTTGTGGCAGACACCGAGTGGCTCCCAAGATAGGACTCAGGACCTAGGCTCGAGTACCTGGCTACTGTTCTCTCGTGTAGAAATTGCTCTGCTAGGGACGGTTTTCCGCGTGCATCATATAGGTAGTTTATATTCAGTCTTTTATTTATGCACGGATCACCCTGCATGTAGACTGCTGGAGTCGGGTACGCATCTCTTACTCTGCATGCATCATTGATTCCCGCGCATCGACTTTTTCGTCTTCTCTCCCCTGTTTTTGGACTTAAAATAATCAGGAGAACCGAAAAATTCATTAGGCGTTGTTTTTATCTGAAAAATACTTAAAAAAGAAAAACTATAAAATTGAGATTGCTAAATAAACTTAACCCTAAAAGACACTTCACCTAAAAATCTGTCTTGGGAGAGCACCCCCCTCATTGTCTGGTTTGATTGCGCGAGAGAGTGACCCGCACACCAGGCTAGAGCCACATCTGAGCCCCGATCAGACTACTGGCCTTTTATACGGGACAGTCTGGTTAGCGGATTAGATTCCTACCAGGTCACGTAATCGCTCTGATATCCTGACAAGATCACCTAAATAAAATTGACAAGATAATTGACCGAACTGTTACGGTCTTCAGCTCAGCGTGGAGTAGGTGAATTTGGGGTTTGTTTGCTCATTTTATTTGTTTCCAGATCTCATCTGCCAGACTCGCCAGATCGAGATGATGGGCAGGAGGTCCCTTAGGCAGCCTTTGATTGCACCGCTTTTTAGCACTCTAGACCGCTCATCTAGGTTGGTTCGCGAGAGCTTAGACCCGCTCTCCGAACCCGAGTTCGATTCTGCCCTGTTCCCCCTTGACCACCCTTCTTCTCTACCTGAGATGCCAGTTCCAGATGCGAGACAGCAGACTGATGATATTTCAGTACCTGAGTTTGGGACTTTTGCCTTTGCAGAGACCATGGCCAACAACGAGGATCGCACCGAGGGTCAGAGGACAGAGACAACCTCCTACGTACTAGACCAGGGTGCGATCAATACCACCATGCTAACCTCCCTTGAGATGATGCAGAGACAGATCCGAGATTAGGGGGCTTTCATGGTGGACATGAGGAGAGAGATGGAGAGACTGAGAGCCGCAGCAAACCAGCCGCGAGCCGATGGACGCATGCCAGATCAGCCAGACCAACCGGTAGCAGCAGCAGCAGAGCCTAGACCTATGCGGGAGTTGCACAATCCCGGATCGACACTGATGCACCAGTGGGTGGTTCTTCCGACGATCGTGGGGGACTTCAAGTTCCCCCCGAATACGCTTCAGCTTCTACCTCGCTTCCAGGGCTCGCCACTGAGGAGCCCCATCCTCTCTCCAGGAGTTTGAGATGATCTGCAGCACCGTCCACGACCGTTAGGTGGACGAGGATACCATCAGGATGATTGCTTTTCCTTTCTCCCTTGCATACAGAGCAACCCACTGGCTGAAGCACTTAGGGAGATCTGTTTATACCTGGGAGCAGCTCCGCACCGAGTACTTGAACAAGTACTATCCACTCGGGCGGACGAATGCATCGAGGGCCTTGATTAGCAACTTCTCCATGCTCCCCAACGAGCAGTTTCACGAGGCATGGGAGAGGTTTAGAGAGCTGACTGACAGATGCCCGCACCACGACATCACGAAGCTGAACCTAGTTCAGAGCTTCTTCTACGGGTTGACACCAGAGCTGCAGGGTCTGGTGAACACTTCTTGTGGCGGTTCCTACCTCGCCAAGGATGAGGATCAGGTCTGGGCCATCTATGAGGAGATGTCCAAGAACTACACAGTGATGTCCCAGACCCGACTCTACACCCAGGGATGCCCTCAGCCACAGACCATGCAGTTTTAGAGGATCGTACGAGTCGACGCTGGTCCATCCACTTCGTCAGCAACAACCGCACAGGCCGAGTCCACAGCCACCGACATGGGCATCATCAGCGAGAAGCTGGATCGGATGGAGTTGATCGAGAAGAAGCAGTGCCAGAGCATATCGCAGATGGAGCCGATGGCACAGTTCTTGAGTGACCTGAAGACACATGTCATGTGTCTCCAGGAAGCACAAACAGCTTCTCAGCTCCGTCTTCAAGCACGAGGAGATCCGAGCAGCAGCGACAGTTCGTCCCAACGCTCCACGCAGGCTAGACAGGTTCACCTTGTACAGGCGGAGCCATACCAGCAGCCACAATAGTACTACCAGCCACCACCATCTCCAGACACTCAGATGGTGGTCTACCAGCCGGATCAGCCTCTGGCAGTACTTCCGCCACCCCCTTACGAGTCGGAGCCGTTGATGGATGTCAACGGGATTTGGTACGACCGACCCCATCCCGGTATCCAATGAGACCATCCCGGATTCCGTTGGTCAGCCGGAGGTGCCGGTTCCCAACTGCAGCCTCCAATTCAGGGTGGCCAGTTCGGCCATCAGCGAGAGCAGCACCAGCAACCCCAGCCCCCAATACAACAACAGTCATCCCAGCCCCAGCAGCAGTATGGTCCTCGTTCCTATCAACATGGACATTCTTGGAGGCGTGATCAGCCTCAGCAGCAGCATAATCCACAGCAGTACCCCCTCTCACCTGCACCAGCCACAGCAGCAGCCTCACTACCAGCGAGGCCAATCATCGGGATCTCATGGGCCGACCTATGAGAACCCTGCCTTGGACGACTTAGCCCGCCTCATGACCGAGCAGTAGGCTACCTTCAGATGGGAGATGGATGAGTTCCGCCAGGAGATGCGGGAGATAGTGAGAGGGAAGGCCACCATCCCTGCCCAGATTGAGCCGAACCCGAACAATCTGAAGAGGAAGTCTGAGCAGGTAGAGTTCACAAATATTACCACTCCTAGTGATTCTTTTGGTGATTTATCTGCATGCATGTTTGATGCTGATTTTGTCATACTTAGGAGCGGTAGGATGCAAGCAGGCGGCGCCTCATCTGAGCGACTATCCCATGCCATACCAAGAGCGCTAAACGAGGAGGAACGCGGTATTGATGCCGCGAGAGATGTTGACGGTGGTACTGATGCCACCATGGACGTTGATCCAGTAGACGGTAGTGAGGCCGTCGCTTCACCAGTTCGAGGAGGTGGTACTGACACAACTACAGCTGCTGAGCCAGAGCACGGTTCTGATGCCACGAGACAGGCCGAGGGTGGTACTGAGGCCACCATTACTTCTTCTAGTCTTGTTATCTTTCCATTTGTACATGTATCTCAGGATGTTTCTGGAAATAAAGGAAAGGGTATGTTATTTTCGGATCCACATGTGTTGATTGATGATGTTTGTGTGGATACCCTGTGATCCCCTTTCCACGAGCACTTCACATGGCAAAGAGGAAGAAAATAGAAAATCCCAAAAAGAGTCATCAGATAGAGTTTAGCCAGCAGATGATAGATCGATTCCATATTCAGCTGACTCTATAGGAGGCCTTGATGCACACCCCTCTACTCCAGAGATCACTCAAAGATAGGACCACAGTTAGGAGCAAGAGGAGGAACCATCAGTCTGAGATCCATGTGCTTACGAGAGCCACTTGTTTCACGATACAGAACCGTCTGCCAGCCAAGAGGCCAGATGTAGGAGCCACGTATGTCAGATGCTACATTCATGAGCAGAGGTTCGACCGTAGTCTATTAGACAGCGGTTATTCGATCAACCTACTTCTGACAGCCCTTCTAGACCGCTTCGAGTTAGGCACTCTCCGACAGAGCAGGACGGTCCTTCAGTTTGCTGATCGATCAGTCAAGAGGCCGAAGGGGTTGCTGAAGGACGTTGTTGTCACGATTCAGGGCCTAAAATTCCTCGTGGACTTCGTAGTGTTGGACATGGAGATCCCTGAGTCAGTAATCGATACCCCCATCATTTTAGGACGCCCGTTCTTGGCCACAGCCAAGGGCAGTGTCCGACCATGATAGCGGGAAGGTGTACTTTCACGTCGAGGGCGAGAGTATACAAATAGAGATGGTCTAGGAGACTAGAGCTAGAGATTCAGATTGCTCAGAGCCAACCACAGATTCAGAGCAGATGACAGAGGCCGGGCGAGACATCCACCAGGACCGTGACTTCGTGATTATAGATGATGAGGCAGTTTGGGCTGATCCAGTCACACAGGCCATCCTCTCACCTTCAGAGTTCGCTGATGTAGAGATGCCAGCAGAGGAGAGCTTGGAGAGCGCATTCCTGGTCCAGGATACATTTCAGGCCGTAGATTCGGTTCTTGATTGCGATACAGATTTTTGTGAGTATGATCCCTCGGAGTTAGATACCTATTGGGCAGAGTTTGATGATTTGACACCATGTTTGACTTCCATTGAGCCTACAACGAGAGAGTAGGTTGATTCTGAGCAGAGAAGAGACAAACCATTCGAGCAGCCTTCTCCAGATCCAGTTTGTGAGCGAGAGTTCTCATTCTCTCGTGCAGATTTGGCAGCATACACTCGGATTCTTCAGAAGCCAGATTTGCCAGCACCTACTTGTCTGGAGCTGAAGCCGCTACCAGCATCGTTGAAGTATAGGTTCCTTACGGGTGAGCAGAAGATGTACCCAATCATTATCTCCGCTGATTTGACTGGAGAGCAAGAATCCCGTCTGATGGGGGTTCTTGAAAAGAACCGCAAGGTGATAGGATGGAGTGTAGCCGATCTCCAAGGGATCAGTCTGGCTCTGTGCTCCCACCACATCTATCTCGAGGATGAGGCAAAGCCGTTGCATGAGTTCCAGCGACGGCTGAACCCGAATCTTAGAGAGGTTGTCATGAAGGAGATCTCGAAGTGATGGAGTGCCGATTTTATCTACCCCATCTCCGACTCCAAGTGGGTCAGTCCGTTGCATGTGGTGCCCAAGAAGACAGGCATCACTACAGTTGTCACAGAGTCTGGAGAGTAGATAGCTACCCGAGTACCCACTTCTTGACGGGTGTGCGTGGATTACAGACGACTGAACGAGGACACCAAGAAGGATCATTTCCCCCTACCCTTTATTGATCAGATTATTGAGAGGCTGGCAGGGAAGAGCCATTATTGTTTCTTGGATGGGTACTCCGGCTATAATCAGGTGTCCATCACGCCCGAGGACCAGGACAAGACCACCTTCACCTGTCCCTTCGGGACATATGCTTTCAGACGCAAGCCACTTGGATTGTGCAACACTCCGGTGACATTCCATAGATGCATGTTGTCTATCTTTTCGGACATGGTGGGGGAGTGCTTGGAGGTCTTCATGGATGATTTCTCAGTCTACGGCAACGGATTCGATTCTTGTCTTGACTGCCTAGATCAAGTCCTTCAGCGATGCATAGAGGTTCACCTAGTGTTGTCTTGGGAGAAGAGTCACTTCATGGTGACTCAAGGGACGGTGCTTGGCCACATCATCTCCTACAGGGGCATGGAGGTTGATCCGGCCAAGGTGGATGTCATTAGAAAATTCGATCCACCGTCCAACCTGCGACAGTTACGGTCTTTTCTGGGGCACGTCAGTTTCTACTGACGTTTCATTCATGATTTCAGCAGGATTGCCCGACTGTTACTGACTTGTTGACGAAAGACACTGAGTTCCTTGTAGATGATAAGTGTCTATCGTCATTTGAGACTCTCAAGAGCTGTGTTATAGAGGCTCCTGTTCTCCAGCCACCTGATTGGTCTCTCCCATTCGAGATCATGACGGACGCCTATGATTTTGCCGTGGGGTCCGTGCTGGGACAGAGGAGGGATGGAGTCCCATTTGCCATTCACTATGCTAGCCGTACATTGGATGCCGCGCAACGGAACTATACCGTCACAGAGAAGGAGATGCTAGCCGTAGTCTTCGCCCTAGATAAGTTCAGATCTTACATCATTGGATCTAGAGTGACCATATACACTGATCATACCGCCATCAGGTACCTCATGGTAAAGAAGGATGCCAAAGCTAGATTGACCAGATGGATCCTTCTACTCCAGGAGTTTGATATAGAGATTAAGGATAAGCCCGGAGTCAAGAATGTGGTGGCAGATCATCTCTCTCAATTGGAGTATCTTGAGGAATATGAGTAGATTGACCCTATTTGTGAGACCTTCCCAGATGAGGCGATCCTTGTTATCACCTCGCTCCCATGGTATGCTGATATTGTGAACTATCTTGTCGCCAAGAAAGTTCCACAAGATTGGCCCAGGCAGAAACTTGAGATCTTCCTCGCGAAGGCCAAGTTTTACTATTGGGAGGATCCCATCCTTTACCACGAGGGAGGGGATAGTATCTGACGTAGGTGCATTCCTCAGGAGGAGCACCACAACATCCTTACTTACTGCCACAAGCTTGAGGCGGGAGGACATCACTCAGGGAGGAGAACGGCATAGAAAGTGCTCCAATCTGGCCTATGGTGACCTACTCTCTTCAAGGACTCTGATGAGTTCGTGAAGAGGTGTACTGACTGTCAGAGGATGGGCACTTGTGGATAGCGTGGTATGATGTCGATGCAGCCCATACACTTCTGTGAGGTTTTTGATGCATGGGGCATTGATATACACGAATTTCGACGGTCTTAAGTTCAACACAAAGCGTGAACTCAGTCGAAGTGTCGACCAATCAAATTCCGTATTTAATCAACAATTAACCCACACTAAAGATCAACAAATTAGAACTAATGTGGAGTTAAAATTTATTTTTAACTCTGCACAAATGGTGTATAGTGACAAGTATGCAGAGAGTTCGAACACAGGGAGCAAGCAGGGTAATTCACAAAAATGTGCGCACAAGTGTGTGTATGTGTGATGTGTCTACACTAAGCAAGCAAGCAAAGATGTTTTTGTGGGTTTTTAATTTTAAATTTTTTTTATTTAGTTTTTAATTTTGTATTTTGGTTTTTAATTTTCTGATTTTTATATTTTATATTTTATATTTTTCTTTTTCTTTTTCAATATTGGAATTCAAAGACAATGGAATAAAAGGCAAGGTAAAATATTTATAAAACTAAGTAAAAATTATCAAAAATTCAGCAATAAAATCTTTTCGGTATTTTTGTGGTTTTCTACTGTTTTTGTGATTTTTGGAGGATTTTTCAAGGTGTTTTTGATATTTATAAATACTGAAATAAGAGAAAACAGTGGAAAATATGCTGGCTGTGAGTAAAATGGAAGTTAAAAATATCAAACAGCAATCAAAATTTTTCACACTATTTTTCACATAATGAGAACAAAATGAGGAACAAACAGAACCTGAGTTTGTATTTTTTAGAGTTTTCCTTGATTTTATATATTTTTTTGGAGTTTTTGAGTCTTTTCGAATTTTTTTTGGTTTTTCTTTTGAGATTTTTAGTGGTTTTTGGACTGACACTAAGATAGGATAAAATAGACACTAGGTAATTTTTTTTTGGAATTTTTAGAGGTATTTTACTATTTTTTTTGGTATTTTCTAAACTGGACAGTGCACAAAAAGACTGTTTTTGATTTTTGATAAATATGAAAATACAGTAAAATCAAAAACTAAATAGATGGCGTTAAAGTACACATGTCCAGATGCTTAAGTCTATTTTTGTGGAATTTTTGGGCTTGAAATGATCATTCAAACAAATACAACAAGCATCCAATTAATAATCAGGCCTGGCAGGGGTATATGTGCAATATATCAAACATCCAGAAGCATACATGCAATTTTCCACAAAAATATACACTGTATATTCAATTTTTAGCACCAAACATTAATTACAAAAACCGCCTGGGCTTCCTAGAAATTTTTCCACCAGGACGCGTGACTTGCACGCGCCTGGGAAGGACTGAAATGTAATTTGTCGAAACCCTGAGGGTCTACTTGCAAAATATCCAAAAATATTACACTTGCCGCGAAAGTTCCAGGACCGGAACGGAATACACAAAAGCCCAAGGGTTCCTCTGCAAAATGCCCACACCTCACGTGTACAGGTCACGTGAGGTGACGTGGCTGAGGACCTAAATGCAAATAAACAAAGTTCGGGGGCCTCTATGCAAATATTACAAAACTTTTACACTACAGATATAAGTTTAGATACTAAATATTAAATACAAAAATGGCAAGGGTGTAGATGCAAAATACCCTTGCTCGGGCGCTCTGATGACGACGCGTGGCGCGAATCCAACGGCTGGGCGGCGAGGCACTTGTCCACGTGGCGTGTCCTGGGCCCGCGATACCCCTTCGGATCCGACGCCTCGGATTAGATCTCTGCGAGGAGATCGACGGCTGCTGAGGCGGCTTGATCGGACGGTCGGTGGAGCAACTGGAGCTGCGGCTCGATCGGACGGTGGAGAAGCGAGGAGGAAGAACAGGGAAGAAGGCCGGCGGAGGCGAACTTCCCCGACTCCGATCTCGCTCCTCAGGCGATGGATGGGCTCCAAAATGGAGCAGCAGTCTCCTGGAAGGTCCCTCTGTGGACTGGAAGGCTCAGATTCGCCGGAGGAGCGTCGAGGTGCTGGCTCGAAGGCGGCGGAGCTTCACGCTCCAGGTATCTCCGGCGAGGAGTCAAAATGCCCCTCCAGGTGCGTTCAAGGATCTTTGACCTGCAAAAACTGGTGAGAAGGCCCAGGGCAAGTTGCCTGGGCCTCGCGGAGGCGTGGGGATGTGTTCAGCGAGGTGGCGGCGGAGGGCCGGAGGTGCACTCCGGCCAAGGTGGGTGATCGAGCGATTCAGATGATGTAACTTCGATTTTTTTGGGGGATATTGATCCTAAGACTAGCAGGAGTTGAATGCAAGAGATAAATAAGCGGGGGGAAGCCCTCGATGGCCGGAGCCAGAGGAAAAAGGGTACCTCGACGCCGGCTGTTGGCGGAGGTGGTGGAGGCTCCCTCGACTTCGCGCGCCTTGGCTGAAGGGCTGGCGATGGAGCTGTCACCTCCACGGAGCTCAGGAGCACGGAGATGGCGCTGAAGGGTGGACCAAGGGGACTCAACCGAGGGAAGGAAGTGAGGGGTTGGTATTTGAAGGGAGTTGAGGGCGTGACTTCGAGGAGGAGTCACGGGCGAGACGAGCAGATCTAAGGAGATCTAAGGAAACAGCGATGGAGATGGATCAAAGGGGCACAACTTCCATGAAGGAAGCGGCGGCAAAGGAGGGACGAGTCGGCCTAGGAAAGTCCACCAAGGCGGGCAAAAACCTAGGCGCGACAGTGCTACAGTGGGCGAAGGACGACCAGTTGACCTAGGTCAACTGGCGCCTTCTCCTGATTGGTCCACGTGGACCAATCAGGAAAAATCCCCTAAAAATGTCTTATTAATTCAATAAAAAATAGAAATAGGCTGAATTAAATTATGGTTATAAAATAAGAAATGTTTATTTTTTTATGTAGTATTTTATTCCGATTTTTATTTATTTTTATGACTTGTATTTTTACAAGTTTACATTTATACCCCTAATAGGTATATTATCTATATATTTTAGTATTTTATTTTTGTTTTGTGTATTTTAATTCTTTTATTTTTATTTCTTATTTTGTAAAATTATAATATACTTTTATATACAGCAATATATTTTTGTTTTATTTTTATGATGTCTTCTGTACATTTAATAAAATAAAAGTATATAAAGTATAGGTATATGTGTGTATATTTTATCTATGTGGTGTGTATATGTAAATTTTATTTTGTGTTTTATTTAAGCATTTATTTTAGTTTTAATACAAAAATATATTATAAGTAATATTTACAGGATAAAAAATATAAAAATACAAAAAATAATGAATAAATAATAAATTGAATATTTTAATATGTACAAGTATACATTAAGGGTCCAAAACTCAACTTTCAAACCGTAGCTCCGCCAAATGCGAAACCACCACCATTAATTAGATTATTTTCTTCTATATACAATTAAAGGTGAGTACGCTGCATTTGGAGTTTTTATTTGTGAGATACGGGTCTGGGAAGTTGGCATTCTGGAATTTTATTCAGACCATAACTTTTTATATGTGCATTATTTTTCTGTGAAATCAATTTTGCATTTTTCTTTATTATATTATCTACAACTTTCATGTACAAAGTTTCTTTATTTGATGTATAAAAAGTGGAACCAAAAATAGGTCCCAAAATGAATAAAGAATGAATAAAAGTATAGGTATTTTCTCTGTGTTTTTGACCTTATCTCCCCCTACTTTATTCCTTGTCGACCTATCCATCAAGATGCCTAGGTCTCGGGGGTTTTGGGTCATAAAATATTTGCAATATTTTATTCTTTTTCTTTTCTTTATTTATTCTATAATTTTGGCCTTAATTACAGTATTTTATACACTAATATAATGCACATGCATGGATGCTAATATGCTCTATTTAAGGGTATTTACAGGCATTTGCTAGGGTTTTTAGTGCCAAAATGATAGAATAAAGATGATGAAATGTGGATTCATCAGGCATCGATTTCATGGGTTCATTCCCTAGGAGTCAGGGATTTG
The DNA here is from genome assembly GCA_037367405.1 of Ottelia alismoides. Classification (NCBI taxonomy): domain Eukaryota; kingdom Viridiplantae; phylum Streptophyta; class Magnoliopsida; order Alismatales; family Hydrocharitaceae; genus Ottelia; species Ottelia alismoides. The sequence goes on along the minus strand of JAZKJV010002389.1, from coordinate 957,132 downwards.
AGTACATTCTGTTGGCCGTGGATTATGTGAGTCGGGTTGAGGCCATCCCCGCCCGAATCGTAGATGCTAGGACTGTTTGCAGATTTTTGAGGAAGAATATCATTTCACGGTTCGGGGTACCTCGAGTGTTGATATCTGACGGGGGATCTCATTTCGTCAATGACAAGGTAAAGGCCCTTGCTAGCGAGTTAGGCATAGACCATCGAGTTTCCACTCCATACCATCCTCAGGCGAATGGTCTTGCTGAAGTGTCGAACAAAGAGATTAAGACTATATTGCATAAAGTCATCCGCCCTGACCGAAAGGATTGGTCACAGCTTTTGGACTCTGTCTTGTGGGCATATCGGACGTCTTTCAAGACTCCTTCGGGTACATCTCTTTTTCGCCTCGTTTATGGAAAGCCATGCCATTTACCTGTTGAGCTGAGACATAGGTCACTTTAGGCAGTCACTGATATACTTTTGGATCCAGAGAGTGTAGGAGATCAGAGGAGGGCAGAGTTAGCAGCCCTGGAGGAGCTTCGTGATACCGCCTTTTCAAACAGCCTACATTATAAGGAGAGAGTGAAGGAGTGGCATGATTCTCATATCAGCCACAAGCAGTTTGAGCCAGGACAGAGAGTATGGTTGTTTGATGCTAGGCTTCGTCCATTTCCAGGGAAGCTACAGAGCAAATGGAAGGGACCTTATCTGGTTAGAAAGGTGCATGACAATGGGAGTATTGATATATCTGAGTTGTCTTCTGATGCAACCTTTTGAGTGAACGGCCAGCGACTCAAGCCATATCTAGATCATGAGCCGCGGGTCGTTGATGTTGCCCCTATTTACTTTGCGTGAGATGTGGTCTCTTAACTCACATCTATTGCATCTCACGCCTGATTATCACTGTTCTTCCGACTTGTATAGATCCAGTTGTCCATATCACTCTATTCTTTAGTCCCACATCCCTTTTCTCATCTTATGATTATGCTATACTTAGGGTGTACTTTACCCTAAGTATAGGGGGGGATGTAGGACATTCGGGTATTCTATTGATTCATTCTACCCCTATTTTGCTGCCTATACTTAGGGATATTTCACCCTAAGTATGGGGGGGGGGTAGACTCTGTACATCCTTCTACTCGGATTTCCCTTCATGTACGGCTTGCTATACTTAGGATTACTTGATCCTAAGTATAGGGTGAAACACCGAGTACTCTTCATTCTATTATTTGATTCGTCTTTGTATATAGCCATTCCTTTTCACTTCCCTATACTATGCACGAGTTATGTCATCTTCATCGCTCTTGATCACTCTGAGGACATCGTTCGAGCTAAGTATAGGGGTGTGTGTATATATTCCATATATACTTTAGCCATAACTTGTACTTTGTGTGAGTGTGTTTATAAATAAAAATGGCTAAAAATCCATAAAAATTTAAAAATTTCCCTTGTATATAAAATTCAATCTGCACATACCTATTTATAAAATTATTTTTGTACAAATGATTGTAAAATCTTTTTGTGTAAATAGCTTATACATATTTTCATATCAAAAATTATGTATATAGTACAAAATTTTTGTAAAATGTTTTGAAAATAAAAAGTTTGCAAAAACCTTGTGTAATTTTTTGTAAATATTTTGCAAAACTCCGCATTCATGCATACATCCATGTTTTCAAATATTTTTCAAAAACTTTCCACATGTGTAAATATTTGTAAATTGCATCTTTGTAAAATAACATCTTTGTAAACACTTGCACGGTTTTTCCAAATCATAGTTGACATTTAAACTGGCCTGGAATTAAATTGACAATTGGAGCTTGGTTAAGACCTTGATCCACCTAATAATAAGAGGAACCTTATAAGGCTTAGGATTGAGACTTTTCAGGTCCATTGGGACTTAATTCTTTGAGTCCACTAGGCTATGAGCATATGTCATCTTGTTGAGCCTAAGTAGAGCACTTAACAACACACACATGACTCTCAGAGACAATGGCTTTACTTGCACCAGCACCTTACACATAGCTCTCCACGGATGAGGTGGTGAGGAGGCAGTTTCCTTTGGCTTGGGGTAGCATATGAGGGTAGTACTTCTAGGCGGAACCTATCTTCTTCTTATAGTGAAGGAAAAACTCCTTGTATATATGCTGCACCATGTAGATATGTTGTACAGATGCACATGAAAAAAATGTGCAAAAAGAAAAGAACTCCAAAAAAAGTGGTGGGTCGGATTGAAAATTTAATAATCCCACCGGAGTGTATATAGTCAAATAATGCAAAAGCTTATGGTATACATGTTCCATCTCATGAAGCTTGCAGCGAGAGACTCAGCTACACTGGTTAGAGCTCCCAAGGATACATGGCTACACTGGCCATGGTCCATTCTCTTCTTCCCACTCTTCTTGAGCCGGTTGCACTTGAACTTAGAAGGGAATACCCCGCTTCTCGAGGAAAGAGTTGGTAGACCGAGGCATTAGAGTTACCGGGTTAGGGGAGGTTGTTTCTTTGTTACTTCTGAGGTGGGGAGATACATATCACTTACACCGTACAAGGAAAGATTCATGGTCATTAGAGTTTGTGTATGTAGACTTATTCTGATCTGGTTTATTGAGGAGTCTTGATCATAGATTGGTGGAACTTAGAGGCTGTTGAGTTTTAAGCTTAAGTCCAAATAAGGTTCCGACAAATTAATAATCCAAAGGTCTGATCGAGCTCCATATTTCAACTTAATGAAGGAAAGTTTAATAATCAACCATGATTTCGCCTATTTTTCTTTTTCTTTCTATTTTGCACTTCTTTTTCAAATAAGTGTTTGCTAAGGGGCTAGCAAAAGTAAAGTATAGGGGGTGATGAATCTCAATTCATAACTCTTTATTCCTTTATTTTAGCTAGAAACTTGAGCAAAACACAATGTAAATATGTATAAATATCATAAATTGCCAAAACACATGAATCTTGTAAATATACATAATTAGCATGTTTTTGTGCCAAAATAAAGGAATAAAGAAACACAAGAAAAAGAGGGAAATATTTAGAATAAATATTGAGTGACCTAATCCCAAGGGAGAGCTCAGTATGGGCCTGACCGCAAAAGAATCCAAGTAGAGGGAGATAGGGTCAATCATGCATGTACATACCTCCATGTAAATAAATAAAATTTATTTTCCTCTAAATCGAAATAAAATTTGTTTTTGCTATTTTGTACATATTTATAAAAATAAAATAAAAATCAGAAAAAGAAAATAAAAATAAAAATAATTTCTACCTTGTACATATACCATGTAAATATGTATATAAACCTATTTATTTAACTAATGTAAATACATCATAAAAATAAAATAAAAATACCCCACTATTCCAAATTTTATGTTGTAAATAAATAAAATAAAATTGGAATATTTGTTTAAAAAAAATAAATAAATAAAAATAAAAAATCCTTTTATGTATATACCTATATATAATAATAATATAATGTAAATACATAATTTATTTTTCAAAAAAATAAATAAAAATCACAAAAAAATAATTTTAGAAATAAATAAACATTTTTCATGTTTTAACTTTTTTGAAATAAAATCATTATCTATTTTATTTTGAATTTCCAAAATAAATTCCAATGGGGGCTTCTGATTGGTCCACGGGGGATGTTGACCCCCGGTCAACTCCCCCTTGGACCATTCCACCCGGATCCGTGTTCAAGTACCTATTTTCTCAGAATTTTTTAGACACGATCCGATCACCAAATATCCAAATCCCGGGCTCCATTTGATCCTTGTACATCCGAGACCCTCGCCCGATCCTCCTTCTAGGGATCCGAGCTTCAACCATCTCGCCCGATCGCCATCTAGCCGGAGCCTTCTCAGTATCAAGCATCTCCTCAGCCGCACAATTCACACCATCTTTGGCTCCGCTCCTTCGTCCCAGGACCTCCATTTTCTTCTCCAGAGTAACAACTGTGCGAGGAGAGTGTCGAAGAGAGGAGGAGGTGCTTCCAGCCATCGATCCGACGACCTTCGTCGCCGTGCGCCGCCGCAAGGTGCGCTGAGCCTCGGACCTCAACGTTCCTTGAGTCCAAGACCCCCCCCCCAGAGCTTCTCCAGCTCATCCCCAGTCGACCACCTTCATCAGGTAATCTTGATACCCTGTAGCTTAGGCTAATTTCGATTTTCGCCCAAATCACCCCTCCGCCGTCGCCGATCGAATACCATCTCTACACTCACCCATTCGCTCCTCCGACTCGACCACCATGCTCAGGAGACTCCTCTCCATCTTCTGCACCCACGCACTCCACTTGGTTCGCCCCGGAACCAAGAGTAGACCTCCCTCACCGTCGCATCGCCGGAGGTCGCTCCACCCCATTCCGATCACCCACTTCACCCCTAACCGGGTCGAGGCAATTTACCTTCGACCCGGGAAGCCACCTATGCTATTTTGTAGGGAAATGCGACCCATCTGAGGGTCTGGACACTTGAGCACAAGAGGTTATCTCCACCTTCGTCGCCAGAGCTCCTCGGAGCTTCCCGGCCTCATCGGAGGAGCTCATCAGCTGCGGAACACCTCGGCAATCATCTTCCACATTTCAGCAGCATCATCGGAGGTCCCCACCGCGCGTACTGAGCCGGCAAACTTCGTCGATGGCTTGTTCTTGGAGGATCCCCAGTTGCCGTATGATCGCTCCTCCTCTGCCAGATTAGATCGTGACCTTTCCTTTGCAGAGCGCTACCAGCCGTTGATCTGACCAAGGAGTTGATCTGGACCATTCACTCAGCGGAAGAGGCGTGCGCGAACCACGGCCATCCGATCTTCCACGTGGCATGGCCTCGACCATCGATCCCTAATAAAGGGGTAATTTGCTCTTAGGCCCCTGCTCTTTTGTGTTTGCTATTTAGTCCTGTAAATATTAAGTTCAGTTGTTTTTATTTTGGATATTTTGCACTGTGGACCTCTATGTTTATTTTAATTGCTTTTTAGTCCCTGTCTACGTGGAACACGTGCATCGTCACGTGACTTTTTGGGTAATTTGCATTGTATGGGCTTGGGGTTTCTGTGTGTTATGAAATGAAATTATGTTTCTGATATTTTCATTTATGCCCCTATGAATGGTTTTATTCAACATGTGCTGATTTATCTGGACATTTTGCACCTTTTCTCATGAGCTTTTAGCACGTGTTGCTATTAAGCCCCTCGAACTATTTTTCTTTGCATTTAGGTCCCTATGCACTATGAACCTTTGTTTTTATTGAATGAAATAACAAATTAAATCCAAATTAGATGAAATTTGGATACGTGGCTCCTGCCACTGTGTAAAAATTTCTCTAAATTTTTGGTACATTTTTTAGGCTTTTTGATATTTTTAATAATTCAAAAACATTGATTTTTGCTACTGTGAAAACATCAAAACAAACAGTCTCTATTTTTTGTAATTTTTAGACAAACTCTTTTTCTGAATCTTAGTTGTTGTTTATACTTTTCATAAAAATTGCCTCCAGACTTTTATAGATCCATTTTAGATTTTTAATGGACCTTTCAAATCTGGCGGTACGGTGATCTCCAGTTTTCACCTTTCTAGATTTTTAGAAAATTATATAAATATTAGAAAATTCTGAAAAATTCACCAAAAATATTAAAAAACCAAAAAACATAAAAACATTTTTGTTTCAATTTTTGGAGCATTTTAGATTGATTAAATAATTGGTTGTTGTTGCTTGCTTTTGCATTTTTTTACTTTTCCTCATTATTAAAAATACAAAAAAATTTAAAAATCATTAAAATCCACCAGAAAATATTTTAGTCTTTATTTTGACTTTGACTACTTCGTAGGCCACAAGGCCAATTCGTGCTCCCTGAGTCCGACCCTGGTCGCTATGCCAGGTTAATAATTTAGCGAGGACCACTTTTAGACTTTCATCGATTTATCTTGATTTTGGTGGTTCTTCTTTTTCTTGATTGATCGACACGCGAGATCCGGGTCGCAACGACCCTTGTTTCTATCTTTACCCGGATTTTGTGGGTTTTCGGTCATCAGGGACCATGAGGATAAGTGTTTATAATTCGAGAAATCGTGGATAATTGTATCGTATTTATAGCAGAACATCGGTTACATGTTTCACTACTACTTATCGAAATGGAGGATTTTGATCTCGTCTTGGGGATGGACTGGCTAGAAAGGCATCATGTATGCCTTGACTGTTTTCAGAAGACTGTAACTTTTCACTTTCCTAATTCGATAGAGTTCCAGCTCATTGGAAAGACATCCAATGATAATGTTAAATACATCTCTACTCTGAAGGCATAACAGTTGTTAGAGCGAGGGTGTCGGGGTTATTTAGCATATGTATCCACTACATCAGAGTCAAATAGAATGATAGAAGATGTACCTATAGTGTCCGAGTTTCCTAATGTATTTCCAGAGGAACTACCTGGATTACCATCTGAGCGAGAGATTGAATTTGAAATCTCTCTCACAGTTGATACTCATCCATCTCTATCACTCCATATAGGATGGTACCAACTATGTTATGAGAGTTAAAAGTACAGTTACAAGAACTATTAGGTAAAGCATTCATTGGTCCTAGTACTTCAACATGGGGTGCACCTGTCTTGTTTGTAAGAAAAAGGGATGGGTCAATGTGGTTGTGCATTGAGTATAGACAGTTAAACAAGAAGTCAGTAAAGAACAAGTATCCTCCGCCAATAATAGATGATCTCTTTGAATAATTTCAGGGTTCAACTGTGTATTCTAAGATTGGCTTAAGATCTGGATACCATCAGTTGAAAATTAAAGATGTGGATATCCCCAAGGCAAATTTTCGAACTAGATATGGACGTTATGAATTCTTAGTTATGCCTTTTGAACTGACAAATACTCCAGCAGCCTTCATGGATCCCATGAATAGAGTATTTAAGGAGTTTCTAGATAACTTTGTAGTAGTATTTATTGATGGGGTGCTTATTTACTCCAAGGATAAGTATCAACATGAACACCATCTCCGACAGGCACTTGAAATACTAAGGAAGAACAAATTATATGCTAAACATAGCAAATGCAACTTCTGGTTGTTCGAAGCTTGTTAGGCCATGTTATTTCTGGGGAAGGTATATCAGTTGATCCTACAAAGGTTAGTGCGGTGATGAGTTGGAAATGCCTGAACACTGTCATAGAAATACGATCTTTTCTCGGTCTAGTTGGGTATTGTAGAAATTTGTGAAGGACTTTTCACAAATAACATTGCCAATGACTAGGTTGATTAAAAAGGAAGTTTCATTCATATGGTCTTATGCATGCGAAGCAAGTTTTCAGATACTAAAAGATTGCCTAACATCGACACCTATCCTTACTCTACACTCTAGGAGCGAGGGGTTTATAGTGTACACTGACACATCTAAAGAAGTACTTGGGGCAGTTCTTATGTAACATTGTGAGGTAGTTGCGTATGCATCATGACAGCTCAGGACATATGAGAAGAACTACCCAACACATGACCTTGAATTATCTGCCGTAGTTTTCGCTTTAAAGATATGGAGACACTACCTCTATGATGTTACTTTGAAATCTCCATTGATCATAAAAGCTTGAAATATCTATTTGATCAGAAGGAGATCAATATGAGATAGAGGCGGTGGCTAGAGCTGTTGAAGGACTATGATTGCACCATCTCCTACCACCCCGGTAAGGGGAACGTCGTAGCAGATGCCCTTAATAGAACTTATTTACATGGGTTGGTGATTGCTATCCACTTGTTGGGTGTACTATCAACATTAAGTGAATGGAAACCATTTGATAGTAGTGATGATACTATAACTATTCCTCATCGATATAAATTAGAGATTTGGGATAGAATAAAGAAAGGATAGGAGGATGATCCAGACCTTAAAGACTTGGGACAACAACTTGAGAAGAATGAGATAGAGGGATTCCGGATACAAGATGGGTTACTATATAACCATCACAGAGTTTGTGTACCAAACATAACTGAATTGATGAAAGATATATTGTGTGAGACACATTGTTCTAGATTATCCATTCATGTAGGAATTATGAAGATGTATAAGGATCTTTTGTTCAAACTTTTGGTGGTCGGGAATGAAGAAGGATGTTGCTGAATTTGTGAATTCATATTTTACTTGCCAACAGGTAAAGTCTTTACATCAAAAGTCACCACGATTGTTGTAACCTCTCCCTATACCTGAATGGAAATGGGAAAGCATTTCCATGGACTTCGTTACTAGCTTACCTCAGACAACTGGTGGTAAAGATAATATCTGGGTTATAATAGATTGTCTGACCAAGGTAGCACATTTTATTCTAATAATCTTATCCTCCACTCCAGATCAGCTGGCTGAGTTATATATTATACATGTGATCCGTCTCCATGGCATTCCAAAGGAGGTAGTTTCGGATCGAGATTCTCAATTCACCTTACACTATTGGGAGAACTTCATGAAAGCCTTAGGTACAGAGCTATGCTTGAGCACAACATATCATCTAAAAACAGATGGTCAATCAGAATGTACGATTCAGACTTTAGAGGATATGCTACGAGCATGTGCCTTAGAATGGAAAGGATCATGGGTGAAACATTTGCCTCTTGTAGAAATCACCTACAACAATAGTTACCATGCAAGTATTGGCATGGCACTGTTTGAAGAACTATATAGACGTAGGTGTACTACTACTCTGTGTTGGTAAGTGGTTGAGATAAAGAACTTTTATGATTAAGATAGACTCCAGGATACAAGAGAAGTTGTAGAGCTTGCTAGAAAAAGACTAATAACTGCTCAAAGTCGCTAGAAAAGTTATAATGATACCAGGCGAAGAGACCTTGAGTGTGAGGTAGGTGACTTTGTATTGCTCAAAGTATCGCCTATGAAGGGAGTTCAGAGGTTTGGTTTGCGTAGGAAGTTAGCACTCAGGTTCGTGGGTCCTTTTGAAATTATTCAGCGGATTGGAAAAGTTGCATATAGACTTGTACTTCCTCCACATCTTTCGGCATTAAATGACGTTTTTGATGTATCGAAACTGAGAAAGTATATTAAGGATCCTGAGCATAAGATAAGTTGTGATGATATGCATGTTGAGCCAGACTTGATATACCTTGAAATACCTTTGCAAATACTAGACGAGGATATCAAAAAGTTGAGAAACAAAGAGGTTCCTCTAGTTAAAGTGTTGTAGTGTAACCAATAGTTTGAAGAAGCCACATTGAAACCTGAGGTAGAAATAAGAGAAGAATACCGTATTTTTTTGAACGATAACACTATGTATTATGTATATATTTATTATAAATGAAATGGCATTCATTCTCTTTAAGATTGTTATGGTTTCGATCATCTTTAAGGTTGTTATACATGCATTTCAAGTCTCGAGAACGAGACTTCTTTAAAGTTGTTATAATTATAAAGTCTTAAACTTGGCCATATGTCAGATCCTATATCATAAGATCCGGCTCGTCAATAGGAAACCAACGCAATTTATTTCGTATGAATCGGACTTCATTTCGAATTGTTATGATTTTCGGAAGAAAGTGAAGTAAGGAGACTTAAGGTGTCATTAACTCCTAATGATCATCATTAAGACTAATTAAATATGATTAAATAAAATAATAATGGATTGAGGATCATTTAATGATCATTAGCGAACACTAATCAATAGTTAGCAAAAGTTAAGCGTGAACCGAAAGTTAAATCACGATTAGTAAAAGTTAGTCATGATTAACGCTAATTAAGCGTCATTGGCGAATCTATAATCTTATGGATAATTCTAACTTAAGCCCTAAGTTTCGGATAATCTTTGACCAAAACCATGAACCAAAATCATAGGCCTCTAACTTCGGTTAAGGTCTAAGTCATGGTTTACTAAAATAGTTAGCAGTTTTCTGGAGCCTATAAATACCCCCACTACCCATTCATTCTCTACGATTTCCACCACTACCACCACCCCAAGGGATCTGGTTGAGAGGTTGGGACGAGGAGCGGGAGGCAGGAAATGAGCGCTAGTGAAGCGCTGCCGGGAGAATGAGGAGGAGGAAGGTATGATCCTCTCCTAGTTGGTTTTTGTAAGTATGCTCGAACTTGAGCTAGGGTTTTCAATTTATCTTATTTTTCCAGCTTTATTTTTTAATTCATCTTTCTTTTTGATTCATTTTCAATTGTGGTTTGAGGATAAATCTGGGTCACACCATACTTAGGTACGGGTGGCTATGCACGTCAGCGGACCCTATGATTCACTATACTTTCACTCACTTAAGACATGTGGTATCTACTGATTTTCCATTGCTTATGTTTCTATTTTTTATTCCGTTTTTTATTTGTTTTGATGGAAAAATATGTGTAATACCCTACTTTGGTGCGAGCGGTTATGCACGTCAGTGAACCTTATGATTCGTAACACCTTCACTCACCTAATACGCGTGGTGTCTGCCGATTCTCCATCTCCTATTATTTGATTATATTATTTCAGTTTTGTCACTGTTTTCTTCTCGATGATTTTATAGAGGAAACTCTTTCCGTTTTTCTTTTAAAATGTATCCTTATATAAGGGGAAACTTTGCCAAAATTTTCATAGAACTATGTCCCGATATAAGGAGAAACTTTGTGAAATTTTTCTAGAAATATCACCCTATATAATGGGAGGATTAGTCAAAATTTTAAGAGAAAGTATGTTCTTTGCGTTCTTCGAGTTCTTCATATGTTCTTCGCGTTCTTCGTTCATTCTTCTCGTTCTTGGCATGTTCTTAGCATTTTTATATAAAAATGAAATTCTACTGTTTCAGGAGCCATAAATCATCCTTTCTGAAAATGAATCACGATAAAGTATTAAATACATGAGAGAGATATTGATTAGGTAACGAAATCCTTCCTTTTTCTGTTGGGTTTTCATATGAGATCGTTGAAATTTCTGATTTTATTTTCTTTGCTACGAAGAACCTTAATTTTGATTATTTTTGAGAAAAATGAAAACTTACTTTGTGATTTCAATTAAAATAAGGTCTTATCCTCGAATTGATGCAGTGGCTTGGAAAGTTAGGATTTGGGAGTTAAAATGATCACAAATGCAAGTATATATACATATGAATAATATATATGTGAGTTCATACTAAGTGTTGAGAATTATGCTAATCGAAGACTTAACGAAAGAATTACGTCATGGGATTTGATGTGTATTGAGTTGAATCCCGAAAGGATCGTGTCTTATGTCACGAATGACTTGGAGGAGAACTACAGGCCGGTCATGCAACCTGTAGGTTTGTCAGAAGGAACCAGTATGGGCGTTGCCCTACTTAGATGGTACACGATTGCCCTGTTATGATAAGTGTGCATGAAATAAATGATTTGCAATACGTGGTCTCTGGTGCCAATATATTCGGGTTGAATGACGAAAGACATGATCATGCCACGTGGAGGCACGGGTGGTTCAATAGCGACTGGGTCACGATAACATGAATTAAATGCCGCTAGGTTATATGATTAAAGGTTAGCCTGAATTTTTAAGCAAACGGATCCTCAGGGATGGTGTGCTTCTTTGTTTGCCAGGATGAGGATTTGAGACCCTGATTAATCGAAGAAAAGAAAATTGTCAGGGTAGTACTGAAGGATTGGTTAAGGTGTCGTGCAATAGCATAAGCTTACTAGATCAACGCAATCTCCAATCCCGAAGTGTCCACAACTTCGGAGTCCATATAGTGGTGAGGTAATTCCCTGGACTAATCCTTAATGTGGAATAGAAGGAGTAGGACTTAAACTAATGAGAAAGAATGAATCTTTATGTGTTATCAAGTTTTGAAAAAAATACACATTTATTTATTTTTCTCTTCTTCGCGTGCAATAGCATAAGCTTACTAGATCAACGCAATCTCCAATCCCAAAGTGTCCACAACTTCGGAGTCCATATAGTGGTGAGGTAATTCCCTGGACTAATCCTTAATGTGGAATAGAAGGAGTAGGACTTAAACTAATGAGAAAGAATGAATCTTTATGTGTTATCAAGTTTTGAAAAAAATACACATTTATTTATTTTTCTCTTCTTCGTTGCTTAGCGTTCGCTAATTTTTATCCGATAATTTATGAAAAATCCAAAAGGTGTTGGTGAACCGTCTTAAGGACTTTAGTCATCTAGTCAACCACAGTATCTTTACTCTATAAGGTAGTTGGAAATCTTTGTGTGTATTTCCTTCCAGTTGATGTACATGTAAATGATTGTAGTGGGACAATAAATCATGAAACTTTATTTTCTGAATGGAGAAGTATTAAGTACTTCTTTCTGAGTATTTTTATTTGTAGTTTGTTTCTGAATGTTAGTTGTGATTGCTGAATAAATTATTGTTGAGTAAATAGATTCATATATGGGAGGATCTGACGACCTGAAATTGGGGTCGTGACAATAGCAACAATTGTTGTTCATCTGCAGATTAATGATCCAGACGAGCCACCGCTTATCTACAATGCATGCGCCATTCGTGTGCGGAATAGATATTTTTAGGCTAAATTGCAAAATGCTACCCCGCTTTCATAAAAATAACAAATCGGTCCTGGCACCGGCTGGAGGAGCACGTGTACTAACATGTGTTACTGGGAGATTTAACGTAATAGCCCTACGTATTTCATTATTATCACGATCACCCCTTGATTTCCTGCTTAACTACATCAATACCCCTATTAGTGTATATAATTATTATACATATTAAATATATTTTAAAAAACAAATAAAAATATAAAAATATAATAAAAATACATAAAAATACCCAGTATTCTACTATATACATTATTAAAGTAGTTTTGAAAAATAAAAATATTTTCTATTTTAAAATAAATTTTAAAAATACTAAAAGATATAACAAACTTTAAAAATAGAGTAGTAGATGGGGTGGTTTTTCAATCCTCAATTTGGTAGGTTTCTCCACTAATAGTTTGTGTTTGTGCTAGGTCATTATTTTTCTCATAAAAATCTTCTCATATTCTCCTCAAAAGTTTTCCCCATACTTAAGTGGAAATGAGATTGTGTTTTCCAATTGATCTTAAGGTGAGTCAAGTTCGTGAATTCCTTGATCAGAAATATGCATATTCTCAACCATTGTATCTGAAACCTTGAGTCCGTTGGCAAACAGATGTTCATGAATTTTAGCGAGTTGGCAAGTATCATCCTCATGTTGCCTTTTAATATTCATCTCAAGTTTTTTCATTAAATTCAAGAGGGTATTAAAATCCTAAAAAATTATCTCGTAAACATGGTTGGCAAGAGGCTGAGGTGGAGAATATGTGCAAGAAATTGATGGTACAAACCCATACCAAGATTTGGATGGGTCATTGATAATCGAGATTTGGCGAGGGTCTAATGTAGTCCACACAAGGCAGGACCACAATGTCGCTGAGGCGACAGCTCACGAAACCCCAATCAATCAACAATTAACCCACAACAGATAAATCAAGCAATGAAAGTAAATGTGCAGAGTTAAAATTTATTATAACTCTACAACAAAGATGTGTATAGGTGCAAGTATGTGTAGAGGTCGAACACAGGGAGCAGACATGTAGAACGAGGCAAAATCCACAAAGTCATGAATGTGATGTATTGTCTATAAATGCTATGTTTTTGTGTTAAATTTTGGATTTTATATTTTTATATTTTGATTTTTAATTTCTGATTTTATATTTTCTTTTTATATTATATATTTTTTATATATTTTCTTTTTCAATAATAGAATATAATACAATATAATAGAGAGAGAGGAGTAAAGTATTTATAAAAATAGGTAAAAATAAGGAAAAATCAAGAAATAAAGTATTTTTGATCTTTTTATAATTTTTTAATGCTTTTGTGATTTGTCTAGATTTTTCTTAATTTTTTTGGTATTTTTAAAGTAAAAAATACTGAAAACAGTGAACAAATTAAAAAGCTGAAACTTAAAATGGATAAATAAAATAGGAAATAGTCACAAAAATTCTCCAAATTAATTTTCAATAAAAGAAAATAAAACAAGGAAAATTCAGAGGCAAAGATTGGATTTTTAGGATTTTTATAGAATTTTTAGGATTTTTAGGAAGGTTTTTGGCTTTTCTAATTTTTAGGAGTTTTGTTTTGTATTTTTTAGTGAATTTTGGTCTGAAATTAAAACACACCGAGATAAAAAAATATATATTTTTTGGTAATTTTATGAGATGTTTTTATATTTTTTATGGATTTTATAATGTGAATAGTGCTAAAAATGCGTGTTTTGAATTTTTATAAATATTAAAATGCAATAAAAATGCAAAATAAAATATATGAGTGAATGTGCAATGCTACAGGAGCTTAAGATGATTTTTGTAGAATTTTCGAGAATTTATAGGCACATGCAATAAATACCAGAAGCATAAGGAAAAATCATTCTGCCAGGGGTATTTTTGTAATATGCAAGAAGTTCAAGGGCATGAATGAAATATGTCCACAAAAAATATAATGCAACAAAAAATATGATGGACTGAACGTTAATAACAGATAACCTAGGGGTATTGATGCAAAAATTGCCAAGGCCCACGTGAAGAACCACGTGCGCCACTAGCGGGGCTATTTCAGTAATATTACAAAGTGCTAGGAGGTTTTACACAAATTAGCCAAAATATTAAGGCAGAAGATGAAAGATTGAGTCCTTAGTAAACAAATAATAAAATAGCCGGGGCAGGAGTGCAAAATACCCTCGGCTAGGGCGCGATCAAACGGTGTGCCCTGCGCCACTTATCCACGTGTCAGCTCCATATCACGCGATGCCCCTTCGGCTGATAACGGTCCAGATTAGATATGATGCTGATGATCGAACGACTAGGGCAGAGCTGGATCTTACGGCTACCGTACCACACCAAGAACAAGGGAGGATCCCACAGTGACGAGGTGTGGAGGAACAACAGCTGCCGAACACGGCCTGGATGAGATTGACGTGCTAAAATCTCCACACTCGATGCTTCCTACTCCCCTCCGTTGGCTTCAAAGGCTTCCCCAGAGCGAGTGGATGTCTCAAAATGCCCAGATGGGCCCCTGTGGTGCCCGGCGGCGAGGGTAGACCTGGGTGGTGCTCCAGCAGCTCGACTTCAACAAAAATCGACCCCAGATGGGGTCCTTCAGGTCTTGGAACCTACAAAGGAAGCACAAGAATCACAGTAAAAGGTTCCAAGGCCTTATTGGCAAATGGAAGGTGGGTATGGCGTGGATAACGGTCGCCGGAGCCCAAGAGCTCCGACAAGGTGTTCGATTGTGAGATTGGGGGGAACTAATTAATGAGACTGCAAAATAAATCCACGAAATAATTCCTACTGCTATCAGCTAGCTAAACTACGAGGAAATAGACCAAACACAACCTCGATTGGTTTAGGA
Source organism: Ottelia alismoides (assembly GCA_037367405.1). Classification (NCBI taxonomy): domain Eukaryota; kingdom Viridiplantae; phylum Streptophyta; class Magnoliopsida; order Alismatales; family Hydrocharitaceae; genus Ottelia; species Ottelia alismoides. The sequence goes on along the minus strand of JAZKJV010002389.1, from coordinate 941,808 downwards.
AAACCAAGAGATGGACCTCAACGACCCAAGGTGGCGGGAGGTGGTGGAACGGCTTGTTCGACCCACCTAACGCCGCAACTCTTGGCCGGAGGAAAACCTGTCACCTTTGCCAGTCCAGGGCCGCAAAGGAGGGGAAAGGATCGGTAAAAAAGGGGTTCAAACATGAAATGGAAGAGAAGGGCGTATTTTGAAGAAGTGGCTCTGGCGCGAGGTTCAAGGAGTGATTACCGGAGGATCTTTGATCGAATCCCCGAAGTAATGCATAGGCGTGTAAGAGTTATATTAGGGGAGAAAAAGTCGTGAAGAGTCGATCATGAAAAGATGTAAGGCGTGGCCTACAAAAATTGGCGAAAACCAAGAAAAGGCCACTTCTGACACACAACAGGAGGCGGGTCAGAGAGTTGACCCGAGGTCAACTCTCCAGGCCCCCTGGTTGGGCCACGTGGACCAACCAGGAAAATCCAAGAAAAATGATTTCTAAATTCAATTTAAAATAGAAAACGATTTATTTAATTTTATGTTATTTAATAAAAAATATTTATTATTTTATAAATTATTTTATTATGCTTTTTATTTATTTTTTCGAGGTTAATAATTACAAGTTGCCTTTTGTACCCTTTATAGGTATCTTTATCTATATATTTAAGTATTTTATTTTTATTTTGTATATTTAATTTATTTATTTTTGTTTATTATTTTATAAATTTATAAAGTATTTTTATACACTTAAGTATATTTTTATTTTATTTTTCTAATGTATTTTATACGCTTAATAAAATAAAAGTATATTCTATATAGGTATAGTTATAGGTCTTATACCTATGTATTATATATAAGTATTTTAATTTGTATTTTCTTTATGTTTTATTCCAGTTTTAATATACATATATAGTATAAATAATATTTACAAAATTATAAAAATATAAAAGTATAAAATACTGAGCAAATAATAAAATGATTATTTTAATCTGTACAAGTATACAAGTGGGGTCCAAAACTCAACTTTCAAACCGTAACTCCGAAAAATACGAAACCACCGCCATTAAATAGCTTATTTTAAATTATATACAATTAAAGTGTGAAGTTGGTACATTTCGAGTTTTTATTTGCAAGATACAGGTCTGGGAAGTTGGGATTCTGGAATTTTATTCAGATCATAACTTTTTATGAAATCAACTTTGTATTTTTCTTTATTTAATTATCTACAACTTTCATGTACAAATTTTCTTTATTTATGGTATAAAAAGTGGAACCAAAAATAGGTCCCAAAATGAATAAAGAATGGGTTGAATAAAAGGTATTTTTAGTGGTTTTTGGCCCTTATCTCCCCCTACTTTATTCCTTGTCGACTTAGTCATCGAGATGCCTAGGTCTCGGGGTTTTGGGTCATAAAATATTTACAATATTTTATTATTTTTATTTTCTTTTCTTATTCTATAATTTTTGGCTTTAAAAACCGCATTTTATACAATATTTACACAATGATGCATGAATGCTAAAATGCCTAAATTAAGCCTATTTACATGCATTTACTAGGGTTTTTAAGGCCAAAATGATAGAATAAAGATGATGAAACGTAGATTCATCATTTCAACCAATTAAACTTTAAGACCCTACCGGTATTTACATGCAATTCGCTCACTTCGAGAAGAGCGGACTCCTCTTGAGGAGACCTGGAGTCTGCGGAGGAGTGGAGCCGTTGACTTCATTTTCTAACCCAGGGGGAATGAAAGAGGCGAATTCGCGACGGCGAAAACCCGCTCTGACGGCTCGAGGACTCATCTACAGAAAAGGACCCTCCTTGCAGTGCGCCCTACCTTGAATTATTCGGTCATGCAATACTAGAGGAATACAAATAAGAAAATGCATTTCGACCCCGTCTACGTTCTCAATCATTTCGTGACATTGGGATTCCCATCTACGATGAGAGGGGCTAGGCGGGGGGTCAAGCACCGAATACGCTCTCGTATCGCTTTTAATCATCCCCATCCCCCTATACTTGCCTTTGCTAGTCCCTAGCAAACACTTATGCAATAAGTGCAGAAAAGAAAAACAAAGAAAGAAAAAGAAGAAATGTGGATTAAGTTTAACAATCAAACTTGTCTTCATAAAATCAAAGTCTGGAGCTCAAGTCGGACCTTTGAAATTTTAGTGCGGGTGGAACCTTAATGGGAATCGGATTTGAAATCCAACAGCCTTCGAGAATCCCAAAACTCTGCTCAAGTTTCCTCAATAGCCAGGTCAGAAATATTTCAACTCCTACGCAAACCCTTACGACTATGAATCTGACTCGTACAGTGTAAGTGATAGTGGCTCTCCCCAACTGAAATGATAAAGAGGCTGACTTCTCCAATATGACAACCCAATGATTCCCAAATCGAACAACTCATTCCTCAAGGAGCAGGGTATTCCCTTCTAAGTTCAAGTGGCAACCAGCTCAAGAGGAGGGGGTGAAGAGAAGAATGGACGGTAGCCAGTGTAGCTACCTATCCTAGGATGCAAGACCAGTGTCGTCAAGTCATCCAGCTGCAGGCTCACAAGATTTGACTTTGAAGCACAAGCTTGCTTATTTGACTTTACACATATGTACACTCCGGTGGGCATTTTTATTTTTGTACAGGCTGTCTACTTTTTTTGGAGTTTTTGCTTTTTGCATTTTTTTGAATACTATATACAACAACATTTACATAGGGAGTTTTTCCTCTTGAGCCAGTAGACTATCCCTCTTTTGAAGCTTTATTGCAACCCATGATCTCCTATTCTCGAAACTCATCATCACTGGACGGGTTGGGGTGCACTTCCCTCCCTAGAGGAGGACAAATGTTTCCACCTGTGTGCGTCTCATACCGGCAAATCCAACCTCCTCACCACTCCAATTGAGTTGAGCCAAGTGAAAGGTGCAGGTGTCCAAGTTAGGTCATTATCAACACGAGTCGTGCGTGTGCTTCGAAATACTCTACTTAGGCACTCAAGAATCCATTGAACCAAGTCTCGTGATCCTCAAAGAATTAAGTCAACTAGACCTGAAGTACCTCAATTCCAGCTCCTATAAGGATCCTGTTAATTAGGTAGATTTTAAGGGCCAATCAAGCTCCATTCTCTGGATTTTATTTAGACATGTTCAACTATCAAACTCAATCCAAAAAATGCTCATGCTATGCAATGCGATGCAGAAAATATTTTTGTGATGCAATTTTCAAAGATTTTAAACTTTTTATGGATTTTTGAAAAGATGATGCATATGCATTTTTTTTCAAAAAGGTTTTTTTCAAATGTTTTTGGATTTTAATTTTGCAAATGTTTTTGGGATTTTTTGAAAGAAAAAGATTTTGGCTAAAAATTAGGTACAAATATTTACACGAGAATGCATTTTGATATATACAGAAGTGGATTTTTAAGAATTTACGAGTGTAAGAGGTCAGTTTTTTAGATATGTGCAGTGCATTTTGGTGAGATGTATGTATTCCTCAAACTTATTTGAAAAGGTTTTGTAAACAATTTTGAAAACTATAGTCCAAAATAGTTTTGACAAACAATTTTACACACATGTACACACATTTGAAAATCATTTTGCAAAGGTTTTCCAAACAGTATATATAGATTTTTCACATATTTTTGCAACCATTTTGCAAACCACTTGCAAATCGGTTTTCAAACATCTTATTTCACACAAAGAAGATACTTTTTCAATCAAAATATTTTTACAAAGGTTGAAAACATGTAACAAAATGTTTTCCAAATAGTTTTCACAAGATTTTCACGAAGATTTTCAAACTATTTTTCAAACATTTTGCAAAAAATATTTTCACCTGATTTATTAATCAACAAATACACAAAGAATTTGAGAAATTATTAAGGTTTTAATGAATTTTATAAGTTTAATTAGCCATAGTTATTAGTAAAAATACGAAAGTACGAGTTTTGGCTAAAGTATATACGTAGTATATACGACCCCCCTATACTTAACTTAAGCTATGTCCTCATAGATCAGAGAGAAAAGATAAGACATAACTCGTACTGAGTATAGGAAAATCTAAAGAATAAATGAATAATAGATGAATGAATAAACGAATGAGAAGTTGACCGTCCCCCTATACTTAGGATCAAATAATCCTAAGTATAGCAGAATGTACACACAACAGGGAGGGTCAAGGGTGGGAATAAATAGCTCGTACTCGAACTATCTCCCCCATACTTAGGGTAAGATATCCCTAAGTATAGACAAGAAGAGGAGACAGTAGAGGGGATCAACGAATAGAAGTACTCGGGGTGCACAACCCCTATACTTAGGACAAAGTACGTCCTAAGTATAGAAGTCTGACAAAAAGTGACGATACCTTTTCGGTAGATAGAGAAGATAGAAGAGGAAAAGAAGAAAAGAAGGAAAGAGAAGTGAAGATGGAAGACGATAGAGAAGGATGTACGCATCACTCCCCCTATACTTAGGGTAAAAGAAGCCCTAAATATAGGCAACAAGAGGAGTAATGAAACGAAACGACGACTGAACACTCGGCTCGTCCACCCCCTATACTTAGGACAAAGTACGTCTTAAGTAAGGCAAACACGAGAATGGGCAGACGAGCAATACGAAAGATAGACAGAGATGAACATAGGAGGATATACAACAGAGGTGGATGTACACAAGATCAAGAAGGTAGAAAGCGAACCTTCTTGCGAGACCGCTGAGGGATAGATCTGGTGTGGTGTAGGTCGACATCGGGGTCCACAGTGGACGGAAGACGATCAGGGTCGACAGAGTGAACATCCTCAGGGGCCCTAGGGTGTGAAGGCACAGACTGGTTAGTGGAAGAAGTACGACTACGTCCGACCTTAGGAGTCTCGCTGATGTCAAAGTGAAAAGGGACAAACTCCTCATCATCGGAAGTATTGTAATCAGAGTCATCATGCGAGGTCTCGTCCAGGTCAAAACCAAAAGGAGCAAACTCATCAGTGGAAGTAGTCGAACTCTGTTCGTCCTCAATAATCTCAACAGGATCGTCTTTCTCATCAAAAGGCCTGAATTCACGGATAAAAGCAATCACATCAAATTCGACCTTAGTCTCATCAGTATCTATGTGAACAGGAGTGGACTCGTCAGTGGAAGTAGTCAAATCATATCCGTCCTGTCTAGTTTCTACATCTGTCCTCCGCTCAATGGTATCAACCGTGTAAATCCCGCGGATGTCATCAACACAACGCCAAGTCCCAGAAGAAGGAACTCCGAGGTCCATGCTTTCCAAGTCTTCCTCCTTGGAGAGGAATTCTTGGGTCTCAGTGGAGTCCAATAAACAACAAAATTCTCTGATAGTCTCGTCAAGGTCATGGTCCTCAAGGTCAACCAAGATAGGTGAAGGTGCATCAGGTGCAGGTCTCCGGTCAACTGTCGGTGCGGTGATCAACACTTCGCTCTCGTCAACAGGACGGAAGCGGATCTCTCCTGATCCATAATCAATAACGACCCTCGCAGAGGCGAGGAATGGTCGTCCCAAGATGATTGGAGAGTGCTCCCCTGTGGAGGTCTCCATGGGCAAAACGACAAAGTCAACATGGTAGCTCGTGCCCCGAATCGAAATGACGGCATTTTCAAGGATACCCTTCGGCCTCTTGATAGATCCATCAGCAAATTGAACTATCATCCTGGTCTTTTTGAGAGGCCCTAAGTGAAGAGATTGTACCAGCGAGAAGAGTAATATGCTAATCGAAGCACCGCCGTCTAGGAGAGTGTGATCACATGTGAAGTCAGAGATGGTGCAGCTAATGAAAGGTGTGGCAGTGTTCCTCTTCCTAGGAATGGGACGGTGTGTGATGGCGTGTGCAGTGGCCATGATCAAGATATGACGCTCAGATCTGCTCCTCCGCTTTCTCTTCTTGGGAAGAGGAGCAGATAAATCAGTCATGGCCTGTTGAAATGGGGCACGGATAATCTAATGAATAGTGGCCACCACTTCGGGTTCATTCAACATTTTTTTGAATTTTTGGACTTCCTCCATACAAGGGAGAAGGTCGAAACCAGCATATACACGAGGAATGCCAAGAGATGTCTGTACAGCGGCATCCTTGGGGCAAAAGGTGGGACCGGGTGTGAAAGGTTGTGTGGTCAAAGGTTCTGGCAAGTGGTACCCCTCCTCACAGTCTGACTCGATCATGTGTCTCCCAAACTCTTTTTGGATTTTTAAAATTTTCTCATTTTTTTTGTATTTTTTGCGATTGCAATCTCTCATGGAAATGCTCGAGTGAACCCATATCATCAAATGGTGGAATATCATGGTCGCTCTTATTGGTATTAGTGACGTGGTCAATCCTCTGTCTCATATGATCCATCATCTGGGTCAAGTGCTCAAGGGTGGGCTCCATGAAAGGTGACTCCAACAGATCAGTCTCGGGTGAATGTGAAGGTGGAAAATGCGGAGGTGGAGGTGGGTGTGGGTAGAAATCCGAATCCTGATACTAAGGCTGAGGCGGATATGTACAAAAATCAGAAAAAATAGGAGGAGGGTCCTCCTGATAAAAGGGAAGTGGACCGGCTGGAGTGAGCGAGGGATCCGCAAAGTCCGGATTAAAGACGCACCAGGGGTCCATCTCGAAACAAAAGGAAACGATCGGGAGAGCACGACGGTCAAGTCAAGAGAGTGGAGAAGAAGGCGCAAATGCGCAAAAGCGATGTAGAAAGCACACAAACAATCACATGCAAAACTCACACAAATACAAACCCCCAATTCACCTACTCAACTCGGTAGAGACCGAAAAGTCAGTTTTTTTATCTTGTCTGTTTTAGAGTTAGGTGAGAAGTCCAAAAATTTGCACAAACACTTAGGGGGCTGAAATGGGATTTTGGCACTAATCCTTAGTGTGTGTGCGAGCAATGTAAAACGAAGATAATGAGGGGATTACTCGCCCCAAGAGAATTTTTTTATTGATTTTAGGGTCAAGTAATATTAGCAGTCCCAATTTTATTGATTATCTCCTTTTTTTGGATTTTTAATAAGAAATGCACGAGCCTATCGAGGAGTCAATTCTTTTAAGCACCTAGATGATCAAAATCAGAGGTAGAGGAGCGGAAAAGCAATGCAAGCGGCAAAACGATGATGAATGCTAAAGTGTAAATGCTCACCTGGCCTCCAGCACTCTACATGCAAGGATGCTCAGCAGAATTGAAACCTAATCTATATGCAAATGTAAAGCCGATGAAATCGTCCTAAGTTCAGAAATTGCTATTAGCGTGAAGCACCACAAGTCCGTCACCGATCTTCAATCCAGGAGTCCGGTCTAGGCTCACCCCTCCTTTTCTCGACACATCGAGTTCAGGAGTAGCGCTTGACAGGGTGGCCTCGCGGCACGTAGGCTTGAAGATGATGAGGCGACTGTTTAAAGATTTGAACTAAGTCCAAAGCACACTATAGGTAATGCAAGATATTAAGTATTTGGACTTAGTCTATCGTAAGCAATCCTAAAACTAGGGGCTCAATCACACAAAAGAAATAAATAAAAAATCAGAAAACAAAATAAAAAAATGCGATGAAAATCGATAACTGCGGTGAGCCCCCAAGTGTACAAGCACTTGGAAATTAGGCTCAAGAGTCCAAAGTTCGGGGGTACCTGTATTATTACAAATTAAAGGTCTCTCTCTCATTACACAAATGAATATAGAATGTAAATGCTATAACTAAAGGGGAGCTCGGTCTTCAAAATTTTCTACTCGTCTCCTCGGTGCTAGGCTGGCTAGAGCCGGCTTCACGTGGGTGCGTCGGCACCTCGGGTGAAGCGCCTCCCTCGATCCGCGGTTCCTCGCACAAAGTCAACAAAGAAGAGGGGTTAGACAACTCAAAAGATGTATCAAATAAAAAGCAAATAAATAAAATAGCGAGAATAAAAGCCGCAAAAATAGACAAACAATCACAAACACAAGTAAAAACCCAAACTACGTGTTGTTGCTCCTTGGCAACGGTGCCATTTGATAATCGAGATTTGGCGAGGGTCTAAAGTAGTCCACACAAGGCAGGACCACAATGTCGCTGAGGCGACCGCTCACGAAACCTCAATCAATTAACAATTAACCCATAACAGATAAATCAAGGAACGAAAGTAAATGTGCAGAGTTAAAATTTATTATAACTCTACAACCAAGATGTGTATAAGTGCAAGTATGTGTAGAGGTCGAACACATGGAGCAGACAAGTAGAACGGGGCAAAATGCACAAAGTCGTGAATGTGATGTATTATCTATAAATGCTATGTTTTTGTGGATTTTTTATTTTGTATATTTTTTATATAATTTTTGGATTTCATATTTTTATATTTTGATTTTATATTTTATTTTTATATTTTATATATTTTATATATTTTCTTTTTCAATAATAGAATATATATACAATATAAGAGAGAGAGGAGTAGAGTATTTATAAAAATAGGTAAAAACAAGGAAAAATCAGGAAATTAAGTATTTTTGGTTTTTTTTAATTTTCTAATGTTTTTGTGATTTTTCTAGATTTTTCTTAATTTTTTTGGTATTTTTAAAGTCAAAAATACTGAAAACAGTGAACAAATTAAAAAGCTGAAACTTAAAATGGAGAACTAACATAGGAAACAGTCACAAAAATTCTCCAAATTAATTTTCAATAAAAGATAATAAAACAAGGAAAATTCAGAGGCAAAGATTCTATTTTTAGGATTTTTATAGAATTTTTAGGTTTTTTTGAAGGTTTTTGGCTTTTCTAATTTTTAGGAGTTTTGTTTTGTATTTTTTAGTGAATTTTGGTCTGAAATTAAAACACACTGAGATAAGAAAAATATATTTTTTGGGAATTTTTTGATATGTTTTTATATTTTTATGGATTTTATAATGCGAACAGTGCTGAAAATGCGTGTTTTTGAATTTTTATAAATGTTAAAATGCAATAAAAAATGCAAAATAAAATATATGTGTGAATGGGCAATGCTACAAGAGCTTAAGATGAATTTTGTGGAATTTTCGAGAATTTATAGGCACATGCAATAAATACCAGAAGCATAAGGAAAAATCATTTTGCCAGGGGTATTTTTGTTATATGCAAGAAGTTCAAGGGCATGAATGAAATATGTCCACAAAAATATATAATGCAACAAAAAATATGATGGGCTGAACGTTAATAGCAGATAACCTATGGGTATTGATGCAAAAATTGCCAAGGCCCACGTGAAGAACCACGTGCACCACTAGCGAGGCTATTTCAGTAATATTACAAAGTGCTAGGGGGTTTTACACAAATTAGCCAAAATATTAAGGTGGATGAACAAATAATAAAATAGCTGGGGCGGGAGTGCAAAATACCCTCGGCTTGGACACGATCAAATGGTGTGGCCTACGCCACTTATCCACGTGTCAGCTCCATATCATGCGATGCGCTTTCGGTTGATAACGGTCCAGATTAGATACGATGCTGATGATCGAACAGCCAGGGCAGATCTGGATCCTACAGCTATCGTACCACACCAAGAACAAGGGAGGATCCCACGGTGATGAGGTGTGGAGGAAGAACAGCCGCCGAACACGGCCTAGATGAGATTGACGTGCTAAAATCTCCACACTTGATGCTTCCTACTCCCCTCTGTTGGCTTCAAAGGCTTCCCCAGAGTCCTCCTCGTCGAGTGGATGTCTCAAAATGCCCAGATGGGCCCCTGTGGTGCCCGACGGCGAGGGTAGACCTAGGTGGTGCTCCAGCAGCTTGACTTCAACAAAAATCGACCCCAGATGGGGTCCTTCAGGTCTTGGAACCTGCAAAGGAAGCACATGAATCACAGTAAAAGGTTCCAAGGCCTTATTGGCAAATGGAAGGCGGGTATGGCGTGGATAACGGTCGTCGGAGCCCAAGAGCTCCGACAAGGTGTTTGATTGTGAGATTGGGGGGAACTAATTAATGAGACTGTAAAATAAATCCATGAAATGATTCCCACTGCTATCAGCTAGCTAAACTGTGAGGAAATAGACCAAACACAACCTCGATTGGTTTAGGAAAACCAAGAGATGGACCTCAAGGGCCCAAGGTGGCCGGAGGTGGTGGAACAGCTTCTTTGACCCACCTAACGCCGTAGCTCTTGGCTGGAGGCAAACCTGTCACCTTTGCCAGTCCCGGACCGCGAAGGAGGGGAAAGGATCGGTCAAAAAGGGGTTCAAAAACGAAATGGAAGAGAAGGGGCATATTTTGAAGAAGTGGCTCTGGAGTGAGGTTCAAGGAGTGATCACGGGCGGATCTTTGATCGAATCCCCGAAGTAATGCATAGGCGTGTAAGAGCTATAGTAGGGGAGAAAAAGTCGTGAAGAGTCGATCATGAAAAGATGTAAGGCGTGGCCTACAAAAATTGGCGAAAGCCAAGAGAAAGCCACTTCTGACACACAACAGGAGGCGTATCCAGGCCCCTAGTTGGTCCACGTGGACTAACCAGGAAAATCCTGGAAAAAATGATTTCTAAATTCATTTTAAAATAGAAAACTATTTATTTAATTTTATGTTATTTAAAAAAATGTTTATTATTTTATAAATTATTTTATTATGATTTTTATTTATTTTTTCGAGGTTAATAATTACAAGTTGCCTTTTATACCCTTTATAGGTATCTTTATCTATATATTTAAGTAATATTTTTTTATTTTGTACATTTAATTTATTTATTTTTGTTTATTATTTTATAAATTTATAAAGTATTTTTATACACTTAAGTATATTTTTATTTTATTTTTCTGATGTATTTTATACACTTAATAAAATAAAAGTATATTCTATATAGGTATAGTTATAGGTCTTATACCTATGTATTATATATATAAGTATTTTATTTTGTATTTTCTTTATGTTTTTATTCCAGTTTTAATATACATATGTAGTATAGATAATATTTACAAAATTATAAAAATATAAAAGTATAAAAATAATGAGCAAATAATAAAATGATTATTTTAATCTGTACAAGTATACAAGTGGGGTCCAAAACTCAACTTTCAAATCGTAACTCCAAAAAATACGAAACCACCGCCATTAAATATCTTATTTTAAATTATATACAATTAAATTGGTACATTTCGAGTTTTTATTTGTAAGATACAGGTCTGGGAAGTTGGGATTCTGGAATTTTATTCAGATCATAACTTTTTATATGTACATTATTTTTGAGTGAAATCAACTTTGTATTTTTATTTATTTAATTTCTACAACTTTCATGTACGAAGTTTCTTTATTTAAGGTATAAAAAGTGGATCCAAAAATAGGTCCCAAAATGAATAAAGAATGGGTTGAATAAAAGGTATTTTTAGTGGTTTTTGGCCCTTATCTCCCCCTACTTTATTCCTTGTCGATCTAGTCATCGAGATGCTTAGGTCTCGGGGTTTTGGATCATAAAATCTTTACAATATTTTATTAATTTTCTTTTCTTTTCTTTATTCTATAATTTTTGGCTTTAAAAACCGCATTTTATACAATATTTACACAATGATGCATGAATGCTAAAATGCCTAAATTATGCCTATTTACATGCATTTACTGGGGTTTTTAAGGCCAAAATGATAGAATAAAGATGATGAAAGGTAGATTCATCAGTCATATATTATCGAGTTGTACGATTCAACATTTGGACAGGAGATTGGTTGGAATTGTAGAGGGTCTTGAAATTATCGGTACATGAATGGGTCGGGTTGACTTACCCAAGTGGAGTTGAATTGTATCCCGAGATTGGTTTGCGAACCGAAGTAGTTCGGATAATTTCTCTCATAAGATGATTGACACAATGAAGAGAAGTTTGGGTATTGCGGTGCGGAGTTGGTATTTGACACACTCTTTATGTAGGCATATATTTGTTCATTAGGAGGCATTTTCCAAGAGGAGATACAATGCTAACACAAATCATAAATAAAAACAAAACAAGATTTATTCATTTTTTTCATTTTTATTATGCTACAAATCAAGCACACATAAGCATTCTAGATGATTCTAATCGTGAAATAATGATTGACTTGATCTTTTTTAGGACTAGTTTCGTCTACTTTCAGCCAGTATGGTTGTAAGTGCATGATTAATCTCTATTTCATCACCTTTATTATATCATTTTTGCCTTAAAAACCATGGTTAATGCATGTGAATATCCTTAATTTGTGCAAATTAACATTCATTCTTTGTTGTATAAAAACTTTATAAAATAATGTTTTTAATGTCAAAATTATAGAATAAAGAAAAGAAAACAAAAATAATAAAATATCAAAGGTATTTTATGATCCTAAACCCTGAGACCTATGCATCTTGATAAGTAAGTCGATAAGGAACAAAGTAGGAGATAAGAGCCAATAATTCAATAAAATTCTCATTTATGATTTCATTATTTATGCATTTTCGGACCTATTTTATTTTCTACTTTTTATACCTCAAATAAAGAATCTTGAAAATGAAAGTTGTAGATAATATATAGAAAAATACAATATTGATTCCATAAAAATAATACATTGTGTAAAAAGTTCTACTCTGAATAAGATTCCAAAATCCCAACTTTTCGGACTCATATATCTCAAATAAAAACTCAAAATATATCAAAATCATCTTTAGTTATATATAACTTTTAATAAGCTATTTATTGAAAGTGATATCATATTTTTTAGAGTTAAGTTGTGGAAATTAGATTTGGGACCTCTATTATATAATATACCTGGTTAAAATATTTATTTTATTTATTCTTTATTATTTTTATAATTTTATATTTTTAAATTTTTTAAATATTAATTATAATATATGTACTTATTAAAACTAAAATAAAATCATGAATAAAATATTAAAATAAAATATGTATACAAAATACATAGATGAATATACATAACTAACCTAAACAATAAATACATCTATTTATTTAAAGTGTAAATAATATATCAGAAAATATAATAAAAATATATTTAATTATATAAAAATAAGTTATAAATATTTAAAATAAGATAGTAAAATAATAAAAATTAAAAATACAAAATAATAATAAAGACACAAAATATAGACAAATTCACCTATAAATGGAACCCTAAAATTAAAGTTGTAATAAAAATATCAAAAAAATAAAAAACCATAATAAAATACTTTATAAAATAATAAACATTTTTTTATTTTATAAATTCAAATTAAAAATCATTTATTATTTATTACATAATTTCTAAATAATTTATACTGGATTTTTCCTGTTTGGTCCACGTGCACCAACCAAGGTACATCAAGGGTTGACCAACAGTCAACTCCTCTGACATCTAGTAGCCCCTGTCAGACGTAGCTTTAACCCCTATTTCTCGATTTTTTCCTCGAGAATCGAAGCACCATCTTAGGTTGACTTCTTCTTAGATTTCCCTCTCCGATCCTAGCTCTTACTCGTGGGCATGATTCCTTGGTAATGGGCCCCTGAATGACAACCATATCTTCGATCTTGGACTCGCTCCAGTCAGCCTTTACATAACCACCTCTGAGCTCCTCCTTCAAATTTGAACCACCTTCAACCTTGTTTGGCCCCCTTCTTTAGAGATCTGGATAGAAGTGGGTGACAACCACCTCTCCTGCACCTGGTTGTCGTCATAAGGCGAGGTTTAGAACGCGCTTCACTCATCTCCGACCATCGACTGTTGAGGTCCAGCTTCGTGTCCTTCCAGCCACTAGAGGTACTCTTTATTCCTTGCTTTTCTAGTGTATTTTAGCCCCTAAGTTTCATTATCACTCTATTTTTATCTGTTAAGCGCGCTATTTAGCCAGTCCCCGCCTTCTCATACTTCACTGAAGCCCATCTCCAGCGAACCCCTTCTACCTGTTCCCGACTGTATGACGGCCCTCATTCACCCTCATCCCATTCCCTTTCACTTCTCAGACATCTCTCGCGCATTTAGGCCATCAGATCCTTCTTGGATATGACTTGGATGCTCCAAATCTGCCACCTCACTGGAGCATCTCCGCCACCCTTCATATACCATTCACCTTCACAAAATAACACCGCCCAGGGCCCTTTTTGTGTGCGTAGACATTTCTTGTAGGTCCTGGAGGCTAAAGGACCCTCAAGGGTCGATTTTTGCGCAACCCGTAGGTACTTGGAGCCTCTTGGTTTCTCCGAGCTCGTTGGGCATCGCCAGGGCCTTTGGAGCCTTTTCAATGCTTCAGCAAGTGCGGAGGAGCCAAGGAAACATTTTGCATCTTCGGTGAGCATCCCAGGTGGTCGAAGGGTCGCACTACCCTCGATCGAAGCTTGGAAGATTGGGAGTTCTTCCCTGTTCTTCCAAGTGTCTTCAGCCTCGTCCGATCGACCGTATGCACCAGATAGAACAACCGTTATCTGATTGATCAGAACTTCAGACATCGATCGTCTTTAGGCGATCTAATGTCCACCATCAGAGCACGAAGTGTCATCGTTGCACAAGGGAGCGACACATTGATTAGTGAAATTCATTCAGTCTTCTACTTCCGCCTCAGCGTTTGGGTATTTTGCACTTCTCATCTGATGTAATTTTGTATTTATTATTTAGTCTGAAATCATTCATCTGTCGTGTTATAGTTTTGTAATTATTACAAAGGGATCCCGGAACTTTTGTTATTTGCATATTAGTCCTCACCGACTCACCTCATGTGGTCATCCACGTAAGGTGGGTATTTTGTGGCCAGGACCCTGCGACTCCTCATATTTTGTTTGAGCCCTTTCACTTTTCATTTCTGTTATATACTTTTTGAAAAATTGTAGCACAACCCCTATACTTTTTATTTACATTTATGCCCCTACTAGCAATTGCATTCTTATTAATTTTCTCTTTTAATTTAATATAGCTTTTGTGCTAAGAAATTTCCAAAAAATAGATGTAAGTTCCTGATTGCACTCACTTTCGCATCCTTATTTTATTTTACAATTTTGAACCTTTTCATTATTTATTTAAAATCATTTATGGTACTTTTATTCCCTTTTTATCTTATAAAATACCAAAAAAATACAAAACCACCTTGAAAAAATCTCCCAAAAAATATATTCAGTTTATTTAAGTGTTTTTTGCCTTCTAATGAAAAATCATTAAAAATAGGAAAACAAAACTCTTAAAAATTTAAAAACCCCAAACACCTTTATAAAAATCTAACAAAATCTTAAAAATCCCCAAAATAATATTATCTATTTTCTGATTTTCTTTATATTATTATTATAAATTAAAATTATTTGGAAAATTGTGGACTTGAACTGATACTTCAAATTTCCATTTCAATATTCAACTATTTAATTAATCCTTGCTTTCAGGTATTTTGTACTTTAAAAAATCTATAGAAAAATTAGCAAAATTCTCTAAAATATACAAAAAAAGTAAAAAATATTTAAATCCCCCAAAAAATTTATTTTCTTTATTTTAACTCTTTTTATTAGTATTTATATCTACATTACCTTCCATTGTACATATACTCTTATAACTTATATTACTTATTTTAAAATAAAAGAGTTATAAAAATTTGAAAATATAAAAAGAAAATATAGAAATATAAAATTAAAAGCAAAATACAAGATATAAAAACAAAATGTAATAAAAATACAAAATTAAAAGCCCATATAAAAAATAGACAAAGGATCAAAATCACATTTCTTACCCTTCATTGCACAGTTCCCTCACTAAGAAGTAACTAATCGTTTTAAAAACTACTAATAAAGAAAACACTAATATTTGGGCTTTGACTTAGGTTTTTTATTTTTGCATGTGCAATTGTGTACAATGTGCAACTCTTCTAGAACTTCAGACCGTTTTCGTTCGAGCTATATTGTGACTTTCTAGAACTTATTTGATTAGGCGAACAACTCCATTGTGATCTTGTTTAATTGATGAGAAAAGGGGAAGAGACCATAGAGATGAATTTAGCAATAAATTTATTTTACAATTTTCAAAAAAATTAAATACACACACAAATGCAAACACCTAAAAATAAGTAAGAGATTGCACTTATTTTACAGTATCTGACTTGCTGGATGCATAATTTGAGCTTGAGATAATAAGATAGAAAAAGAGAGCACGAGAGAGATCCACCCTTTTTGTGATATTTTAACTGAAATGAAAGAAAAGTAAAATTAATTTACAAAAATAAGAGAAAAGGTCATGCCAACAAAAAGTTGTCGTGTCTCCAACAACAACGCAAAAATGAAGTTGAGATTTTTTTTGCTAAAATGTGATTTTTAGTGTCATTGTGTTCACATGTGAAATTCGATATATTTTAGGTAAATTTCTATTACAATTACAATACAACAAATATCAAATAAAGTATAAGGCAAGTAGAGGATCGATTCATAGGGACTCGAATATTTTATGCGATTTTTTTATTTTATTTACAAAGGCATTTTTTATTTTATTATTTTAAAATAAATCATATTTTTAATTTTATTATTGGGACCTTAAAGTGTATTGAAAACTTTGTCACTAGGTTTTTGACATCTTAACGATCAAACGGAAATTTTCTACAATTTTTTGTATTTTTATTCTATTTTTGATGATTTTTGGATCTTTCAAGGGCATAAGTGTAATTTCTAAGAAACTTTAAATGCCTAAATGTAAATAAAAGTAAAATTAAGGACATGGTTACAATTAAATGGAAAGTTTTAGATATAAGAGAAATTTTCCTATTAAAAAAACTTAATGGGTACTTATGAATAAAAAGAAATAACTTGAGATATTGTAGAAAAGTCCTTGAAAAGAATGAATTGAAAAATATATAAAACTTAAATAAAATAATTACACATATCATGGAATAAAATAAACAAAATTATAGAAATTGCATAGATTAGTTCAAAGTTTTACAAAAATTGCATATAGGTCTAAAAAGAATAAAAACTAAAAGAAAATGAAATTACGAAGGGCCCCTAGAATACTTTTCTCCTTCCTAGACGACAATGGTGGTGCTGCACTCGACTGCCAACGACAAAGCACGACATGTAGAGGATAACAACCACGTATGAGACTGAGGAGGAGGAGCTGGTGGCTGGCAGTGGTATGCAGTGGAGGGGCAAGGGAAAGGGACAAGACCTGGTGATGGGTTCTCCCCCTTCCTTCGAGCTCCTCCTCCCTTTATATATGAGGCAGGGGACGATAAGGGGCTGAGAAGGTGGTGCTAAAGGAGGCCAACTACCTCTACGGTGTTTGCACATAGGGGAGAGGAGGGGGTGACAGCGGTTAGCGTGTGAGGAGGAGAGTAGGAGGTGCGAGCAGAGCCATAGAGGAGATGAAGGGGCTGACGTCAGTTCCCTAGGTGCTGACATCAACACCCTTGTTTTTTTTTAAATTTTATTTTGTTTAGAAAAAAATGGGATGGGGTTTTGACCAATTTTGAATTGCAAATAAAATTAAAAATTAGAAACCTTGAATGATATTAGAACTTAACAAAATAAATAAATAAAAATAACTAGTTAGTAACCAAATTCCTAGATTTATAAAGAGAATAAGGGTAAGTGAAAACCTTCAGAGATAGTCCTTTTATTTATTATTATTTTATTATTTTCAATTTGATTATTTTTTAATAAATTTTGAATTCAAATTATGTGAAAAGTGAAAAATAAAATTGTGCACAAAATGAGGTAAAGATGTGATAATATCACTTTAAGATTTTGCTTAATTTTGGTATATTAATATGATAAGTTGGTGATTCATCAGTGGTGCTATCTCGATATTCTTTATGTCATCTAAGATACTTCATGTTGGGATTTCTAGATGGCTAGAGACTCAGACATGTCAATTATTTTGGTCAAGTAGAAGAAACTCCTTCGGTGTTCGCTTGGTAAGGTGGAAACTAGTTATGCTATTCGAGGATTGAAGATTGAAAGTCATGGACCTCGATTCAATGAATAGGGCCTCCATTCAAATTTAGTGACGCACATTCGGGGAAGTAACTCAAACTTTTTTTGTTCTTTGATCTGTAATATCTATGATGTTTCTACATCTTTCTCATGGAGCCTTGGTTGGGTGTCTGCACCCTCTAACTTATAGAGAGGGGGGTCTATTATGTCCTTCCCTAGATCTCATCTTCTTTGCAGTATTGTAATTGGTACTGGGGATACTTTCTGTTTCTGACTAGATGATTGGCGTGTGGATGAGACTCTGTGACTGACTCGGTGGATTATTTTTCCGTGGTTGTATATCATTGTGTCAAATCTGTTTAAATTACTGAGGTATCAAGTCGATGAGTCACATTATGAAAATTTGGGAACATGTCATCGAAAGAAGGTTGAGACAAGTTTCCAAAGTAAAAAAAACAATTCAGATTCATGATAGGCTGCTCAACTATTGAAGCCATCCACTTGATGAGGAGAACAATGGAGATTTATAGAGCAAAAAGAAAGAACTACCATATGATTCTTTTTAATTTAAAGAAGGCTTATGATTCTGTCCCACAGGAGATATTGTTGAGAGTTTTGGAGATGAGACATGTACCTATCCTATATATTAACGTCATAAAATATATGTATAATATAGCTTCATCTTGTGTAAGGATACAGTCTGGGAAGAGTAATTATTTTGACGTCAACACTGGTCTGCATTAAGATTCTACTTTGAGTCCATTCCTTTTTATTTTGATTATGGACGAGTTGATAAGTCACATTCAGGATGCGATACCTTGGTATATGTTATTCGTTGATGATATTGTGTTGATTGATGGGACTAGAGATGGAGTAAACGAGAAGTTTGAGGTCTGAAGATATGCTTTGGAGACTAAATGATTTCGTATAAGTAGGGCTAAGACTGAATATATGGAGTATACTTTCGATGGAAGCAATGATGAAGGAATCGATGTTAAGATTGATGATGATAACATTCAAAAGAGAGGTTCTTTAAGATATTTGAGATCTATTTTGCAACATGACGGAGAAATTAATGGAGATGTTACTAATAAATGTAGGCTGCCTAAAGTAGAGAGGAGCCTCTGTTGTTCTCTGTGATAAGAAAATTCCTTTGAAATCAAAGGAAAGTTCTACAAAACAACAATGAGACATGTTATTCTCTATGGATCTGAATGTTGGCATGTGAACCGCAGACATGTGCAGAAAATGGAAGTAGCAGAAATGAAAATGCTAAGGTAGATGTGTGGAGTAAAGATCAGATTTGGAATAATGCAATCATAATGAAAGTTGGTGTAGATCCGATCGAGGATAAGATGTGAAAAAACCGCTTAAAGTGGTTTGGCCATTTGCGAAAGAGGTTAGCTGATGTATTGGTTGAGAGATGCGAGTTTTGGGATGTTGAGTCGGCTAAGAGAGGGCGAAGAAGGCCCGAGAAGTATCGGAATGAGACTATAAGAAGGGTTCTTAATTTTTTGGATCTAAGCACATGAATGATACAAGATAGATCCAAATGAAGGCAAAGAATTTATGTAGCCGACCTTACTTAATGTGGGAAAAGAGTTTGTTGTTGTTGTTGTTGTTATAATAGCCTCTGCTGCTTTGCTTGCACCCATTCCTTTTTAAAAAAAAATAATTACAAGAGTTTGAATACCACTGATTAAAAAAAACGCTCCTAGTTACATTATAGGAGAGAATTTCCTCCAAATTTCTTCTTCACGTGTTATTCGTTCCAAAGGCAGAAAGTAATCAATGTGATGGAACATCTAACGAGCCCATACCATGTAGAAGAATCAAAAGAAACCATAATTGATCGTATGATGACACGTTTCATCCATCCAGAATCTTTATATGCCATGGAAGGATGATCTCTTGTTGGACCCAAATAAGGCCGAAAGAATTATAATTGCATGCCTTTCATGGGGTCTAACAAATTACTGCAATTGGGCTCTTAGCTTCCCTTCAGATCTACATCTTATAGCTCATCTCCTTTTCAGGATCTCTGCATCCCTCTTTAACATTTGTAGAAATTGTTGATAACTTTACCCGTTATTTTCAAAGTATATTATTGACTTTTGCAGCGAATATTTAATCTTTTTTTCAATTTGGAGGATATAACATTGATTCTTTGTATAAGTCCTTGTTATATGCTCTCGTTTATTTATTGATAAGAACCAGCTTTAAGTCCCTCATATCATTTACCACTACAACAAAATGAATTTTTTAAGCTCTCTCATATCATTTACCACTGCAACAAAATGAGTTTTAGTCGATCTTTTTAAAGTCGATCACCATATTGTATGTTATTAAATATATGATGATAATATTGTTTATCATAAATTTATTTTTTATACTTGATATTAGTGATGGATGTCATATTAGTTGCTTTATCATTAACGATGATCCATATAGTAATGCTTATCCATTGCCTTTTTTCAAAATTTTAACTAATCGTTGCTAAATTTTGAACTAAAAAATAGTGATGATTATCTAAACTTTTGAAAAAATAGCAATACATAAGCTTGCCGATATGCACCATCACTAATGATATAACAAGCGATACTATTTCCATCGTTAATTTCAATTATAAAAAATAATTTAACAACAAATAATATCGTTTGCTATATATATATATTTAACAATGGACGATTTACTAACGGATTTCAAGACCTAAGGCAATGAATAATTTAATATTCGTTGTCATATCTTCCGTAGTTAAATATATAACAACGAATATTATTTGTTGCCTGCTTCTTTAAATTCGCAACGAATAATGGTATTTGTTGTTATATTTCTCGCAATGAATCATATAACAACGATTATTCATTGAATTTTCCTTCTAATCGTTGTTAAATTTGGCAACGATTAGTGTGAATTTTAACGAATAATTCAACAGAGAAATCATTGTTAGATGGACCTTTAACAACGAATATGACACTCGTTGTTAGTTACAAGTATAAAATATGATTCGGCAACGAACAATATTCGTTGTTAAATCTTTAACATCGAAAGAACGGATATTCAAAATATTTGTTACCTTAGATCTAGTTTCTTGTAGTGTAAGAAAAGCTTTACTATAGACATGTTTTGTTTGCGAGAAAGGATACCCATATCTGATCTTGCAACAACACGAAAAAACTGTTTCTAACCATCCAAATCTCCCAATTAGTTTCTCTTGAAACTAACTCTTCTTCTTACAAGTCTATTTTCTTCTCCATCTTTCCCTTTGAAATTTGAAATCCTTTGAATGTTAAGTAGTCTGCCATGGCCCATGTGGAGTGATATACCATAAAGCTCATAAAGCTCTGATGGTTTTCGTGCAGGAGAAGGGAGATGCTATGATGGTGGACTGGGAGTTTCATTCGATGCTTGATGGGTTTAGGTGCCCCGCCATTGATGGTGGTGGGAAGAGCACCATCGCAAGGCACCACCATTAATAAGTACTGGTCGATAGAGTGAAGCGACAGGGATGTCTAAGTGCGCCAAATGGCATCCGAAAGTGGATGGAAGATCCAGGCCTTTTCATTTGAATCTGTACGTACTACGCATCTGCATGTGTATGCTTTTGTTGTATGAGCGTCGGCAAGGAAGAAGTTGGTGCGTTTGCCACTTGGAGCTCTCTCCTCTGATCTGTAAGCAAGACTGATCCACTGGCATTGGTTATTGTTAAACATGGGAAAAAAGAAGACGATCAATTATGAACTTCGCGCACATGCATCTCTGTGGATCTTGCAGGAGTGTGATATCCCATGACACGTCCTTAATTTCAAGATGAGATTAAGCTTCTTCACGTTCTGCATGTTTTTTCCAACTCCTTTGGACGTAGCAAATAATGTGACACGTACTCGCTACACCATTCATAACTACTCATTTTCTCTGCTCCTCTCTCACATTGCGGGTGGCCTGCACCATTGGTAGGCCATTTAGGGTTCCAGATCCAGACCATGCAAGTATGTATAGCACTACGTCCAACAGTATCGATATTTGGAATTGTGGAACAAAACGATGCCCTCTTCAGAGGGTATACGTATAGTCACGGTTTCAATCTAATGTGTCACCCATTTTCGCAAGCCACATCCAGGACCTGCAGAAATTTTAGACGCAGTGTTATATGTTCCAAGTGTTCTTCTCGATGATGGTAACACCTTTTCCATTTGTTGCTTGACGTGTGGGAGATAAACCAGTTAACTGCCTTTCTGATCCATTTAATCTGTTTATGGGTAAACTGTGTTGGATCCCTATCGTAGATACAAAAACATAATTACACAAAGAAGAGCTGTCCGACGTGACAGCAGCTTTTACTTGATTCAGACCACCGACAGAGCTCATTTACTTTCCACAGAGGAAAAAAAAGGAAGAAACGTAATAAAAGATGGCAAAGAACACGACCAGCTCCTATGACACAAGGGAGTAGGAGCAAATGGGCACTCATGGCAACCCCGGCAAGCTTTGAAAAGAAAGAGGAGGAGGCAAATACTCCATAATTCGCTTCAAAGTTGACCCACCTGCAGCCTTAAATGATTCAAGATAAAAAATGTGATTTCAGATCAACACTCCTTGGCTTCGGCAAACGAGTCATTGACACGAATCACGAATGAGCTGTCCTTTGCAATGATTTCTACCACCTGTCCAAGTTTTAGAAGGTGACGGCCTCCGTTGGATTAAGATGGGGGGTGTTGATGATTTCCATTAATGCTAAAAAATCGGGCTTCTGTTATTTATTGTCTTAAGGAGCATGTCTTATATTGATCATCTCGGACCCACAACCAAAAACACCGATTTCACCCCCTACCAACCACACTGCAAAAGCGGATTTCTCTTGGGACCATGCTTTATTGATAGGAGCATAGATGCTATCCTTGTCATTCTCAACGGCAGATAATAGAGATAGAAATGACAGTGGATCTCTTTAGTATAAACTTTTTTGGTGCAAATTGGTACTCTAAAGCAACAAGGACTTGTAAGAGAAAACACTATCATAAAATTGACATAAGGCAATCAATAATTTATATATGGGATTTTATCACTTGTGCCCCTCCGAGATATCGCAATATCAGTTATGCCCCTATCTTTTTGGTAATATCAGTTGTACCCCTCACTTCTTGCTAATCTATCACTTGTGCCCCTCGGGTTAGTGACCGTCCATAACCAACACAAACGGCCATTAACTATAAGGACATAGATGGAATTAATTTTAAAAAATGGAGTGAAAAGTCATCTTCCACCCCTGTTTTCTTCCTCCCTTCTCTTCCTCCTCTCCCATCTTCTTCCTCTTGCTCCTCTTCACCCATTCTCTTCCTCCTCTACAGCTCCTCCCTCTTCCTCCTGGAGCTCTCCTAGAGTCGCTCCCGAGCCTCCGGCTCCGCCCACGTGACTCGCCTTCGTCCCCATCCTCCTCCTCCTCCGCCCCCCGCGCCTCCGCCTCCCAGCACCTCCCTCCACCCACCACCCCCCGCGCCTCCGCCTCCTAGCACCTCCCTCCACCCGCCGTAGCTCCCTCCCCCACCGCACCTCCCACCGTCCCCCGCACCTCCGCCTCAGCACCTCCCTCCACCCGCCGCAGCTCCCTCCCCCACCGCACCTCCCACCGCCCCCCGCACCTCCTCCTCCCAACACCTCCCTCCACCCGCCGCAGCTCCCTCCCCCACCACACCTCCCACCGCCCCCCGTGCCTTCGCCTCCCAGCACCTCCCCAACCCTCTCCCGCACCTCCTCCCGAGCCTCAGCCCCTCCTTCCGCCAACTCCTCCCAAACCCGACCCCCTCCCCCTCGAACCCCTTCCTCCATCGCCCAAACCTCCTCTGCCCCTCTCCTCCCTACCCCGGCTCCTCCCACCGCCCTCGCATCTCCCCTCCGCCCCTTCAATCTCCGCCCCGCACCTCCCTCTGGAACCCCAGCACCTCTCCTCCGCCCGGGCTCTTCCCCTCCGCCCCCAGCACCTCCATTCTGCCCTTGTCTGGCTCTATCTCCGCCCCAGCACCTCCCTCTCCACCCCGCACGAAACGAGCTCCCCGCACCTCCTCTCGGCTCCGTACCTTCTCCCAGCTCCGCCCCGGCGGGTACAACCTCATCGTCCCGAGAATGCACGCCTCGAACACTCTCTCCGACCCGATGCCGAACGTGCGCTTAAGCTTCCACACCGCAGACAGCAGGACGGCTCCCCGCTGCGCGTTGAAGGCCCCCGCGACCTCGAAGGCCGTGGCGAGCTTGGACTCTGGCAAGGATGGTTCCAAGCAACCAGGGTCCATGGTGTGTGGCTGACAATGGCTAGGGCAACAGGAGGGTGTGGTGTGGTCGCGCGCGGTGCAGGCGCAGGCGAACTCCGGGCGGAGAGGGAGGAGGAGGAGGTTGGAGGAGGAAGGAGAGGAGACTGGACAATAATACCCCTCGTAACTACACCAAGGTTTGAAAAAACCATGGTTAAGTCAATTCATTGACGATCAATCTGACGGAAGGGCACAACTGATGACGGAGAAAAAAGTGAGGGGCGCAACTGATATTACCAAAAAGATAGGGGCATAACTGAAATTGCGAGATCTCGGAGGGGCACAAGTGATAAAATCCCTTTATATATTTGTTGGCATACTTTTTGATATTAATATATAACAATAAATATTAATTGTTGTCAAATTATCTTTTGTTTTTGTAGCTAGAAACATATGCCATATTCGTTGTTAAATATTCATATAACAACGCCCGTTAATTTATTCGTTAAAAAGTATATTACGTATTGCTAAATTTAACAATGATTAAAAGAAAAAGTCAACGGATAACCAATGTTATATAACTCGTTGTGAGGAATATA
This sequence comes from Ottelia alismoides, assembly GCA_037367405.1. Classification (NCBI taxonomy): domain Eukaryota; kingdom Viridiplantae; phylum Streptophyta; class Magnoliopsida; order Alismatales; family Hydrocharitaceae; genus Ottelia; species Ottelia alismoides. Next base: position 917,186 of record JAZKJV010002389.1, on the reverse strand, counting down.
GCAACATATATAGTATTTGTTGTGAATTTAAAGAACAAGCACCAAATAGTATTTGTAATAATATATTTAATTATGAAGGGGATAAAAATGAATATTAAATTATTCCTTGCTTTCGACCAATTTTGTTTTAGTGAAAATTCATTGGTGTTGTAAAAAATGAAATATTGTCTGTATGTGGTGGCCAATTTTTTTGTTAAGTACAGTAAGTGATGAATCTTCAATTCATCATCTTTATTCTTTCATGTTAGCTTAAAACTCCTAGTAAAACACATGTAAATAACAACTTCTTCTCATTAATTAACAATCTAACATCGTTTATTAATATTCTATAATTATCACTTATTTTGACCAAATATAAAAATAAAGAAGAAAAGAGAAAGAATGAAATCAAAGGTTGTACATATGAAATAAATAAAGATTGATCCTAACCACGAGAATAGGTCAATGTTGACCTAATCGATAAGGAATAAAGTAGGATGAGATAAGATTATTAAGTTATAAATATCTCAAAAAAACAAATTAATAATGTAATTTTCATCTCACACATTATGTACATATCTTGTACTATTTTATTTATCATCAAATCAAACTCAAATAAAAAATTTTTCTTCATGAAACTTGTACATAAAAATGTGTTAAATAATAAATATGTTTGTAAAAATAAATCTAGGATAGAATAAAAGGTGCAACACTCAGAAAAATTTGTAAAACCAGAATTGAAATCTCAATAATTAGTCCATATGAACTCAAAATGAATCAAATTCACCTTCATTGTGTTTAAAATCATACAATACAACTCCTATAAGAGCATCTCATGGGACGCAAGTGCGTGTTTACGGTGAAGCACTGAACAGATGGGAACATGGATTGCTACAATACAAGGTGAGACTTGTGGGTTCACCCAGACATATGGGCTGGACTATTAAGATACTTTCTCTCAAGTGGCTCAGCACTCTACACTTGGATCCTTCTCACCATTGCAGTAACACGGGACTGGCCCGTATATCAACTTGATGCGAAGAATGGGTTCTTTATGGTGACTTACAGGAGGAAGTCTACATGCAGCATCCACCTGGGTTCGCTTCATAGGGGACTATCATAAGGTTTGCAGACTTCATAAGGCTCTCTATGGCCTTAAGCAAACTCCAAGAGCATGGTTTTCAGAAACTCTAGGATTTGATAGAAAAGTAGGGGTTAGTGAGATTGACTGCATGTCATTCACTATGGTTGTTATATTGTTGGGGTTGAATTTTCGACAATGTTATTCCTTAGAATGAAATCAATTTCATTCTACTTTTTGGAGGTGTTGTTATACTTGTTTTTTTTAATCCAAGGTTTTGTTATACTTGTGCAATTATTTATTATATATATGTTTTATTCTTGATAATTTTGTATATATATTATATTTTTAATGTTTTGTATATATTTTATATTAATTAAATAAGATACAAATGAAAATAAAAAAGTAAAAAAGAATAAATAATAAATAAATAATTCTTTCTACGTAGATTTCAAGTACCTATATTGTACATATTAGTAATTAATTATACTATTAAATAAACCATTAAAAATAATAAATGTATATATCCTTTAGATTATTCTCTAAATTAATAAATTATAAAATAATAATTATATTTATAAAAATTTACTATTTAAAAATAGGTATATATTGTATATAAATAACTAATACATATAAATACATGTATTCTAATTATTTAACCTTATTACTTAATGTATTTAATTTATCAGAAATCAATAAAAATAGTTTATTAAATTATAAACATTTTTATGTTAATGAGCTTTAATTTAAAATCATGTTCTAATTTATTTTAATTTATTTATAAGTATTTCTATTTATTTTTTCATTTAGTGCTTGGAGTTATTCGGGTAGACCCGTGATTAGCTGGACCCAGGTTTGTTGACCCGGGTCAACTCTCATATGTTCCTTCAAAACTTGATTAACCACTTTGACCCGCCTCCATCTTCTAATTTTCATGCCTTAATCTCTAGTTCACTACTCAAGATTCTTCCACCCAACAAATCTCCTCCTAACCCTGATCCACACTTGATCGCATTTTCCTCGATTGGACTCAATTAGCGCACTCATTTTCAATTTGAAATTCACCATTTGTCACCCTATTAATCTCACTCCAGGTGCCCCCTTCCTTGTTTGATCCATCTAACATTCAATTCCCTACAAAAACGATACCTGAAGCACGAGCATCATGACAGGAAGCTCGTCCCGCAAATTGGAGCGTGTGATCGGAGGAGAAGGATGGATCTGTGCTGGCGAATTGAGCTCCACCGTGCCCGAGCCTGAAAAATGAGAAAATTAGAGTCGCTAAGTAATGGCCTGACAAATCAAGCTTACTTTTGTTGAGGCAACTACTCGAATCCTCTCGTTGTTTCAACAATTAACCCACACAGATAATTAGGAAACTAAGAGCAGGAATTAAAATTTATTATACCGTACTAACAATGTATAATGGGAAGCAAGTAGTATATAATAAATTATCACTCAACCACTTAGTCAAACTTTGATTTTTGTGGTTTTATAATTTCTAATCTTTTTATTTTATTTGTGGTTTTATTTTTTTGTATTTTGATTTTTAATTTTAGTTTTTACATTTTCTTTTTATATTTTTATATTTTATATTTCTTTATTCTTTTAAACTATTTATATATCTGCATAAGAGTTTATATACAAAGGAGCCTAGGATATATACAAATGTTAATAAAAATAATCAAAATAAAGAAAATAAAAGATTATGGGTTTTAAATATTTTTTTCTGTTTTATGATTTTTAAGAATTTTTGCTAATTTTTATATATTTGTAAATTAAAAATACCCTAAACCAGGGTTTAAATATATATCTTAAATTAAAATGGAGATAAAAATGTCAAATAGAATTAAATTTCTCCAAATTAACTTTAAAATAATAATAATAATCTAAGGAAAATTCAAGAACATAAAACACAATTTTTGGAATTTTTGAGAATTTCATGTATTTTTATATAAATTTTTAGGGGTTTTCAAATTTTCAGAGTTTTCTTTTATAATTTTTATTGATTTTTGACTTTTAGGTCAAAAACACATAAATAAATGAAATATTTTTTGGGGATTTTTTTCAAAATGTTTTTTTTATATTTTTATGGATTTTATATTATAAATTTGAAGAAAATATAATATTTTTTTAATAAATAATAAAAGGGACCCTAGTTGCAAAATAAAAATTGGTCGTGAAATTAAATGCAATTAGGAACTTACACGAATTTTATGGATTTTTTAGAGCAATGTAACTTTATTAAATAAATACAAGAAATAAAGAGAAACTCCAATACTGATAGGGACATTTTTGTAAATAAATAAAAGTCCAGATGCCTTACTACAATTTTGCTAAAAATATATAATTGAATATTCCAAAAATTCTGACCAAAATGTAAATAACCAAACACGCGAGGGCTTGATTGCAAAATACCTGCATCTCACGCATACATGGCACATGAGGTGACATGACCGAGGGCTGATATGGAATTACAGTAAAGTTTGGGAGCCTAGTTGCAGTAATTACAAAAATATTTAAAATGCAAATAATTTTTTATGGTCTAATTATTAAATACAAATAATATGGGGTATGGATTAATTTTACCCATACGAAAGGTGATTGAACGGCCAAAAGCTGCTCACTTGACAGATGGTGCACCCGTGACGACTGACACGATTAGATAATCTTTGGGGGATCCGACACCCATGGAGGAGTTGATCCTACAGTTGCTAAAGCTCACCAAGAACAGGGAGGATCATGGGCCCTTGATGATGGAGGATGAACAACCCAAGAACTGGGATTAGACAAACTTCGAACATCAAAATTTCCTCGAGCAATGGTCCTGTGTCACCTCCAACGATCCCAAAAGAATCTTGTGTCCCTCCCTTGTTGATTGGATGCTTCAGAATGCTCCACGAAGCCCGGTGACGACTAGCGGCGGAGGGGACCTAGAAGGCATCCCTACAGCTCGTTGAAGCTCAATGAGCCTCCTTTCTTCATTGTTTCCTGTAGGAATTAGTCCAAGAACAAAAAGCGAGGTTTTGGAAAGCTTTGGGATGGGGAATGAGCGAAGGGTGTGTCGGAATGGTGTTCTCCAGCGGATGACGGAGGGAGGAGAATAAGTGGCTCGTTCTATGCAAGAACGAGGTGGCTGGAGATGCCTATGGCGGAGAGAATGTGAATGGGGAGCTGATGGAGATGCTAATGGAGGCGGAGCATGGAAGATGCAGGCGAGATTAAGGGGCAAAATTTGGGCTTGACGATCGGGGGATTTTATTTTTACGCTAAACTTTATAGAATCACGATAAATAAAGGGTTTCCCTAAGCTACTGCGAGTCTAACAAACAGAAAGAGAGATGAAAAGGGAAGCTACCTATACTAGACCAAAGCAGAGAGACCTCGCAGCGGAGCGGGCGACGACAAATGGATCGACCTCGATTCAATACCCAAAACACCTTGTCGAAGAGCGGAGTGCCTTCCTACTGTCACCATAAATGATACCCGATGCCTGGATCTAGGATTTGAAGATAGAAGAGGGACCAAAAGGCGAGGTTTGGATGGGGGTAAGATTTTATGCATAAGGTTGTGAGGAGTCCAAAGGCGAGGCATGCCAGGTGCAGCGGCGATCCAGAACCCATGGATTCACTTGGGCATACATCACCAGTGACTGAGGCACAAAAATGCAGAAGAAATCTATCTAAGATGAGGCTCGGATCGACTTGGAAAAATGCGAGAAACGGGGTCAAATCGTAGGTCTAACAAGATGTGCATGCGGGTCAGACAATTGACCCTAGTGAACTGAGGAAGCGACTTGGTTGGTCCACGTGGACCGACCAAGAAAAACCGACGCTATTATTTATTATAAACTAAATAAAAATAGTAATTGAATATATTAACTTTATGTTATAAAATAAAAAAATTATTATTTTTAATGTATTTTATTATGATTTTTATTTTTTTAAGCTTTGTAATTACAAGTTACTTTTTAGGGTTCGTTATAGGTATATTCATCTATGTATTTAGGACTTTTATCTTTATTTTGTTTTTTTGTTTTTTTTAATTTATTACTTTATATAATTATAAATTATTATTATATACATAAATATATATTTATTATATTTTTCTGATATATTATATATACTCAAATAAATAGGTGTATTATTTACACAAGTATAAATATAGGTATTTTATCTATGTATTTTAGATACATATTTTATTTTAATATTTTCTTTATTATTTTATTCTAGTTTTAATATATACCATATATTATAAATAATATTTAAAATATTATAAATATAAAATAATAAAAATAATAAATAAAATGAATATTTTAATCAGGTAAACTATACAATAGGGGTCCAAAACCCAACTTTCATACCTTAACTCCAAAAAAATATGAAACCACATTCATAAAATAGCTTATTAAAAGTTATATACAATTAAAGATAGTTTGGATAGATTTTGACTTTTTATTTGTGAGATATGTATCTGGGAGGTTGGGATTTTGGAATCTTATTTATATTTGTAATTTGTATACTGTATATTGTTTTTATGAAAAACTCAAATTTGTATTTTTCTATATTTTATTATCTACAACTTTCATGTATAAAGTTTCTTTATTTGAAATCTAAAAAGTGGAAAATAAAATAGGTCTCAAAAAGTGAATAAATAAAAGGTATTTTTATTGTATTTTGAATCTTTATCTTCTCCTACTTTATGCATTGTCGACCTAGTCATCGAGATGCCTAGGTCTCGAGGTTTAAGGGTATTCGATATTTTATTCTTTGTTTCTTTTATTTTCTTTATTCTATATTTTTTTCAATAAAAAAATACTTTGTACCATATTTACACAACAATGTATGAATGCTAAAATGCATGAATTAAGGGTATTTACACACATTTACTAGAGTTTTAAGGTTAAAAGATATAATAAAGGTGATGAAATGGAGATTCATTAGAGCCTCTTCTACCATTCTCAGCTGAATCGTGGCAATGATCTTCCCCACGTTCAATCGTAGGTAATCCATGCTTCATTTCGTTTTAATTCAATTTCCATTTCTGTTGATTTCATATCCGTATCTACAGATCCAATCTCGATATCAGATCATCATGGTCGGAGATTCTTTGCCTTCGATTCTATGCCGATTTGACTCTCCATTACATCGCCATACCTCATGCGTGTCTTCATTTATCTTTCACGATATGTTCATCCTCAGATCCTTTCGGATCTGAGGCATTTAGAACTCCAAATCCTCTACCGAATGCCATGAGATCTATCCACACATCCACGCATTTTTCTTCTTGTTTTGAATAACTCCCAGCTGAGAACCTTCATCTTCGAGCTTCCAATCATCACGTGCATGTCAACAGATTATCTCGAGCACCATCAGAAGCTCGGATCACCCCGATCTTAGTTCCCATCAACAATTTGAGAAACGGACAGTCCAGATCTCTGACCATCGAGACGTGGACCTCGATCTATCATCAATATGGCACATATTTGTAGGAGGAGTTGGCAGGACCTGTCAAATCTCCGATCTGATCGTTTTTTATCAAGATCCGCGCATTTGAACCTCGCGTGGAGAAGCTTTGAATCATGTTCTTCCAACCCCATTCAGAGCCTTCTGTAACACCCTAACCCCAAACATAGTACCACATGGAAAACTAACAAAGTGTGTGTGTAATATATAAGTGGTGGGGATCACTACTTGACAACTTGGGCTTAAGCATTTTGGGTGGTTGTCAACGGGTCCATTTGGGCTCGAACCCAACAAGTTGTCAGGGTCAGTTTTCCTCAATAACGGATCGGGGACCTAAACTCACAAAGTGTGTGTGTGGTATATAAGTGGTGGGGATTACTACTTGACAACTTGGGCTTAAGCATTTTGGGTGGTTGTCAACGGGTCCATTTGGGCTCGAACCCAACAAGTTGTCAGGGTCAGTTTTCCTCAATAACGGACCGGGGACCTAAGCCCGGGATGTTACACCTTCATATCAGAGGAGAGGACATCCAAATATAATCTGAATCGTCCGCACACACCCAATTCTCGTTCGAATGCTCGAATCTAAGTTGTATCCCAACCGTATGTTGCTCAAGCGCCCTCACGTGCACAATGCATGCTTCAATGAATTTTATGCCTATTTACTTGTACTTCATTCTATTACTTTTAAATCATTTGTCTATGTATAAAAGATTTTATAATAATTTCACATTAGTCATCTAGTTTACTTTATTTGCAATTAAGTCCCTCAAAATTAATTCTTACGTGGCATCCCATGTGCATTATGGGTATTTCGCATTATTTTCTTGAAACATTAATCTGGTTGATTGTCTAATGTTTTTTTAGAAATTGCATTCTAGTCCCTATACCACTGCAAATCATTTTCTCCTTATTTTTCTTGAATTAAAGAGTTTCTAATAAATAAAATTTCCAAAAAACATATTAAATAGCTAATAACCTTATCTATATCCACTAATCTCAATTTTCAAAATAATTTTTTTTTCTAATCTTAAAAATAAAAAATGCACCATATTTTACTATTTAATCATTAAAAATTCATAAAAAATCGAAAAAGCTTTGAAAAATTCTATAAAAATCACTGTAAATCTATTTTGCTATATTTTACCTAATATATAAAAATTAAAAAATTACAAATAGAAAACAATAGAAACTGAATATTTACAAAAACTTAAAGAAATCATATAAAATCACAGAAAAATAAAAAAAATCATTCTTGGTCTTGTTTAAAAGCTTAATAAAAATTCTTTTGTATAAAGATTATTTCCAGAGCTATTTGAATATGCTTTATATTTAAAAATATCAAAAATAGTACCTTAGTTTCTTTTAAACTTGTTTTCAACTTTAAATTAGTAAAAAATCCATAAAAATATAAAATGCCTAATAATAAAAAAATATTAAAAAATATTTAAAATACAAGAAAATTTATGAGTATGTTTCCCATATATTAAAAAATAAAAGCTTTAATTTCCTTTTATTTATATCATATTGATAAATTGATTTTGAAATTTTTAAAAATATAAAGTTTTTAAAATTTAAAATCAATTAAAAAAGGAATAATCAGAAAATATAAAAAAAATTCATTAAAATCCATATAATTCATTAAGTAGGAAATAAAAAATAAGAAAATAAAACTAGTTACATATATTAATTAAAAGTCATTAATCTCCTTCGTTCTTTGTTTGTTATCTCCCTGAGTTCGTCCCCAGAATACTATACCATGTTAAATAAAAGCACATCTCATTCTCTTAGAATAAAATTTTGATTCAGGAAATGTCAAGTTACAATAACATTTCACATATTATCTTCTCATAATTAAAAAACTACGTATTCCTTTCTTAATCAAATGGTGCCTTTATCGGGGAGGTACGACGAGGGTAGTTAGGTTCTTTGACTTTCTTTTCTACTTGTTTGATTTATTTTCTATTTTATATCTTTTACAACTTTTATATTTTGATAAAAACTATTCTGACATATCTTCTTGTTTCATCTTTATGGCGAGGTCCCGGCGAGCGAGGGCAGCTGTCTTAGGAGAGATGACACACTATACACACATTTGGTAGAGTTATAATAAATTTTAACTCTCTTCACATTTATCCCTTAAATTAATTAATGGGTTATCTATTAATTAAGAGACACTTGGTCATGCAGCAAGTAACCAACGCAAAACCTCTGTTATCCATTCACATCTCAACCTCTGCCATTGGATCACGCTATGTTGGACGCATGATGAATCCACGATTCATCATCTCAATATATTGATCTTAGCAAAATCCCCAAGTAAAATCTCTAATAAATATACATACAATCAATAAATTAATAAAATAAATCTTGTAAATAAAATACACTAATTATTGTATATTATATTGTACAAAATAAAGTAATAATAAAAATCTGCAAAATTGAGGAGTTTTTCACCTGTAAATAGTCCAAACTTCATGTATTTTTAATAAATTCATTTCAACTCCTTTTCGGCTAATTCTTTTTCCAACTTTTTTATACAAATATATATAAAAACAAAAAAATATAAAATAAATTTCATCTCAAATAAATGCTCCTAGATCTCAAAGAGAAAATACCATAAAATCCAACTCCCCGACCAAATTCCCGCTCCGTATGATCTCCAAATTCACCAAAATCACCTTTAAAGTTCAAGTTAGAAAATTATCTATCCAATGAAAGAGTTTCATTAAAATCGAAGCTTGTTTGTAAAATATGGGTTTTGGGACCTAGATGTACATTGTACATAATGTAAATATTCATTCTTTCTTTTTTATTTACTTTTTTATTATTAAAAATCCAAAAAAAGTCATTGTTGTGTTGCATTTTATTCTTAGTATTTTATTTTATTTTTATGTTGTAAATATATTTTATTAGAAATTAAAAAATTTATTAAAAGTAGAAAAGTATTGTTTATCTTATCTTGTAAATTCTCCACTCTTTTTCTACTCTTTATTTTATAGTATTTTAGTAGCCTACTTTATTTTATTTTCTTTTCTTTTATTTATTTTTCATTCTCTACAATAACTCCCATTCAAATCCACCATTATAATAACCTCATTCAACTCCACTAATTTTTTAGCCTTCCATTCAACTCCATCATTCGATCGTTTTTTCTAACTGCCATTTTCTTCTTTTTTTATACATCTCATTCTTCTCATTTTTGCGTTTGATCCACCTTTATATGAGAGAGAATCGAGAGCTTCAACCACCCATCTCGGTGACAATGAACGACGAAGTAGAGCGACGACCGACCTCCTCTCCAGTGAGATCCGTTGGCATTTCGACCAACATCGCAACCGCCTCCGTGCGCTGCTCGAGCTCATCGCTCGTCGACGATTCGAGAAAGGACCGTGCTTCTCGTGAGCACAACATAGGCGCCCATTTCCATTGTCGGTAAAATCTCATTTAATCGTTCGACGTCGTTTGTATTTTTGCATTTTTTATCACATTACATCAACACCCCTTTGTCACCTTCATCCGTTCCTATTTACATTTATCACATCACCCCATCATATATTTGCATATGTTCATACTTTCATTTGCATTTAAGAAAATTAAAAACTAAAATTAAAAAAATAATTCACAACACCAAAATAAAAAAATAAAAAAGCAACGCAGTAGGTGGCCACCCCCACAGCTACCACCAACCATCGTCACTTCGCTACAGCCCGTACCCCCTTCGCTCGACCTCACGTCGCACCCCCGCCCGCCGCATTGCTCCATCCTACCTTGCCACCTTAGCCTGGAGGAGCTCCACCGTCAACCACCACGGCCGCCCACCCGTGCAGTCATCCCCGCTTCTCCCTCGCGCGACCCACCGCCTCATCAACCATATGCTGCCCCGATCATCCACGAGTCCTCCAATGTCATCGGCGCCATCGCGCAATCATCATCGACACCACGACCCATCTCCTAGTCGCATGCCGCCCAACCGCCCCCTCTGTGCCCTAGCAACTGTTGAAGAAAAAGAGGTTCTGTTCTATTTATTTATTATTTTTTATTCTGTAAAAATTGCATATTTTCTCGATATGTTTTATAATTACAAACAAGTCCCTGTGCTTGTTTTGTTCTTGTCAAAGTTAATTTCAGTATTGCACGGATAACCTTATGTTTGCATATTAATTTGGACTCAATTTCGGATAATTTTATTTCAATGAAAAATGTTACATTGTTAAGCAACTAATTTTCTATTTATTTGAATATTTATTTGGATTTTTATGAGCTCTTGTTAATTAATTAGAATTGTTTAATTGTAAAATTACATGCTTTACTCAATCTAAGCTCTTAAATTCATATTTAACTCACAGTTGCTCTAAAAATTCCTCAAAAATTATATATATATATATATATATATATGATGCCGTGAAATGTACATGAATGACTTTCCAAATTTCATCTTAATTAGAATTGTCATATGATTTAAATAAATTATAGAGTTATTTTAAATGATTTTTAATTAAATCCACAAATATTATTTTTTGAGAAATTCAACTCTCCTAGATCCCTCATAAAAATATCTTTTTGGTATAATTGGCTCTCTGTATGCTGTGACATTGTGGATTTATTAGGAATTAATTCTCAAAGTCACTTTATTTTCAATAAAAAATCCATATAAAATTCATATTTTGTAAAAAAATTCGAAAAAATTATGGTAGTCTCATTTCATCATGTTTTATTTCCAGTAAAATTTTCATAATTTTCGCTTTCTGTTTAAGTGAAAATTTACGTAAAGAACTATAAAAAGTGTGTATTTTCCTTTGTTACATTTTTAACCCTTAAAATTCCAAAAAATGTATTCTGCATTCATCATTGGATTAGATTTCTATGAAAAATATAATTTATTTAAATTAGATTAATTTCACATTAAAATTAATTTGGCTAAGTTGTATGTTTTCTTCTGAACTTGATTCACCAACATTTTGCATTTGCATTTATTTTTGCATAAAAACAAAAAAATCCGCATTGGAAACCTAGACCTTGTTTTTTGAGTGAACCCGAAGTTGTTCCTTTGCCTCTCTGTGTTCGACCTCGGACTTGCCCGGTATATAAATTTAAGCTGAGACACTCTTCACAGAGATCTTTTCTCGATTTTGATTGATTCGCTAAGCACACATATTACAATGAGTACAAATTACACCATGTACTCAATGACCCGTCAGAATCGAGAAAGTCCACTTTCCCTTTCCTTTTATTGATCAGATTTTGGAGAGACTCGTCGGGAAAGAGTTCTTCTATTTTCTTGACGGGTACTCAGACTAAAACCAAGTAGCTATAGCCCCTAAGGACCAGGAAAAAGACCACATTCACATGTCCATTCGGTACTTATACTTTCAAGTGCATGCCATTCGAGCTCTACAATGCTATAAGCATTTTTCAGCGGTGCTTGATCACCGTATTTGCCGATATGGTGGGAGATTACCTGGAAGTATTCATAGATGACTTCTCGGTTCATGGTGATTCCTTTGATACATGTTTATAGCACTTGGACCGAGTCCTCAAGAGGTGTAGAGAGGTGAATCTGGTACACTCCTGAGAGAAGAGTCACTTATGGTGATGGAGGGTATCGTGTTGGGGCATGTCATCTCCAAAAAGGGAATGGAGTTTGACCCTGTCAAGGTGGAGGTAATCAAGAAACTTGATCCACCTACTAATGTGAAGTCAGTGCGGTCATTCCTAGGGCATGTTTGATTTTATAGGAGATTTATTCATAATTTTTCAAAGATCGCCCGCCCATTGACTGCTCTTAGGGAAAGACACAGAGTTCGTTGTAGATCACATGTGTCTGGAAGCCTTTGAGCTCTTGAAGAGGAAGATTTGTGCCTCGCCTATCCTATAAGTTACTGACTGGTCTCTCCCTTCGAGATCATGACCGACGCTTTAGATTTTCGTTGTAGCAGCTGTATTAGGACAATGGCAGGAGGGGATCCCATTTGCGATCCACTACGCGAATAAAGTATTAGATCCTACACAGAAGAATTACACCGTGACTAAAAAGGAACTGTTTACTGTAGTATGGGCCCTTGAGAAGTTCAGGTCGTATATTTTGAGCTCTAAGGTGACAATCGACACTGATCACACAACTATTCGATACTTAATGGAAAAGAAGGATGTTAAGGCGCGTCTTCTTAGGTGTGTATTTTACTTCTCCAAGAATTTGATTTGGAGATAAAGATAAACCTAGAGTGAAGAATGTTGCGGCTGATCATCTTTCTCGGATTGAACTTAAGGATTCTCCTTATTATGAGTGGATTAGAGAGACCTTCCCAGATGAGTCAATTTGTGTTATTGACTCACTCCCGTGGTATGCCAACATGGCGAACTATCTTGTCTCCAAGTAGGTTTCCCATGTTTGGACTAGGAGAAGCATTGATCGAATGAAGTCAGATTCGAGGAGATACTGCTAGGACGATCCTTCCTTTTCTTTGAAGGGCCGGATTGTGTTTGGATAAGGTGTATTCCTCAAAAGAAGTACCAAAGTGTCCTCACATATTGTCATTCAATTAAGGCTGGAGGACACCATTAGGGGAAGAGAACCACTCACAAAGCACTTCAATGTAGATTGTATTGACCGACCTTGTTTAGAGATGCTATTGATTTTTTACGGTTGTGCCCAATTTGTCGAAGGATGGGATGGACAGTTAGACAGAGAGATGATATGCCCATGCAACATGTGATTATTTATTATGTTTTTGATGCATGGGGCATAGATTTTATGGGTCCCTTTCCCAACAGCCATGGACATGAGTAAATCTTGTTGGAGACTGACTATTTGTCTAGGTGGGTGGAAGCTATTCCAACCCAAACCGCAGACAACAAGATTGTCTGTAAGTTTGTGAGAGACCATATTATTGCTCGGTTCGGGGTGCCAAAAGTTTTGATATCAGATGGGGGTAGCCACTTTGTGAATCGAGATGTGAGAAACTTTAGCTAAGGATTATGACTTTGAGCACATAGTTACTAGTCCTTACCACCCACAACCCAATGACATGGAAGAGGTTTCGAACAGAGAAGTGAAGAGTATTTTATAGAAGTTAGTTCATCCCTATCGGAAGAACTGGTCCCAGCTCTCGGACCAAGATCTGTGGGGCCTATTAGACAACCTACAAGACACCATTGTGTAGTTCACCATTTAGAAATGATCTCTGGCAAGCCATGCCATTTGCCTGCAGAGTTGATTCATAAATCTGAATGGGAAATTAATTAGATTAATTGGAGTTGTCATCTAGGGAAAATTTGTCGAGACTTGAATTTGAACGAGCTCGTGGAAACCCGAAACAAGGTATATGACAACAATTTGATTTATAAGGACAATTTGATTTATAAGGACAAAGTAAAGAGATGACATGATAAACGCATTAAGTTCAAAGACTTTGTCCCTGGATAAAAGATATTGTTGTTCAATGTCAGGTTGAGGATGTTCCATGAGAAGCTCAAATCTAAATGGATGGGACCCTTTGTTGTTAAGAAAGTGCACGGGAACATAAGTGTAGAGATAGCTGATCTCACTGATGGTGGACAATCCCATGTGATAAATGGACAAGTGTTGAAGCATTTTGTAGATTCGAAAGATCATTTAGTCCAAGTTGAGGTCATCAACTTCATGCAGAGTGAGCACAGAGCAGATACATCATATTACTCTTCATGAAGATGCAGTATCAAGATTCAACAACTTAGAAAATTCATTCAGTCTTGTATATTCTCTCCTCTCTCTATATTCTCCAGATAACATCGGTTCTCACACTTACTCTTGTCCTATACTTAGGCTGACCAGAGCCTAAGTATAGGGGCGATCGATGCCCGCCATGTGTATATAATCATCCATTTCTCCTCTTGACCTTGTCCGCTCCATTTTTGCTCTTCTCTTACACTTAGGCTGTCAGAGCCTAAGTATAGGCGGACGGATAGACTTCTATACTTTTTATTATTTTAGATCTCTTATACTTAGCACGAGTTATATCTTTTCTTGCTTCTTGTGCTATGAGGACATAGTACATGCTAAGTATAGGGGTGCGTAAATATATTACATATATAATTTACCCATAGCTCGTACTTTCACGTATTTATACATATATTATACAATAATTACGGGGTGAGTAAAATTTAAAAAAAAAGAAAAAAACTTTTCATAAAAATCATTTTCAAAAAACCAAAAAACATTTTCAAAAAAATTCTCTCTTTTCTTTCTTTATCTACGTTTAAAATTTTTAAAAAGTGTGTTTTCCAAAAAAAACTTTTGAAAAAAAAAGAAAAAACTTTAAAAAAACATCTTTCTTCCTTTACTTTATTTTTCAAAAAAATCACAAAAAAACTCTAATGAGTAGGTTTAGTCCATGACACATTCACATTCACACGAGACTAGTGAAGTCCAAGAACACTTGGTTTACGAGATCTTGAGATTTTGAGTTAATCAGCCTTAGTCATTAGGGTCTTTGACTTAGTTATTCACATTTCCCTAATTTGAAAGATTTGTGTGCTATATTGCATGCTTAGTCTCTACCTTAAGAATATGATCAACATCTCACATACACGACTGCAATTATGATGAGATGAGTTGAAATTTCACTTAAGGAACTGGGATGAGGGCTTTGAGTTTGGACCTGATTTTATGATGCTCGAGGATGGGATAAAATCAATGAAGGCTTCATGTAACCTTAGTGACAGCACCTTTAGCCAGTATGAGAACATGGTTCTTATACTATCTCTTGATATTTACGTATGTGCCAGGGTGTGATGAAATCTAAAAAATTTTGTTGATCAGTATGTGCCAACTCTTGGTAAAAGAAGTGGAGCTAGCCAAAATTCAAAAGCAAAGAAAAGAAAGAAATGTTGAAAGAAAACCTCTCCCCATACAAAGTCAAATATCAAAGAGCTTCCACCAAAGGTGAGCTCTCCCAACCATTTCAAAGTGTCCACTTGGACCACTGCTATTAGGCCCAGGAGTCGGGCTAGCACCAAAAAGGGACTCTGCATCGTAAATGTTACAAGTCTGGGTGTAGAAGATATATTTAGATACTCAAAAAAGGCACACCCTAGTATACTCCCAGAAAAACAAGTGCAGATGACTACAACTTCTCTTGATGGAAACACTAATCAACAACCAAAAAAATACACGTGTTGAGTTAATAAGGCACTCGAGAGGATCCTTGTTCCAATGAGAGGGAGAGAAGAAATGACACAATCCTATGCTCTCCATCAGCTGACCTTCCATCTACACTTTTAAGTCTGATAACTAAAGAGACGGTGGATTGGGTGCAAGAAATGGTTTATTTCCTAGTGTTGAGGATCAGGTTCTTAGGAGAGTCTCTTGGACTAGAACCTTGGACGATGTTGTGACTGTACTCTTGTAACTGCAGTACACACATAAAGTCATATCCCTATTATATATGTATACAGAGAGACTCTGATGATTAGGAAAATTGGATACCATTTGACTAAAGCTTGGTTTAGCTTAGAATTTTAGAATCTCTAAAACTGAGAGTTCTTGAACGATCAAGTATTCTTTTCACATGCATAGTAAGGGGTTAATCCAACTTATTCATTCTTTATTTGCTCGAGGACTAGCAAAGTTTAAGTATAGGGGGTGATGAATCCACGATTCATCATCTCGATATATTGATCTTAGAAAAATCCCTGAGTAAAATCTCATATGAATATGTCCATTAAATCAATAAATTAATAAAATAAATCTTGTAAATAAAATACAGTAAATATTGTATATTATATTATACAAAATAAATTAAAAATAAAAAGCCACAAAATTGAGGAGTTTTTCATCTATAAATAGCCCAAAACTTCATGTATTTTTAATAAATTCATTTTAATTCCTTTTCAGCTAATTCTTTTTCAAATTATTTATAAAAATATATATATAAATATGAAAATATAAAATAAATTTCACTTAAATAAATTCTCCTAGATCTCAAAGAGAAAATGCCGTAAAGTCCAACTTCCCGCTCTGTATGAA
This sequence comes from Ottelia alismoides, assembly GCA_037367405.1. Classification (NCBI taxonomy): domain Eukaryota; kingdom Viridiplantae; phylum Streptophyta; class Magnoliopsida; order Alismatales; family Hydrocharitaceae; genus Ottelia; species Ottelia alismoides. The sequence goes on along the minus strand of JAZKJV010002389.1, from coordinate 900,655 downwards.
TTCCAGATTCACCAAGCTCACTTTTACAGTTCAAGTTTGAAAATTATCTATCCAATGAAATTGGTTTCATTAAAATCAAAGCTAATTTCTAAAATATGGGTTTTGGGACCTAGGTGTACATTGTACATAATATAAATATTCACTCTTTCTTTTTTTTGCTTTTGATCCACCTTTATGTGGGAGAGAATCGAGAGCTCCGAACACCCGTCTTGGTGACAACGAAAGATGAAGTAGAGAGATGACCGACCTCATCTCCGGTGAGATCCGATGGCATTCCGGCTATCATCGCAACCGCCTCCGCACGCTGCTCGAGCTCATCGCTCACCGGCGATTCGAGCGAGGACTGTTCTTCTCGTGAGCACACCATAGGTGTCTGCTTCCATTGTAGGTAATTTCTCTTTTCATCGTTCGACATCATTTATATTTTTGCATTTTTTATCACATTACATCAGCATCCCTTTGTCACCTTCATTTGTTCATATTTGCATTTATCACATCACCCCATCGTATATTTGCATTTGTTCACGCTTTCATTTGCATTTGTTTATTCCATGTTTAAGAAAAAGCAACCAGAAGGTGGTCTCTCCTTCCATCCACCACCACTCCGCCACAACTCGCACCCCCTCTGCGCAGCCCCACTCTGCACCTCTGCTGGTCGCATTGCTTCGTCCTGCCTCGCAACCTCAGCCCGCAGGACCTCCACCATCGGCCACCATGGTCGCTCGCCCGCTCGGCCATCCCAGTTTCTCCCTTGCACGACCGACTGCCTCCTCGGTCGTACGCCGCACCGACCAATCGCCAGTCCTCCAGCGCCATCACTGCCACCGCGCAGCCGTCATCGATGCCACGTCCCATCACCCAATCGCGCACTGCCCAACCACCCCCTTTGCGCCCTAGCAGCTATTGAAGAAGAGGTTCCGTTCTTTTTATTTATTGTTTTTTAATGTAAAAATGGCATATTTTTCTGTTATATTTCTGTAATTACAAACAAGTCCATCTTCTTGTTTTGTTCTTGTCAAAGTTCATTTCTGTATGTTACGGATAACCTTATATTTGCATTAATTTGGACTCAATTTCGCATCATTTTATTTCAATGAGAAATGTTACATTGTTGAGATACTAATTCTCTATCATGTGAATATTTATTTGGATTTTTGTGAGCTCTTACTAATAAATTAAAATTGTTTAATTGAATAATTACATGTTTTACCCAATTTGGGCTCTTAAATTCATATTTAACTCATGGTTGTTCTAAAAATTCCTCAAAAATTATATATGATGCCTTGAAATGTGCTTGAATTACTATTTAAATTTCATCTAAATTGGAATTGTTTATGCTTAAAATAAATTATAGAGTGATTTTGGTAAATGATTTTCCCTTAAATTCACAGACATTATTTTTACGAAATTTCAACTCTTCTGGATCCCTCATAAAAATATCTTTTTGACATAATTATCTCTCTGGATGATGTGATATTGTGGATTTATTAGAAATTAATTACTCACAATCACTTTTTTCATAAAAAAATGCATACAAAAATCATATTTTGTTAGAAAATTCTAAAAAAGTTATTGAAGTCTCATTTCATCATGTTTTAATTCCAGTAATTTTTTTATATAATTTTGGATTTCTGTTTGATTGAAAAATTGTGTCAAAACCCATAGAAAGTGTGCATTTTTCTTTGTTGCATTTTAACCCCTAATGATAAAAAATGAGTTCTGCATTCATCATTGGATTAAGTTTCTATGAAAAATATAATTTAGCTAAATTGGATACATGAAAAATATAAAAAAAATCAACATTGGAAACCTAGAGCTCGTTTTTTGAGTTAACCCGAAGTTGTTCCTTTGCCTCCCTGTGTTCGACCCTAGACTTGCCCGGGATATAAATTTAAGCCGAGACACTCTTCACAGAGATCTTTTCTCAATTCCGACTGATTCGATAAGTACACATATTACAACGAGTACAAATTACACCACGTACTCAACGACCCGTCAACACACCAGATCATTCTCCAACCCTGTTGTTAGAGCCTCATGTCTAGGGTGCAACCGAAGCCACTGGTAGTGGCCATGAGCGAGGCTCGCGAATCCGAGCCTACTCCATCGTTCGAACCTCAGGCACCTCACGTGTGCCACGTGTGGGTGGGACAATTTGAGGCTAAGTCCCCCGCAGCTTCTAGACATATTAGCAAACCCCTCATATTCCCCTGCACGCATCTTTAGGGAAAACTACAGTCACGCCCTGTAGATCTCTAGAATCGTAAAGAGAACTCCCCATCATGTGTAATGCTCATGATCCTAAGGAGAATCGCATCGATTCCATCTGATTACTTGAAAATCACAAGTGTACCCTCGTCGAAGGGTAATTTACACAGAGGCTCCTACAGCTTCGCAAAATTACGATAATACATCTCATTGGTTTAGGTAATTAAAAAAGCTCATCTCCACGCTATTGTTTTTGTATTCTAATTTAATTTTTAGTTGCAAATAGAGTATGTTTCTGAACCATCATTTATCATTATATTCCTAAAATTATATATGATAATAAACTTAATGCTCTGACTTGTGATTATTTATTTACAATTTTGTGAGCCGTGGCTAATATATTAAATTTGATTTGGTGAAATTTTGTATATTTAACCCAATTTCTCCTCTGTAATTGCTAGTAATTCACACATTGTTCTAAAAATCCCTCAAAATTTAAAGTATCCTTGATTAATTGCCCTTTGTAACGTTCCCTAAAATCACATCACTTGCCTCCTATATTTTTCCTTGAATAAATAAATTGGTGGATTGAGTAATTGTATTTTAATTCCCCGTAAACTTAGTAATTTTAGGATTTAATACTTTTTCCGGATATATATTAATGAGATGCATCTAAGTTAATTTTATCTCTGGAAAATATCTTTGCTGATTATTAAAATTAATTTACTGAAAATTACATTATTGCATATTTAATTTACAAAAAATTATTTTGCACCTAAAAATTATCAAAAATTCTTACTAGCTTAATTTTGCACATTAACCTTCTGGCCGAGTTTGGGAATTTTCGGACATCGTTGGAGTGAAAAATTACACTTTAATCCCTGAACCGAGCTATATTTGCATCCTCATTTTTATTGCATATAAAAACAAAAAATACTCGAAAATTTGGTCTTAAAAGATTGTTAGAAAATTAACATAATGAGACAGTTGCCTCATTACGATCCACCTTAGAATTACCCAAGTAAAATAAAAAGATTGACTGCTTTTGCATTTATTTAATTAATCAATTAAGTGATCTTTGATGAATCCTTAATTGCTCGACTACAACATAATTCAACATTCTTAGCAAAGGCAATTTTGTGATTTGTCAATGTCCTTAAAGAATATTGAACTCTCTAGAATATTGTAGTCGGATGCATCTAAGAATATTCTAGAGAACTAAAGTTAACTCATCTCCGGAGATCTTTAGATGATTGAAACCCATCTCCTCATGATGTTTCTAAAGTGATAATTACTCATGAACTTTCTGGAAAGTAAAGAAGTTGGTGATGCACATTTCTTTTAACCTTGCACTGTTTGGAGTAGGATTTGAGGGGAGGCATTAGCAATAAGTCATGACAACAAAATGGATTCAATAATTCGTTACTATATCTTGCTATTTTAAATTTGTAATAACAAAAATTGTTTATTGTAAAAATATCTTTGATCACTACTGTAAAATAAGCCTATAGTGATATCTTTTCAAAAACTATAAGTATATCATACATTATTAAATATATATGATGAATATTATTAGTCCTAAAATATTTTTTATATTTGAAATTAGCCACAAATGTTATATATGTACGACAATCCATAAAGAAATACTTACCTGTCGCTAATTTTCAAAATTTAAACTAACCATCGGTAATAATTAATACAAAAAATAAATCACATCCGTTCAAGAACCGTTAACAACTAACATGACATTATTTACGAATTTAAAAATAAAAGATGTTTACAATAATTATTCGTTGATATAATTTTAATATCAAAAGACATGCTAACAAATTTTCAAAAAGTATTCATTGTCAGGTAATTTTTTTATTGTGAGTGGGCAATGGTATGGATGAAAACGATCGGATATAGATTGGAAATGTCTATTATTATATCCATATTCACTTCATCTCTATCGAATACGAATACAGATACGGATATGATTCAGATATTCATTAAGGAAACCATATCTTTAAGAATACATATACATATACAAATCAGATATTTTTCGAATCCGAATATGGATCGAATAAAGAGCGGACTCGATTACGGATCGAATAAAGAGCGGACTCGAATACAGATCGAATAAAAAGCTAATCCAAATATGAATCAAATAATGAGTGAATCCAGATATGCATCCAATAAACATGGAACTCAAATATGGATCTACTAAAGACCACATATGAATACGAATTGATATTTAATCAAAGTTCACAATGATTTTAAAATTGACAATGGAATATAAATAAATTGTACCATGACAAAAGATATCATCGAGGTGACATGCATTCTTAACCGGAAGCAAAAGGAGGGACGTGGTTTAGAACTTTTGTTCATGCACATCCCCAACTAATCGAAAGTTTATGAATATCATTGATATATTTTATTATATGATATATAATACTAATATAACAACATATGGTTGTGCCTCATATTATATTAACTGATATATAAAACAATATTAAATGTTACATTCGGATCCGAATGTGGATCCGAATATTCAAGCTATTACCATATCTCTATTCATATCCGGAAAATTACAACATATATCCATATTTGATTAATATTCGGATACGGATATCCGTATTTGGTAATTTTTCGAATACGATGAGCAGATGTTCAGATATATCCATATCCGTTTTCATCCTAGGCAATGTTCACTTGAAAATGAAATTTAAATTCCAAAATACACGTTCTGCTTAAATTGTTGTTAAAAAGCACAAGACGTAACTTTTAACTATACTTGAATTTAATGTTAAATTTATTTCGTTATACTGATTAATAAAAAGATTTACAATGTCATCGATTAAAAAAATGTGTTTTATAATATTTTAGGTAGATTACAAAAGCACCCTAACTATGCCTCGATTATCACTTAATGGTCTTATTTTTCAATTGTAACAAATAATGTCATCAACTCTTAACTTAAGGGTTTAACATCAACATATGAGAGTCATTGAAGCTTATGAAGGCGTATATTTGAGATAAAAGCATAGACATGCCAATCTTTGTTACGATTGAAAAATGAGGCCCTTAATTGAGAATCAAGGCATAGTTGGATTTTTTTCTAATTTACCCATTATTTAATACATTTTTTCCCAAATTGCTTCATCACGTGTTATTCGTTGCAAAGGCATAAAGTAGCTTACGATGGATCACCTAATTACCAGCCCATATCATCTAGCAACAACAGAAACCATAATTGATCATATGAGGACAGGATGCATCAATCCAGAATCTTAGCATGCCATGAAAGGATCATCGCATGTCGGACCCAAATAATGCCAGAGGAATAGAAGCCACTTATTACGATCAGATTCCATGCATTATTCATGGGGCAGTAATCGATCATAGTTGTTAGCTTCATTTCAGATCTACATCTTCAACGAAAGGCATGGCCATTCACTCTTTGCGGGCTTATTATCGAATATATTAAGACCTACACTCAAATACAAATGTTGATATATCTTTAATTATAATCCTTCAAATGAAAAGAAAATCAAACTTTCCAGTATAATTTAAAGTGCTAGTTAAGAAATGGGTTTTATAGTTTGAGCCGTCTGTAATCATCGGTACTTCCATTCTTCTCGTCACATCGACGCTGTCCAAAGGTCAATTACAGGTGAACCTTGTAATATCTGTACATTCCTGTGATTCTTTTTTCTGTTTGTCCCCCACAATAAAAAAATCATTCGTCTTTTGAATGATTAAGCCATATGATGCCCTTGCAAAGCCATTTTTTTTAAAGGTCGAGGTTTGTTCGTCGGGATGCAACTTGCAGTGAGGTCATCGCGGAGAAACGTTCTGTGATTACTTGGAAATTATAAGTTGTATACATGCAGTAGCTTTTCATTCAGTTGGACCCACAAACCCAATCCAAATGCTTAACAATCCAACCAGATTCGCTTGAAACCAACTCTTCTTCTCCTCCTTGGAATGTTAGCTGCCCATGTGGAGTGATGTACCATAAAGCTCTTGATGGGTTTCGTGCAGGGGGAGGGAGATGCTATGATGGTGGAGTGGGAGGTGTATTCGATGCTTGATGGGTTTAGGTGCCCCACCATTGATGGTGGTGGGGAGAGCACCATTGCAAGGCACCACCATTAATAAGTGGTCGATAGAGTGAAGCGACAGGGATGTGCGTCACATGGGCTCAGCAGACGCATCAGAAGTTGGATGAAACATCCATATCTTTTCACTTGAATCCATGCCTATTACGCATTTGCATGTGTATAAGTGGACGTCCAAAAAGAACATAGACCATCCATGCACGTAAAGTTTAGATCAGGTTAACTAACTAAACAGGTAAGATAGATGCAGAGATTATTATCCCAGTTTAAGCTACACTAATAATGATCCCGTGGTCATGCAACGCTCTTAATCACCACCAAAAAGATTAATACTCGTTCTCTCCAAGTGGTAACCACTCCACTCAGATTGGGACGTATCGGCAATCAATTGCAGGACGATTAGTCTTGTTTCCATTTGTTGTGAAACATGGGAAAAGAAGGTCCTTAATTACCACGCATGCATTCCAATCGAATAGGGAGGCATGTCATTTCCATTATTCTCTTGACGGTGGATCCTGAATGATTGTGGGAACCCATTGTACGTCCATTCAAGACGACAAGCAGCTTCTCCACGTTCTCTATGTTTTTTCCAACTCCTCGGATGAAGTAAATAGTAATGTGATGCGTACATATAGACATCATTCAAATCCATTCATTTACTATGCTTTCTCTTCTCTTGCATCGCGTATGGTTTCCAGATCCAGACCACGAATGTGTGCATAGGACCATGTGGAACAGTATCGATAGCTGGAATTGGAACACATCAATGCCCATTTACAGGGTAAGCACGACATTGCACAAGAAAGGATGTAACTGAGAAATACACATACTTACTGGGGGAAAACCATTTGCAGTCCGAGTCATCGTAAAACCAAAGTGAATTATACTACACCAGCTCCACCGTTGCATATTCAGATGTAAAAATCCAAACCAACAGACATCATTATCCAAATAATTTGATGTTGGATCTCGCTCGTAGCATAGTCAATCATAGAAGGGCGGCCGACATGACAGAGGCTTGTACTCGAGGTTAATAGCGACATCCGCATCCTTTATTCACACCTCCGACAGAACCCATTTACTTTCCAGAAAAAAGAAGCAGAAGAAAGCCACCATGGGAACCAGTGAAGGGAGTAACAAGAAGCAAAGAGATCGTCATGTAGAATTAAAGAGCTACAGAGATTCAAAACGACCAATTCCTTTGACACACGGGAATAGAAGCCAATCGCCAATTACAGCAACCCGGTAATTAGGGTTTGTAAAAAAGGAAGAAGAATGAGCCATTCTACAGAAATTGCCTCAAAAATGGCCCACCTGCAACTTTAAATGATTCCATATAAGATGTGATTCCAATAGATAAAAACTCCTTGTCTTCGGCAAACGAGTCACTATGCAGTGATCTCTGGGAGCTGTCCAAAAATTTAGAAGGTGATGACCCAGTTTTATTTATTAAAAAGTGTGTAGACTGCCGTTTGATGCACAAATTGGGCTCGTGTTGTTTATTGTTGACCACGTCTTTGTTATCGTCAGGCCTACACAGCCCAAAATAGGAACTTCAACTCTGCAAACCACGCATTAAATTGTAAAAAATTAAAAATATTAAATGAAATATAAAATCAAAATAAATAATTTAAAAAACAAAATAAAATATAAAAAGAAATTAAAAGACAAAAAATAGATAATATATATACACATAATCAAATATTATTTATACAAACAATCACTTGAGCTAGTGCCATTGCATTCACGGTTTTAGGGGCTTATTCTCTAGTCGCAAGGGCTAGCCCACATAGGGGTTGTGCTCCACCAGTCCAGATTCGCAGGTCCGAACTCAATGAGGTAGGGTTTATCATGTCCAAGATAGCAAAGTCCACTCGTGCCAACCAACGATTGTTGATTCGATAAGGCCGCATTCTTAACCAGGCCTGTTATGGCTTTGTCCACCCAGCCACATCTGCAGACCCTACCTTGAAATTTTGTTCAGATTTGTGCATTGCTGGTTTTTTGTGTTAGCAAAAAATTCGACATGCCTTTTTTACTATAGAGTATTGCAGATTTTATGTCAGCTTACATCCAAGCATGAAGCATAACGGAGCAAATTTATGGAGGATGAGAGGCAACGTAGAAGTCACTTAATTGATCAACCACATTATTTAATGAGGGAAAGCAAAATATTTAAGCTATTGTTTGTTTGGAGAATATGTATTAGAATAATGGGTTAATTCTCCGCCCAACACGGTTCCCAACAGTTCCCAACAATACGGTTATTCACATCCACATCCCATTATTTCACTTTATTCTACCCTTATTCTTATCTTCATTCCAACTTACGTACCCATATTACATCTTATTCTCCATATTCCTATCTTTCCAGCCTAAGAGAGAATAGACCATTATTCTTCATCCTTATTCTCCTTATTTCCGAACTGAACGCCCTCCTAAAAGACAAGCAGAAAAATGGGGACAATTCAAAGAAGTAAAAAGTTTTTGTAATATGCATATATAATAGAGTCTTAATACATATGCATATGTAACATATAACCATGCTAGGAACTTTCTCTAACATTATCAAATTTTAGGTCCACCTTTCTCTAATAACCATCTATTGATCATCTGTTATGATTTGATCAATCACTTTTCTATTTTGTGATTGACCATCATTGTTTGCTTAATTGAACAATTGCCCTTAATTTTTAGTGTTTAATTATTTAAATTTTGATCTCTCACTTTTTGAACGTTGGTATTTAAGTTCGATAATGATCACTTGATTTATTAATCAACATTATTTGATTGATCAAAAATTTGATACTCTGACCAATTTCTCTAACTTATTTGATCAATCAATCAATAGCCAAATTGTTTAATCTAAAAATTTTGGCCATGGGTTCACTAGATAAATATCTATTAAGAATCTACTTCATTTCTAACCATTTTCATTTTCTATTCATGATATCTTGTTTGATTTTCTAGCCCTTGTATTTTCCTTATTAATATCCTACCCTGTGGAACTTGATGGTTCACCTATAGATACACATGACCGCTTCTGGGGTAAAACACACAGTATATACACTCATATACAAGAGAAAATTTTCTCCAAGCCTCACTATCAACATTTCATATGAGTTTATCACTCTCGCACTTCACTCAACATGTAGTCTTGAGAGCACCGCTCTGCACGCTCGACTTGCATTCAATTCAACTATATTACTCATTTATTAACTTTATTTTTGTTTCGTATTTATTTAAAGCTATATATATAATTGTAATTTTTACATCACAGTTGAACTAAGATCCTTGGTTGTGATCCAAGGTGTCCAAAGTCCAATGCGTGCCATCTAAAGTGCTAGTAAGCATTGACTTATCCATGCGAAATAACTTAGATTGTTATTTAGTTGATCGATGAAGTCGATTATAAATCCTAAACTAGTAGACTTGGTCGTGGTTTTAACCCTGATGAGTAGTCATGTTAAAATAATTGTCCCTCATTGTTGTATTTGTTTAATCGATGTATTTATCTCTTTTGTGGTAGCTATTAAATGGAATAATTGTTTATTATCCATAATATCCGTTTCAGTTATCCTCAAGCCATGGAGTACATGTTAGTACTGAAGAAAGGTCTGAAAGAGGCATGTACTACAAAGCGTCAGCCCCACGAAACCATATGTCGGAAAACCGAGGAGCACATTCTCACCATGGCAACTGTTCATGCCATTAGCAACCTCCCTAGAAAGAAGGACATGCGAGCTCCGCTCATCCGATGCGAGATGTTCAATCAATAGTTTGAAAGAATACTCCTTAATAGTGTATCAATGATTAATATGATGCCTAAGTCACTACTAAAAGAATTTGGGTTACGAGCGCTTAAAGACACAAGAATGATTCTGTAATTCGCAGACACCTCAGTGGAGAGGCCAAGGGGAATTTTGGAGGATGTCATTGTTACTATCCACGGGATGTAGTTCCCTGTGGATTTCATTGTGCTTGATATGGACGCCTCAGTACCCCTTCTACACACCCCATTATATTAGGATGAACATTCCTTTGATTGGTCGAAGCAGTGGTTGACTATGGCACTAGGAAGATCGCCTTTTTCTCTATCAGTGATAAGTTACTCATTGAGATTATCCAAGTGCCCCAATTTGCAGAAACGATATCAAATGAAAGCAAGAAGATGCAGAAGAGACAAAATACTGTGATTTTCTTGTTGAGATTAGAGACACGACGTTATTTGCTAATGGTGTTGAAACACATGAATTCCTCTCCAAGGAGGAATACCTGGAATACACAGTCAAATTTCCATCTATCCTTGAAGACGAGATCCATGCTAATGTGTACCCTAAACTAACTGAGAATGATCCATCCTTGTCATAGCAATACGAATTCCTTGAAGACCTTTCATAGATCTTGTACTCAAATCCAGAACTACTCCATGTTGCATGGAGAGCTTACACCCGTCACAATTGCTGAAGTTTCCACAAAATTGACTCCGAACCTCCTAGAGCTGAAACCTTTACCTTCATTAATAAAGTACACCTTCCTTACGGGTGAGGAAAACATGTTCCCAGTCATCATAAATTCTCAGTTGACCTTGGAGCAAGAATCTCGTTTGCTCAAGGTTCTAGAAAGAAATTGCAAGGCTATTTGCTGGAAAATTTCGAATCTCTATGGGATAAACCCTTCATTATGCTCACATCACATCTATTTGGAAGATGATTGCATGCCTTTCTTTGAGTTTCAGCGTAGGCTGAACCCAAACCTTTGAGAGGTCATGATGAAAGAAATCACGAAATGGTGCAATGTAAGCTTCATATATCCCATTTGTGATTCCAAATGGGTATGTTTGTTGCATGTGATTCCTAAGAAATCAGGGATCGTTATTGTAATGAACGACAAAGGACTTAGTCCGTATGTGTGGATTACATATGCCTAAATCTAGCGATCAAGAAAGATCATTTCCTTTTGTCTTAAATCGATCAGATCGTTGAAGGACTTACATCAAAGGAATAATTCTGTTTCTTGGATAGGTACTCTGGCTATGATGCAGTCACTATAGCTACTGAATATCAAGAAAAGGCCATCTTCGCCTGTTCATTCGAGATGTATGTACTACGGTGATAACATCGATCAATGTATGAACTATTTAGACCAAGTACTTCAAAGATGTTGTGAAGTCAATCTGGTGCTCTCATAGGAGAAGAGTCACTTTATGGTGATTAAAGAAATCATGTTGGGTCACATCGTCTCCAAAAGAGGCATGGAGGTCGACCCAACAAAGGTGGAAGTTATCTCTAAAATTGAGTCACCTACTTCATTGAAACAAGTCCGACCATTTATGGGACATGTCGGCTTTTATTGTAGATTCATCGAAGACTTCAACAAGATTGTCTGATCATTGACAAAACTCTTAAGCAAGGATGCATAATTTATTACATATGACAGAGTGCTCCAAGTCTTCTCTCAGTTGAAAGAAATGATTACCCAGGCTCCTGTCCTACAACTATTGGATTGGTCACTTCCTTTTGAGATCATGATGGATGCATCTGATTATGCCAATGAGGCTGTATTGGGACAATAATGGAATAGATGGCCATTTGCATATTAATACTCTAACAGAACCTTAGTGGAGGCCCAGAGGAACTATACAGTGATAGCGAAAGAGCTGTCAGTTGTAGTCTTTGCACTAGAAAAATTCAGATCACATCTTCCCAGCTCCAAAGTAATCGTGTACACTGACCATTCTGCCATCTGGTATGTACAAAGCAAAAAGGATGTGAAGTCATGCCTACTTTGCTGGATCCTTCTACTCTAGGAATTTGACCTTGAGATACAAGACAAACCTAGAGTCAAAAATATGGTGACAGGTCACCTTTTCTAGAATAATAGAAATTGAGACTCATAAGCAGGAACTGATCCCAATTACTGAAACATTCCCATAAGAAGCAATATTGCCAGTCACCTTGCTCCCTTGTTATGCCAATATCGTCAACTACCTTGTCTCCAAGAAAGTCTCGCGAGATTAGCCAAAGCTAAAAGTGGGCAAATTCATGTCTGATATCCATTCCTACCAGTATGAGGATTCTTACTTGTTTTGTGAAGGTGCATATTACATCTAGCGAAGATGCATTCATGAGAAGGAGTATATGAGTGTCCAGAACCACTATCATAAGTTAGAATCTGGTGGACACCACTCTGGGAAGCGGTCATCAACCAAAGTTCTTTAATGTGGCCTCTGGTGGCCGTCTCTTTTCAAAGATGCCACTGATTACATCAGAGGATGTACTGATTGCCAGAAGATGGGGGGCACCATCAGTTTGAGACACCATGCCACTCAAGCGTATTTAGATTTTAGATGTCTTTGATGCATGGGAATCAATATTATGGGTATGTTTCCGAACAATCAGAGTATGAGTACATCTTTTTGGATGTGGATTATGTAAGTCGATTGGGGGAGGATGTCCCCGCTCGAGTTGCAGATAGTCATACATTTTGTTAATTTCTCAAAAATAACATCATTACGCAATTAAAAATTCCAAAGATACTGATATCAGATGGGGGAAGCCACTTCATAAACAAAGAGGTTAATAAGTTGACTAAGGAGTACAACAAAGAATATTATATCACATCTCCATACCACCCGCAGACTAACGGCTTGTCTGAGTATTCAAACATGGAGATTAAACTATCTTGTAAAAACTTGTACGTCCTGATCATAGGAACTTGTCACAGTTGCTTAACTCGGTTCTTTGAGCTTATCGAACAACCTACAAGTCCCCTCTTGGCATGTCTCCCTAATGCCTTATTTATGGAAATCCTTGCCATTTACCCATGGAACTAACTCATAAATCCGTGTGGGTAGTCAGTGTCTGCAATCAGGACAGAAAGAAAGCTGGGAAGAACATAAAATTGGACCTGAATAGTTTATTGGAATTTAGAGACTACATATAACAACACCCTTATGTACAAAGAAAAGGTCCAATATTGTCATGAAAAACATATCAGATGAAAAGATCTTTTGAGCCAAACCAGAAGGTGTCTTTGTTCGATGTAAAGTTGAAGTTATTTCCAGGAAAAATGAAGAATAAGTGCTATGGACCCTTCAACATCAAAAATGTTCTTGCCAATGGTACCATTGTAATATCAAGCTTGTCATATGACACACAACCTTTTGTATTCAATGAGTACCTGTTAAAATCGTATCTTGAGCATGACACTTTTTTGTCCATTGTAGATTCAGTTTAGGTCATGGACCAAACAATTAGAAAATGCCAAAACTATCTTCTCTTTTTTATTTTCTTCTTTTCTTTTTTCTTCATTTCTTCTTTTCATTTCTTTTTCTCCTTTTCTATTCTTCCGATTACTTAGTCATCCTTTCATTATTTCTATACGTAGGTAAGTACAGGGGATGACTGACTTAATGTTCAGTCTTTGATCCATGTGCCTGTCTCTCCACTTGTTGATATTCTATCTATACTTAAGGCTATTTGACCCTAAGTATAAAAAAAACAAGCTAAGCCGATGATTTTGTATATTCTAACCCTCGATCGTCCCCACTTGGTGTATAGTATTCTATATTTATAATTAATTAATCCTAAGTCCATGAGGAACGACCGACTTCACATTCTTTGAATCAATGCAGTTTAGACTTTTCCATACTCAGCACAAGTGATGTCTTCCTTTTTCTCTTTGATCACTATGAGGACATAATTCACAATAAATATAGGGGGTCACATATATGTTGTTTATAATTTAGTCATAACTTGTACATTCATATTTTCAACAATATGGCTAATATAATAGGTAAGGGTGGACAACATAGAATACATTCATAAAATTTGCACTAACACAATAACTCTTTTTGCTTTGTCATAAATATCATAGAATTTGAAAATCTTAAAAGACTTAAAATTTTGCAAAATGTTTTCAAAATTCCATAAAATTTGCTAAACTTTTTTTAAAAAACCTATAAAAAGTTAAAAAGCCAGAAAATGGTTTTACAAAAATATTTACCTACATTGCATGAGCATTTTATAGAATGATTTTGATAATTGAACGAGACTGGATAAATCTAAATATTGGAGCTTGGTCTAGACCTTAATCTACCTAATCTTAGAGGAACTTGTGCATGGCTAGAATTGGGACACTTCAAGTTATTATGAGTTAATTCTTTAGGTTCTGTGAGACTGTATTCATGACTAAATTCAAAGTGACAATTAGAACCATTCATGTCATCCGTGCAATTCTTGTGACAATGACTTGATTCAAAACCTTACACTCAGCACTTAACTCAACCAAGATGGGTTGAAAAATATGGGAGTCTAATTATGGATGATACTAGTTGCTTCGTCAAGGGTGGCTCGAGAATCATGCACCTTTATAATAAGTGTTTGCTAGGGACTAGCAAAGCTAAGTATAGGGGGTAATGAATACCCATTCATGCACCTTTATTCCTTTATTTTATCTTTAAAACCGTATCTAAATACATGTAAATAGAGCTAACTTGTATAAATTAACAATGTGGCTTTTATCTGTAAATAGTAGCTAAATGCTTGCATTTAAATACAAAATAATGAATAAAGAAAAGAAAAGTAAAGGAAGTATTGTAAATACTGGCAGACCCTAAATCTCGAGACTAAGTCAATATTTACTTGTTGACAAGGAATAAAGTAGGTGGAGATAAGGGCAAAAACATACACACAAAATAACACAGATACCTAGAAATCCTAAGCGCCTCATAACTATATACGACTCAAGCTGACACTAATTTTTACATACTCTTATACACTTCAAATAAAGATGTTTCAATACAAAACTTATACATAATAATACATAGAAACAAAAATAATTGCAAGAGAAAATAATTACAGTGTGACAGCGACACGTAGATGAAAAAATTGCAAACAAAAATTCACAGATCAATATCTTCTTCATATGAACTCAGAATCGGTCAAATTCACCTTTATTGTACTCTAAATTAAATTATCTATTAAGATGTTTTGATTAAAATTGGAGTTAAGATGTAAATTATCCTTATTGTATTATATACATGTATATTATATTCATTTTATTAATTCTCTATTTTTTAGTTTTCTTATATTTTTCGATACCTGTAAATATTTTTTATATCATATTAAAAATCAAACATAAAAAATAAACCACTAAAAATACATTAAAATAAATAAGGTAATAAAATACAAAAATATATTATACTTATGTTGTACCTATGCACATTTATTTAATTATACAAATAAACTTATAAAAATAAAATAAAAAACAGAAATACATAATTAAATATATTATAGTTACATAAATGATATACATAAAGTAATAAAATATAGAATTCAAAATAAAAATCAAATACATTACATATAGATGTTATACCTATAATAATACTTGTAAAAAAATAACATGTAATAAATTAGCCAATATAAATAATAAAAGTCACTTGAAAATAGTACACAAAATAAGGAACACTTTCATGTTTTGAGAAAAAAATTAATAAAATCATTTACTAATTTATTTCTAATTTATTTTTATTTTCATTTCTGATTTGTCATGTAGCGATTGACGTGGCCCATTAAGGGTGTGGCCTTAGTTGACCTGCCGGTCAACTGACCCCCCTACTCTAGTTTGTCAGAGTTGTTGACTCCCGCATTTCACCAAATTTTCCCTCGCCTACATTGAATGATTCGCCTCACCCAAGTCATGAAAGTTCCCTCCTCGATCTTTGCTCTTCAACGCCAGACTGAATCCTCGGTCAATCTTGCATCGATCCATGTAGAAACCTGAAGGGGACATTTGAGTAGAGGGTTACCCCCCACCCCCCTTTGGAGGAGGGGGGGTACTCCTAAAACCCACACTTTATCTCTCATGTGGGGCTCACTCTCCCTCTCTTTTTTAATACATTAAATAAATAATTTTTCTTCATCCATTCAATCAAAAAATAATATATTATACTATCATATCATCTAAAAATTATAAAAATACTCAGCTTCTACTCAATTTTCCAAACATCAATACAATCACATCACAACAACGGTTCACTTTTTCAAACTTCAATATAATCACATCATGACACCACTCAACCCAAAACCCCTCTATCCAAACATTAAAACAAAAAATAGGTTACCCTCCCCCAGTTTACCCTGGGGTAATCTACCAACCAAACACAACTTAAGTGTTCCAAGCCTCCCAATCAATGTTATAAAATAGAACCTACAATCTCGATTTGAATTGGGATATTTACACCCATAACCTTGAGTAGTTTATAATTACCCCAGGAACCCTCGATAATCACGAATTACATCTAGGACCTTGAGAAGTGGTCCGTTTTACACCCATAACCCTCCGTTAGTTTTGATCATTAACTCAACTTGAGTAGTTAGTTGATCTAACCAATCCTAGATCTATTAGGTGAATTTAATCAAAAATAAAACAACAAAAAAACCACCCTACCTTCTTCTTCTTCCTCCTACGCGTCCCCCTCTCCCTTCTTCCTCCCCCACCCCATCCCCGCCGACCACCTCCATCCCACCCCTCGTCCTTCCCCCCCCCCCATTCCCCCGTACCCGACTGCCTGCAAAGAGGCCCTCCCGCGTCCCAGCCGCCAGCCTGCGGGAGCGCCCCACCTCGCCACCGACCTGCAGGAGACCCCCACCCACCCCCCCACACCCCAGCCGCTGGCTTGCAGGAGCTCCCCCCCCCCCCCCCCCCGCCTCGCCCACCGACCTGTGCAGGAGCACCCCCCCCCCCCCCTCTTCGCACCATAACCCCCCCCCCCCATGACCTGTGCAGGAGCCCCCCCCCCTTCACGCGACCTGCGTAGGAGCACCCCCCCCACCCCTTCGCGTCACCCCAACCTGTGCAGGAGCCCCCCACCTCGCCCGTGCAGGAGCCCCCCCCCCCCCCCCTGCGCGACCTGTGCAGGAGGCCCCCTGCGCCCCAGCCGCCGGTCGCTCTGACCTGGGAGTCCCGGCCCACCCCCCCCCCCCACCACCACCACCACCCGGCCTGTAGGAGCCTCGTCACCCGCATGCCCCTGTCGTCCGACCTGCAGGAGTCCTCCCCCCTGACGAGGAGGAAGGGTAATCGAAGCAAAAGGGAAGAGAAGGAGGATTGGTATACTTGGTAAATAAGATGAACTTAAAGGTGAATTACATAACGATACATAACGGATATCGTTGTAACTAACGGATAAATGGATGGAATGTACTCTTTAGGGTTATCTATGTAATTAAGAAACTATTGAGGGTTATGCTATGCAAGAGTTAAGAATGGCTCGAGGTCCTGTATGTAATTCCTGATTATCGAAGGTTCCCATGGTAATTACGAAACTACTCAGGGTTATGGGTGTAAATATCCCCTTTGAATTTTAATCCCTCTTGATTGAGTTCTGGTCCCTTGGATCAAAGCTTTGAGAGTTCCTCTGTGACAGGGATTTATCTACATCGATTCACAATGAGGATTCGTCCAGAGGTGATTTAACCCTTTGCTAGAGCTCCTCCATGCGACCTCTACTCCCAGCTACATCAGGCAGGTGAGCTGTTGTTTCTTTTGCTTTTTCTATTCCTAGCAGTAGCAATAGTGTAACCTTGCGTTTCATTTCATCTAATTTCATTGTTTATATCCTAAAATCCTAAAAATGTATTTCAACGAAGCTCCGAGCTCCGGCCTCTGTTCACTGTCGTAAAGATCTAGGAGATAAGCACTCCTCCTCTGCCTATTAATGGAGTTGCTCCACCACGACGCAACTTCACGCCATTTTGCTCCAATTCATCCCATGAGCCTCCTTTTGTGCTTGTAAGCTAACCATGCAAGTCTTGGAGCTTTAAGACCTGGTTCGGATCAATTTTTATCCAGTCAAAGGCATCTCAGGTGCTTCGACTTCCTAGCACTTCCAGGAATCCCTTGATGGTTCCAGAACATCTTTGAGCACCTTAACAGGTGTGGAGGAGCTTCAGCACCATCTTGAGCCTTCTTGGAGCCTCCTAGTTGGTCAGATGATAGAGATGTCCTAGATCGAGTGAGGTCAAGTTCGATCTTCTTCCATGTTCTTCCTGTGAAGCAATAGCCATTTGATTGCCTCGACACTCCAATTTTGATCTACACTTTGGATCAACCCATGTGCCTGCCATTTGATGAAAATCCAGATTTGTGATGACCGAAAATCTCACTACTGGGCTAAGGTGTAAAATAATCAGGGTCGTTGCAACCCGAATAGTGAGGCTCAATCAACAAGAAACTAGAAGACCACCAAAATAGATGTAATTAGTCAAAAGCCGAATAGTGGTCTCGCTATTTTATTTAACCTGGTATAGCGATCAAGATCGAACACAAGGAGCACGGATTGGCCAAGTGGCCGACGAAGTAGTTAGAAAATCAAATAAAATAAAGAAAATATTTTTTGGGTGGATTTTATGAATTTTTAATTTTTTTGTATTTTAAATTATGAAGAAAATATTGAAAAAGCCAAAAAGAAGCACAATTAACAAATTATTTAACCACACAAAACAAATCCAAAAATTGCAATAAAAATATTTTGGGGTTTTTATGATTTTTTAAGTATTTTTGGTAATTTTCTCAAATTTTTATTATTTTTAGTTGATTTTCTAAAAATGAAATAAGGAGGAAAATAAAGGCTACTGTGCAGCCAGATTTGAAAGGCTATTTAAAAATAGATAAGTAGCCTATAAAAATCTGGAGATAGTTTTATATGAAACTACAATAAAATTTAAGCTACAGAAAAAGGAATTGCATTTTTTTATTTTTTAGAATTTTTAATGATTTTTGTAAGGTTTTTAGGGTTTTCCAATTTGTATGGGTTTTATATATCCAAATGCAGCAAAAATTACAATGAAGAAAGAAGACAATAAAACCAACACACATTAATTTTTTTAGGATTTTTGGAGGGCTTTTATGTTTTTGGTTGATTTTATAATTCAAACAATGGCAAAAATAAAGGTTTTTCAATTTTTAAAATATAATAACAAAATCAAAATGTCTCAAAAAAATACTTGAAATTTTTACACAGTGGAAGGAGCTACATGTCCAAATTTTAGAAGATTTGGAGTGGATTTGATAGTTTATTCAACCTATAGAAAAGGCACAGCACACATGGACCTAAATGTAAGAAAACAAGTTCCAGGGGCCTAATAAGAACACGTACACAAAGTATAGGGGGCTCAATATAAAATTTGCATCAAATATAGCACATGTTCGAATTCAACACTCACTGGGGTATAAGTGTAGATATTAAAAATAATACTTCAAACCATAACATTCATAAACCCCAGGCCCAATACATGCAATTTGCCTAAAAACTCACGTGTCGAAGCATGTGTACCACACACAGAGGGACTAAAATGATAATACGCAAAAGTCTAAGGTCCACCATGCAATTATTCCAAAATAATAACAACTACAACTAATAATTACAAGACTAAACTATAAACGCTAAAGAAAGAGGGGCCAAAGTGATATTTACCCTTTATTAGGATCCGACGGCTGGTAGGGGGTCTTCTGGAGATCGGACGGCTGAGATGCGATGACACCCCTTCGGCGATGAGCGTCCTGGATCTGATCCATAGATGGATCGAACGGTGGAGAGCCTCCCTCAGATGGATGGCTACGATCTAAACTGGTGCGAGGGGGCTCGATTGACGGCTCTAAAGGGTCCTCGATGAACTGGACGCCGGCAAACTTCTCCCAGCCACCGTGTGCGCTAGGGACCTCCTCCGGTGCTGCTGAGGTGGGGAAATCGAAGCTCGTGGTCATCCGCAGATACTGGGATACTCCGATGAGGCCGAGAGCAGCCGAAGCGCTCCGACGAAGAAGGGAAGCTGGAGCTCTTGTTTCTGAGTAATCGAGCCTCCATTTGAGGCTCTTTTCCCTTCATACCTGCACAGGAAGGGAGAGGGGTCGAGGGCAAACTGCCTCGACCCGTTAGCGGGAGAAGGGGGTGTGTGGGTGAGGCGGAGCGTGGGTCTCCAGCGAGCGGCGGCGGAGGAGACCAGAAGTCCAGGTTCCGAGGCGAACCAGGGTGTATGGATAGGCGAAGAACGTGGAGAGAAGACTCGTGGAGATTATAGGATGGTCTGATGTATGAGTCGATGATCGGATGGTTGGGAATCGGTCGGCGAAGGTCGGCGGTGCGAAACCTAAATCTGGAATTCAAGCTAAGCTACTGGCTAAAGAGAGTACCTGATGGTCGAGATCGTCTGTGGTGGAGGTCATCTACCTCCCAGGGTTGTTGCCTCGATGGAGCGATGCCTCCAGAGGCTCGGGCTTCGCCGGTGGCGGAGCTTGGCGATGATGGTCGCCAGACCTAGAGCTTCGCCTCCAAACACTCGCTGCAACACGCTAGCTCACTCGCTGTCACTCGAGGAGGAAGGTGGAGGTCACTGGGGTCAAAGACGGGGGCCAAAGGTATGGGAGAAGGCGGCTGGAGGTGAGGTCTTATACTGAGAAAGATCCGAGAAGATAGGAGTGTAGCACGTAGATCGATGCATGGAGCCCTAACAAGAAGGCTGGGCATGAGTCTCTGTTGTGCCCTATGCAATCGGAGCTCGGGGTTTGGGCAAATGGAAATCGGGTCAAGCCAGGAAAACTGGGAGAAGTCAGGTTGGAAATCGGGTCCGGGTTCAAAGTGGTCCAGGGGGGAGCTGACCGGGGGTCAACAATCCCCCGTAGACCAATCAGAATCCGCCATTTCGAAATTATTTGTAAATTGATTTAAAATAGTAAATGACTTTATTTCGAAATATTTTCTAAATAAAAAATGTTTCTTATTTTCAAATTATTTTTTAATTATTTTTATTTATTTTTTGAAAAATAAATTAATGTATA
Organism: Ottelia alismoides; assembly: GCA_037367405.1. Classification (NCBI taxonomy): domain Eukaryota; kingdom Viridiplantae; phylum Streptophyta; class Magnoliopsida; order Alismatales; family Hydrocharitaceae; genus Ottelia; species Ottelia alismoides. Next base: position 879,500 of record JAZKJV010002389.1, on the reverse strand, counting down.
TACATAATATATTATTATATATAGGTATAAATACCTGGGTATTTTATTATTTTTATTAGTTTATTTTTGTAAAATTATCCCCATTTTATATTTTATTTACAACATAAAATTTGGGATATAAAATAATTTTTATTTGATTTTTATTGTGTATTTACAAGGGTAAAATAAATAAGGATAGGTACATTTCTACATGGTATATACAAGGGTGAGAGAGAAAATTTATTTTCATTTTTATTTTATTTTTCTCATTTTTATTTTATTTTTAGAAATATATACAAATTAAGAGGAGCAAATATATATTTTTATTTTATGAAAATAAAATATATACATGAAAGGGGGAATATATGCACAATGATGAATGGCCCTATCTCTGTCTACTTGTTTTATTTTACGGGCAGGCCACTGATGGGCCCTCCCTTGGGTTCCGGTCACTCAATATTTATTCTAAATATTTCCCTATTTTTCTTTATTTATTTATTCCTTTATTTTTGCACAAAACGTGCTAATTATTGCTATTTATACAAAGCATGCAGTTTGACAATTTGTTATATTTACAAATATTTACATGGTGTTTTGCAAAGATTTTTATCTAAAATAAAGAAATAAAGAGTGATGAATGGGGATTCATCAATTTGATCAATGCCATACAACACTAAAGGAGAATTTGACTGCACACCATGTGGATAAGTGGCATTTGATCCGCCATTGGATAGCGTATCTCTGTGGGAGTTTTATGGAAATTCCCCCACCTTTTTGTATTTTCTTTTTAGTCCAGAAACCTTCATTTGCAGTTTAAATATTTATGTAATATTTTCATTAAGGATTTATACTTTTTGATATTTGCATTTTAGTCCGATTCGCTCCACTTCCTATACCCGTGCGCATGAAGGGGCTGGGTATTTTGTGTGGAAACCTAGCGGTTTTATGTATTTACTTTTACTACAAAAATTTTGAATATCAATGTTATATTTATATTCCAGATAATAACATTTATACATCTACCAGTGCAATGTTTTAATTTATTGTTAAATTTCATAGATACCACTAGACATGTTTAACATGTCATTAAATGCTCAGAAATGTTCGGGAAATTGCATTTAGGTGTTGGACCTCTAAAATTAGGAGTTCTTGAACGTATCAGATCTCGTACGCACGTGCACAAGGGCGTTAATCCAGCTCATTCACTTTTGAGATGCTCGGTGACGAGCATAGTTTAAGTATATGGGGGGTGATGAAACTCAGTTTCACTATCTTAAATTGCCAATATTAACCCCCTTGCTTAAATTAATGTCAATAAAACTAGATAAAATATTGTATATATCTGGACCTTAGAATAAATTAAAAATACAAAAAAATAACAAACGTAAAAAACGCAGTGTTTTTATACCCTTGAAAACACTCACAAAAATATTTATCTCTTAATTTGACCTCGTATGCATTTTTCGTCAACATGAAACTTGTAGATCTCATCGAGATCTATAACTTTCATGTTTTGAGTTTTCTAAATTCAGCCTCCTTCTCCCTCATTTTTCATATTATTTATCTAAATAACCTGATTGGGCCACGTGGTGATTTCTGGTTGCGCCATGTGGCCCGGTCCTTTGCGCGTCGTGCGCCCCACGTTTTCCACCGTCCAATCACCCTATGGACACTTTAATCCTCGTCGTTCACTCCAGCACCTTTCTCCACCATCTGATCAAGTCCCAGACTTCATCACAGTCGTCCGCCCTCACCTTCTTCTCCTAGAGCCCGATCATCTCCTGGAGCATCCATCGCCACCGCAAGTTTCTGCTCCATCCTCAGCCCTTTGATTCATTCCCCATACCACATCTTGTCCACTCACCTCCGCTCGCCTCTCCTTCTGCCACGTGTCGTCTGCCATCATTTCCTGATCATTCTGAAGCACGTTTAATCTCCATCGCATTTAAGTGTCTCAGCCACAGCCCTTCGATCGTTCCCCAGAGATCATCTCGACCGCCCACTACCGCTCATTTCTCCTTATGACACATGTCTCACCCTCAGCCCTCGATCTTACCCCATGGATCTAATGTTAGTTGTATCTTCGCGCCCCCTTCTCATCTGTTGGATTGCGAGATCTAATGGCCAAGGCATCCTCCCCTTCCTTCGACTGGCCCTCTCTCCCACGATCTTCACCTCACACAACTATCAACCCCTTTCTTTTTCGACCGCCTTCTCAATCATCTCCATCACTCGTGGACCACCCTACGACCTAGACCGTTCTTCCGTCACCCTCACAGACACCATCACTCCCTATGACCCCCTCTCCTTCATTCCATATCTCCATGCACAACACGTATTCCACCACCCACACCTCAACTTCTCCGCCCTCAAATAACCCATCTCCGGCCACCTTCACATTCGTCCACTTGTACGTGGGGTTCCACCCAACCCCTCTCCGCGTCCCCATGATAGGGAGAGGCCGGATCGATGGAGCAACAAAGGCTCCACCTCCAATGACACCCCTGACCATTGTAGACCAGGATCTCGACTCCATAATGTCGATGAGCTGCTCCTCATGGTCGGTGGAGTCCAGGGACGACCTGGGCATCTTCTAGAAGCTCGTGCATAAGTTCGAATATTGCCCAATTCCTTCATGTAAGCTCTTAATCCTTCTTGTATGTTTTGTATGTTTTCTCTAATTTAATTAGACAGCTTCTTTCACTCGCATCGTTCATCGACCATCGCATTAGATCTGCCTCTCATCTGTCTCCTTCGCGCACCACTCCATGAGCCATCTCCCCTTTCTTCAAGACTTGGCCACCTTCGACCCACCTCTTCTCTGCCTCACCGGAGAGGAGCTCTGGTCTCCCATCTCGCCACCCTCCTGAGACCCCATCCCACTCACAACACTTCGTGCACCATGCTTCTACTATTTTCCTAACGTTGTAGGTACCTAAATGCTCATTAGCTGGAGCCTCATCGGTGTAGAACTCGCGAACTCCACCTCTAGAGTCCAGACGTCGTTAGCACCTTCCAGGCCAAGCGGCGCTTCGCCTGGGCTTCCAGCTACATCGACGAGCTTCTTCGATGCTCCACGGAGCTCCATCGAGCTCGGAGAAGAGAGGCGGAGCGGTGATGAATCCCACTTCATCATTCTTTATTCCTTTATTTTAGCTAGAAACTTGAGCAAAATACCTTGTAAATATGTGTAAATATCATAAATTGCCAAAGAACATGCATCTTGTAAACATGCATAATTAGCATGATTTTTGTGCCAAAATAAAGGAATAAAGAAACACAAGAAAAAGAGGGGAATATTTAGAATAAATATTGAGTGACCTAATCCCAAGGGAGGGCTCAGCATGGGCCTGACCGCAAAAAGAACCAAGTAGAGAGAGATAGGGTCATTCATGTGTACATATACCCATGTATATAAATAAAATTATTTTCCTCTAAATAAAAATAAAAATACGTGTTTATTAATTTGTACATATTTGTAAAGATAAAACCAAAATAAAAATGGAAAAATACAAGAGAAACAAAAAGAAATAAAATTCCTTCATCAATGTACATGGACCATGTATATAGAACAACCTATCTCTTTATTTTCCCCTTGTAAATAAACAATAAAAATAAAATAAAAATCCTCTTTTATTCTAAATTTTATTCTATAAATAAATAAAATATAAAATTGGAATAAATATACAGAAATAAACAATTACAAATAAAAATAAAAAATACATATATGTATATACCTATATATAATAAGAATATTTTGTAAATACATAATTTATATTTCAAAAAAATAAATAAAAATCACTAAAAATTAATTTGAAAATAAATAAACATTTTTCATGTTTTAACTTTTTCGAACTAAAATCATTTAATAATTTTTAATGAATTAATAAAGGAATAACCAAAGGAATTTTCTCATTGGTTCACGGGGGATTGTTGACCCCCGGTCAACTCTCACCCACGGACCCTCTTTCCCTCGAATCGGGCGACCGACCCGATTTCTCTGATTTTTCCCCATCTGACCCGACCACCATCTCCTGAAACCCCGGGCTCCAATTGATCCTGGCACGTCCGAGACCCTCTCCTGAGCATCTGCCTAGGGATCCGCGCTTCACGGAACCCTGCCCAATCTCTACTTCTCGGACCTGTGCCGCTATTTAGTTGAACCTTCACCGCACTTTCTCACTCATCTTTAGCGATGCTCCTTCGTCCCAGGATCTCCATCTCCTTCCCTAGAGTGGCAGCTTCGCGAGGGAGGTGTCGAAGTGAGGAGAGGAAGCCTTCAGCCACTGATCCGGCGACTCTTGCCGCCGTGCGCCGCCGCGAGGTGCGCCAGAGCCTCGGGACCCGACGACCCTTCTAGGCTACAACCCAGAGCTCCGCGAGCTCGTCCCCAGTCGACTCCAGCCACTAGGTAACCTCGAATCCACGTAGTTTTCCGAAATTTCCGATTACGCCCAATTCACCCATCCGTCGTCTCCGATCGATTACCATCGCGACGCACCCATTTCACCATCCGACTCGACCATCACATCCGTGAGACTCCTCTCCACGTTCTGCACCCACTCACTCACCTTGGCTCGCCCTGGAGCCAAGATTCGACCTCCACCGCCGTCGCCTCGCCGGAGGTCGTTCATATCAACTCGCCCGACTGCCATTCCACCCCTAACCGGGTCGAGGCAGTTTGACCTCGACCCAGGAAGCTTCCTATTCTATTTTGCAGGTCAATGCGGCCCATCTGAGGGTCGAGACATTTCAGCCCAGGAGCTTCCACCCTCCGTCATCGTCGGGCTGCTCTGGTGGTCCCCGGCCTCATCGGAGGCGTCCATTAGCTGCGGAGCATCTTGGCAAAGCTATTCCATATACCAGCAGCTCAAGAGGAAGTCTCCACCGTGTGCATTGGGTCGGCGAAGTTCGCCGGTGTCGAGTTCTTGGAGCACCTTTAGTAGCCGTCAGATCAGCCCTTCGCTCCAGACGTGATCCCAGCCATTCATCTGAGGAGCTTCAGCGACCGCCCGATCCATTCAAAGCTTGATCTAAACCGTCCATCCAGACGAAGGGTTGCCCTCGTTTCTCAGTAGTTCGATTCACACATGGCGGCCCCTCGTCCGTCGGATCCAAGCCGTCGATCTTCGAAGAGACGCCAGCTGCACCTCCACTGTCCGATCTGACACGCGTCGCTTCTTCGGCCGTATGCTTTTAATAAGGGGTAAATATCCCTTAGACCCTTCTCTCTTTTATTTTTATTAGTTAGTCCTGTAAATATTTAATATAGTTGTTTTTATTGTTGGATATTTACACTCTGGACCTTGATGTTTGACCTACTTGCATTTTAGTTCTTATATATGTGGGCCACGTGCATGGACACGTGAGGACTTGGTCTTTTTGCATTTTGTGCCCTGTGATTTCTGTGTGTTATTGTTTGAATGTTTTGAAATAGGAATTACACAAATACCCCTCCGTGTCTGATTCACATGCCCCGTGCGTGATTACTTGGACATTTTGCATGAGGGGTCCTGGGTTTTATTTGTTTGTTACTGTTTGGCCCCTGCAACTTTCTTTCCTTGCATTTAGGTCCCTGTGCACTATAAGCCTTTGTTTGATTTAAATAAAAAAGCAAATTAAACCCAAATTGCGTGAAATTTGGACACATAGCTCTTGCCAGTGTGTAAAAATTTCCCTAAATTTTGGGTACATTTTTGAGGTTTTTGATATTTTTAAAAATTCAGAAACAGTAGTTTTTGCTTCTGTCTGAGTTAGAAAATCAAAGAAAAATAGAAAAACTCTTTTAACAATTACAAAAAAATTAGTTTGAGTTAATTTTAGTGTCTTTGAATTTCTTTCCATTTTTCGTGATTTTTGGATATACTAAAACCCTAAAAATTGAAAAACCCCTAAAAAAACTCATAAAAATTCTAAAAAAATCTAGAAAAATAAAAAAATACAAACTCTTTTTCTGAATTTTATTTGGTGTTTATATTTCTCATGAAAATTACCTCCAGACTTTTATAGATCCATTTTATATTTTTAGTGGACCTTTCAAGTCTGGCTGGACAGTGATCCCTTGTTTCCCCTCTTTTTGATTTTTAGAAAATTATATAAAAACTAGATAAAACTGAAAAATTCACCAAAAACGTTAAAAAACCTAAAAAACATAAAAATATTTTTTTTGAATTTTTGGAGCATTTTTGAGGGATTAAATAATTTGTGGTATTGGCTTATTTTTACATTTCTTTAAAAAATCAAAAATGCAAAACATTAAAAAATTATAAACCCATCAAAAATACATTTTCTTCCCTTATTTTCGATTTGACTACTTCGTAGGCTGTAAGGCCAACTCGTGCTCCCTGAGTCCAACCCTGGGTGCTACACAGGCTAATCTCATAGCGAGGACCGCTATCTCTGTTTTGATTGTTTTATTTTCTTGTTTGGTGGTCTGATCTTATTTTTCTTGATTGAGCTGAGTACTGAGATCTGGGTCGCAATGACCATTGTTCTATTACCTTGAACCAAGTCTCAGAGACGATTTTTCGGTTCATCAGAATGGCGCCGTTGCCGGGGAGTACGGCTTAGTAGTCACTTTCAATTTTTGCCGCGGTTTTTCTTTTTCGCGGCTTTTTGTAGATATTTTTGTAGATATATTTTATATGATTATTTATATTTTACTGGACTGACACACTTCTGTCTCTTTTTCTTGCGAGGGCCCGAGGATCGAGGTGGATTTTTCAGAAGCCAAAGCAACCGCGGGAGTCGGAGGCGGCTCTTTTCTGCATAGAGCCGCAGGAGGATGCGAGGAATCGAGCAGGAGTGCGGGAGGTTTAGTTTAGTTTATTTTCCGCATTATTAATTTGTAATAACATAGGGACCTGGACGAACTTGGACACTTGAGACTTTTCGGGGTCTGTTTCGCCGAGCACCGATTTGCTCGGGAAACCCCACCGAGATTTTTGCGGTTTTCACGGTTTTCTTCGGCTTTGTGACCGTTTATTTGCTGCTTGTTTGATTTACGTGATTTTTAGCCTTAGCTTAGGAATTTTCTTGATTGTGACGTAATTAATTAGGATCCAAACACCTAATTGTCTGCATGTACCTATAGTTCGAATAATTAGACCTGATTAATTAATTCACAAGAAAAAGCCGGCTTATTAGAGCTCTGGCCCACGTGCCTTGAGGAGTCACATACAGCACGTGCAGGATCTATTGTGGCAGACACCGAGTGGCTCACAAGATACGACTCCGGACCTAGGCTCGAGTACCCGGCTATTGTTCTTTCGTGTAGAAATTGCTCTGCTAGGGACGGTTTTCCGCGTGCATCATATAGGTAGTTTATATTCTATCTTTTATTTATACGCGGATCACCCCGTATTTAAACTGCTGGAGTCTGGTAAGCATCTCTTACTCTGCATGCATCACTGATTCTCGCGCATCAGCTTTTTCGTCTTCTCCCCCGATTTTTGGACTTAAAATAATCAGGAGAACTGAAAATTTTGTTAGGCGTTATTTTTATCTAAAAAATACCTAAAAAGAAAAACTATAAAATTGGGACTGTTAAAAAAACTTGACCCTAAAAGACATCTCATTTAAAAATCTGTCTTGGGGAAAGAAACCCCCTCATTGTTTGGTTTGATTGCACGAGAGAGTGACCCGCACACTAGGCTAGAGCCACATCCGAGCCCCGATCAGACTACCGACCTTTTATATGGGACAGTCTGGTTGGCAGATTGGATTCCTACCAGGTCACGTAACCGCTCTGATATCCTGACATGATCACCTAAATAAAATAGACAAGATAATTGACCGAGCTCTTGCGATCTTCAGCTCAGTGTGGAGTAGGTGAATTCGGGGTTTGTTTTCTCATCTGGTTTGTTTTCAGATCTCATCCGCCAGACTCGTCAAATCAAGATGATGGGCAGGAGGTCTCTTAGGCAGCCTCTGGTTGCACCACTTTTCAGCACTCTAGCTCGCTCATCTAGGTTGGTTCGTGAGAGCCCAGACCCGCTCTCCGAACCCGAGTTTGATTCCGCCCTGTTCCCCCTTGACCACCCTTCTTCCTGTCCTGAGACGCTAGTGCCAGATGCGAGCAGGCAGACAGATGATATTTCGGCACCTGAGTTTGGGTCTTTTGCCGTTGCAGAGACCATGGCCAGCAACGAGGATCACACCGAGGGTAAGAGGCCAGAGACGACTACTTATGTTCTGGACCAGGATGCGATCAACACCACCATGTTAGCCTCCCTCAAGACGATGCAGCGACAGATACGAGACCAGGGGGCTTTCATGGTGGAGATGAGGAGAGAGATATAGCGGCTTCGAGAGCAGAGAGATCAGCCGCGAGGCGATGGACGAAGAGATCCTAAGCAGCCAGTAGCAGCAGAGCCTCCGAGACCGATGCGGGAGTTGCACAACCCCGGATCGACTCAGACACACAGCTGGGTGGTACTTCCTGCGATCGTGGGAGACTTCAAATTCCCCCCGAACACACTTTAGTTGCTTCCCCGCTTCCACAGGCTCACCACAGAGGAGCCCCATCTCCATCTCCAGGAGTTCCTGATGATCTGCAGCACCGTCCACGACAGACAGGTGGACGAGGACACCATCCAGATGATTGCCTTCCCCTTTTCACTGGCAGATAGAGCAGTCACCTGGCTGAAGCATTTGGGGAAGTTCTTATACACCTGGGAGCAGCTCCGCACCAAGTACTTGCACAAATACTATCCACTCGGGAGGACCAATGCAGCGAGGGCCTTGATCAGCAACTTCTCCATGCTCCCCAACGAGCAGTTTCACAAGGCATGGGAGAGGTTCTGTGAGCTTACTGATAGATGCCCGCACCATGATATCACGAAGCCAAACCTAGTTCAGAGCTTCTTTTGCGGGTTGACACCGGAGCTGTAGGGCCTAGTGAACGTTTCTTGTGACGGTTCCTACTTCGCCAAGGACGAGGATCAAGTCTGGGCCATCTACGAGGAGATGGTCGAGAACTACACAGTGATGTCCCAGACCCGACTCTACACCCAGGGACGCCCTCAGCCACATTCCGTGCAGTTTCAGAGGATAGAACGGGTAGACGTCGGTCCTTCTACTTCGTCAGCGGCAGCCGCACAGGCCGAGTCTACAGCCATCGACATGGGCATCATCAGTGAGAAGCTGGATCGGATGGAGCTGATCGAGAAGAAGTAGTGCCAGAGCATATCGCAGATGGAGCAGATGACACAGTTGTTGAGTGACCTGAAGACACATGTCATGTGTCTCTAGGAGGCACAGACGGCTTCTCAGCCCCGTCTTCAGGCACGAGGGGATCCGAGTAGCAACGACGGTTCGTCCCAGCGCTCCACGCAGCCTAGACAGGTTCATCTTGTACAGGAGGAGTCGTACCAGCAGCCGCAGAAGTACTACCAGCCACCACCATCTCCAGACACTCAGATGGTGGTCTACCAGCCGGATCAGCCTATGGTAGTACTCCCGCCACCCCTTTACGAGCAGGAGTCGTTGATGGACGTCAACGGGATTTGGCACGACCGATCCCAGCCTGGTATCCAACGAGACCATCCCGGATTCCGTTGGTCGGCCGGAGGTGCCAGTTCCCAGCAGCAGCCTCCAGTTCAGGGTGGCCAGTACGGCCATCAGCGAGATCACCACCAGCAGCAGCCCTAGTGTACCACCAGCAGCAGCAGCAGTCATCCCAGCCCCCACAGCAGTGTCCTCATCCCTATCAGCAGGGACATTCTTGGAGGCGTGATCAGCCTCACCAGCCGCAACATCACCCACAATAGTACCCCTCTCAGCCGCACCAGCCACAGCAGCAGCCTCATTACCAGCGAGGCCACCCGTCGGGATCTCATGGGCCAGCCTAGAGAACCCCGCCTTGGACGACCTAGCCCGCCTCATGACAGAGCAGCATGCTACATTCAGACGGGAGATGGATGATTTCCGCCAGGAGATGCGGGAGATAGTGAGAGGGAAGGCCGCCATCCCTGCCCAGATTGAGCCTAACCCGAACAATCTGAAGAGGAAGTCTGAGCAGGTAGAGTTTACATAGATTACCACTCCTAGTGATTCTTTTGGTGATTTGTCTGCATACATTTTGATGCTGATTTTGTCACACTTAGGAGTGGTAGGATGCCAGCAGGCAGCGCCTCATCTGAGCGACGATCCCACGCCACACCAGGAGCGCCAGACGAGGAGGATCGCGGTACTGAGGCCGCGAGAGATGATGACGGTGGTACTGATGCCACCAGGGACGTTGATCCAGCCGACGGTACTGAGGCCGTAGATTCACTACTTGGAGGAGGTGGTACTGACGCCACCCCAGTTACTGAGCCAGAGCGCGATGCTGATACCGCAAGACATGCCTAGGGTGGTACTGAGGCCACCATTTTCACTTCTGCTAGTCCTGTTGTTTTTCCATCTATACATGTATCTCAGGACATTTCTGGAAATAAAGGAAAGGGTGTGTTATTTTCGGATCCACATGTGTTGATTGATGATGTTTGTGTGGATTCTGTTGTTCATGAGCATGTCAGGCCCTCTCCTAGTCCTTCATCTGAGAAGGACCATGTGATCCCCTTTCCACGAGATCTTCACATGGAAAGGGGAAGAAAATAGAAAATCCCAAAAAGAGTCATCAGATAGAGTTCAGCCAGCAGATGATAGATAGATTCCATATCCAGCTGACTCTTCAGGAGGCCTTGGAGCACATCCCTCTACTCCAGAGATCACTCAGAGACAGGACCATAGTTTGGAGGAAGAGGAGGAACCATCAGTCTGAGATCCATGTGCTGACCAGAGCCACTTGTTTTGCGATACAGAACTGTCTGCCAGCCAAGAGGCCAGATGCAGGAGCCCCGTATGTCATATGCCGCATTCATGAGCAGAGGCTCGACCGCACTCTATTAGACAGCGGTTCTTCGATCAACCTACTTCCGGTAGCCCTTCTGGACCACTTCGAGTTGGGCACTCTCCGACAGAGCAGGACAGTCCTTCAATTTGTTGATCGATCTGTCAAGAGGCCGAAGGGGTTGCTGAAGGACGTTGTCATCGCGATTAAGCGCCTGAAATTCCCCGTGGACTTCGTAGTGTTGGACATGGAGATCCCTGAGTCTGTGACCGATGCCCCCATCATCTTAGGACGCCCGTTCTTGGCCACAGCCAAGGAAGTATCCGACCATGATAGCCGGAAGGTGTACTTTCGCGTCGAGGGTGAGAGTATACAAATAGGGACGGTCGAGGAGACTAGAGCGAGAGATTCAGATGGCTCAGAGCCGACCACAGATTCAGAGCAGATGATAGAGGCAGGGCGAGACATCCACCAGGACTGTGACTTCGCGATTACAGATAATGAGGCAGTTTGGGCAGATCCAGTCGCACAGGCCATCCTCTCACCTTCAGAGTTCGCTGATGCAGAGACGGCAACAGAGGAGAGCTTGGAGAGCGCATTCCTGGTCCAGGATACCTTTCAGGCCGCAGACCTGGTTCTTGATCACGATACAGATTTTTGTGAGTATGATCCCTCGGAGTCAGATACTGATTGGGCAGAGTTTGAGGATTTCACACCGTGTCTGACTTCCACTGAGCATACAGCTGAGGAGGTTGATTCTGAGCAGAGCAGAGACAGACCAGTTGAGCAGCCTTCTCCAGATCCAATTTGCGAGTGAGAGTTCTCATTCTCCCGTGCAGATTCGGCAGCATACACTCGGATTCTTCAGAAGCCATATTCGCCAACACCGACTTGTCCAGAGCTGAAGTCACTACCAGCATCGCTGAAGTATAGATTCCTTGTGGGTGAGCATGAGATGTACCCAGTCATTATCTCTGCTGATTTGACTGGAGAGAAAGAATCCCGTCTGATGGGGGTTCTTGAAAAGAACTGCAAGACGATAGGATGGAGTGTAGAAGATCTCCAGGGGATCAGTCCGGCTTTGTTCTCTCACCACATCTATCTCGAGGATGAGGCAAAGATGTCGCGTGAGTTCCAGCGAAGGTTGAACCCGAATCTTAGAGAGGTTGTCATGAAGGAGATCTCGAAGTGGTGGAGTGCCGATTTTATCTACCCCATCTCCGACTCCAAGTGGGTCAGTCCGTTGCATGTGGTGCCCAAGCAGACGGGCATCACTACTGTTGTCACGGAGTCTGGAGAGGAGATCGCTACCCGGGTACCCACTTCTTGGAAGGTCTGCGTAGATTACAGACAACTCAACCAGGCCACCAAGAAGGATCATTTCCCCCTGCCCTTTATTGATCAGATTATTGAGAGGCTGGCAGGGAAGAGACATTACTGTTTCTTGGATGGGTACTCCGGCTACAATCAAGTGGCCATCGCACCCGAAGACCAAGACAAGACCACCTTCACCTGTCCCTTTGGGACATATGCCTTCAGACGCATGCCATTTGGGCTATGCAACGCCCCTACGAGATTTCAGAGATGCATGTTGTCTATCTTTTCGAACATAGTGGGGGAGTGCTTGGAGGTCTTCATGGATGATTTCTCTGTCTACGGTGACGGATTCGACTCCTGTCTTGACTGCCTAGACTGAGTCCTTCAGCGATGCATAGAGGTTCACCTAGTGTTGTCTTGGGAGAAGAGTCACTTCATGGTGACTCAAGGGACGGTGCTTGGCCACATCATCTCCAACAGGGACATGGAGGTTGATCTGGCCAGGGTGGATATCATTAGAAAACTCGATTCACCGTCCAACTTGCGACAGTTACGGTCTTTTCTGGGGCACGTCGGTTTCTACCAATGCTTCATTCATGATTTCAGCAGGCTTTCCCGACCGTTGACTGATCTGTTGACGAAAGACACCAAGTTCCTTGTAGATGATAAGTGTCTGTCGTCGTTTGAGACTCTCAAGAGTTGTGTTATAGAGGCTCCTGTTCTCCAGCCACCTGATTGGTCTCTCCCATTCGAGATCATGACGGACGCCTCCGATTTTGCTATGGGGGCCGTGCTGGGACAGAGGAGGGATGGAGTCCCATTTGCTATTCACTACGCTAGCCGTACATTGGATGCCGCGCAGCGGAACTATACTGTCACAGAGAAGGAGATGCTAGCCGTAGTCTTCGCCCTAGATAAGTTCAGATCTTACATCATTGGATCTAGAGTGACCATTTACACTGATCATATCGCCATCAGGTACCTCATGGAAAAGAAGGATGCCAAAGCTAGATTGACCAGATGGATCCTTCTACTCCAGGAGTTTGACATAGAGATTAAGTATAAGCCTAGAGTCAAGAATGTAGTGGCGGATCATCTCTCCCGATTGGAGTATCTTGAGGATTCTGAGCAGATTGACCCTATTTGTGAGACCTTCCCAGATGAGGTGATCCTTGCTATCGCCTCGCTCCCGTGGTATGCTAATATTGTGAACTATCTTGTCCCCAAGAAAGTTCCACAAGATTGACCCAGGCAGAAACTTGAGACCTTCCTCGCGAAGGCCAAATTTTACCATTGGGAGGATCCCATCCTTTACCATGAGGGAGGGGATAGTATCTGGCGTCGGTGCATTCCTCAGGAGGAGCACCACAATATCCTTACTTACTGCCACAAGCTTGAGGCAAGAGGACATCACTCAGGGAGGAGAACGGCACAGAAAGTGCTCCAATCCGGCCTATGGTGGCCTACTCTCTTCAAGGACTCTGATGAGTTCGTGAAGAGGTGTACTGACTGTCAAAGGATAGGCACTTGTGGACAGCGTGATATGATGCCGATGCAGCCCATACACTTCTGTGAGGTTTTTGACGCATGGGGCATCGATTTCATGGGTCCATTCCCTAGGAGTCAGGGATTCGAGTACATTATGTTGGCCGTGGAGTATGTGAGTCATTGGGTTGAGGCCATCCCCACCCGAACCGCAGATGCTAGGACTGTTTGCAGATTTTTGAGGAAGAATATTATATCACGGTTCAGAGTACCTCGAGTGTTGATATCTAACGGGGGGTCTCATTTCATCAACGACAAGGTAAAGGACCTTGCTAGCGAGTTCAGCATAGACCATCGAGTTGCCACTCCATACCATCCTCACACGAATGATCTTGCTGAAGTGTCGAACAGGGAGATCAAGACTATATGGCAGAAAGTCATCCGCCCTGACCGAAAGGATTGGTCACAGCTTTTGGACTCGGTCTTGTGGGCATATCAGACGTCTTTCAAGACTCCTTTGGGCACATCTCCCTTTCGCCTCGTTTATGGCAAGTCGTGCCATTTACCTGTTGAGCTGAGACATAGGTCACTTTGGGCAGTCACAGATATACTTTTGGATCCAGAGAGTGTAGGAGATCAGAGGAGGATAGAGTTAGCAGCCCTGGAGAAGCTTCGTGATACTGCCTTTTCAAACAGCCTACATTATAAGGAGAGAGTGGAGTGTCATGATTCTCATATCAGCCACAAGCAGTTTGAGCCAGGACAGAGAGTATGGTTGTTTGATGCTAGGCTTCGTCTATTTCCAGGGAAGCTACAGAGCAAATGGAAGGGACCTTATCTGGTTAGAAAGGTGCATGACAATAGGAGTATTGATATATCTGAGTTGTCTTCTGATGCTACCTTTCGAGTGAATGGCCAGCGGCTCAAGCCATATCTAGATCATGAGTCACGGGTCGTTGATGTTGCCCCTATTCACTTTGCGTGAGATGTGGTCTCTTGACTCACATCTATTGCATCTCACTCCTGATTATCACTGCTCTTCCGACCTGTATAGATCCAGTTGTCCATATCACTCTATTCTTTAGTCCCACATCCCTTTTCTCATCTTATGATTATGCTATACTTAGGGTGTACTTTACCCTAAGTATAGGGGGGATGTAGGACTCGTGGGTATTCTATTGATTCATTCTATCCTTGTTTTGTTGCCTATACTTAGGGATATTTTACCCAAGGTATGAGGGGGTAGACCCTGTACAGCATACACTCGGATTTCCCTTCATGTACAGCTTGCTATACTTAGGATTACTTGATCCTAAGTATAGGGGAAACACCGAGTTCTCTTCATTATATTCTTTGATTCGTCTTTGTATATAGCCATTCCTTTTCACTTCCCTATACTAAGCACGATTTATGTCTTCTTCATCGCTCTTGATCACTCTGAGGACGTCGTTCGAGCTAAGTATGGGGGGGTGTGTATATATTTCATATATACTTTAGCCATAACTCGTACTTTGTGTGAGTGTGTTCATAAATAAAAATGGCTAAAAATCCATAAAATTTAAAAATTTTCCCTTGTACATAAAATTCATCTTGTACATACCTATTTATTTATAAAATTATTTTTATACAAATGATTGTAAAATCTTTTTGTGTAAATAGCTTGTAAATATTTTCATATCAGAACTATGTATATAATACAAAATTTTTGTAAAATGTTTTGAAAACAAAAAGTTTGCAAAAACCTTGTGTAAACTTTTGTAAATATTTTGCAAAACTTCGCATCCATGCATACATCCATGTTTTCAAACATTTTTCAAAAATTTTGCACAATTGTAAACATTTGTAAATTACATAATTCTAAAATAGCATCTTTGTAAATATTTGCACAGTTTTTTTTCCAAATCATAGTTGATATTTAAACTGGCATGGAATTAAATTGACAAATGGAGCTTGGTTAAGACCTTAATCCACCTAACAATAAGAGGAACCTTATAGAGCTTAGGATTGAGACTTTTCAGGTCCACTGGGACTTAATTCTTTGAGTCCACTAGGCTATGAACATATGTCATCTTGATGAGCCTAAGTAGAGTACTTAACAACACACGCATGACTCTCAGAGACAATGGCTTTACTTGCACCAGCACCTTACACATAGCTCTCCATGGATGAGGTGGTGAGGAGGTTGTTTCCTTTGGCTTGGGGTAGCATATGAGGGTAGTACTTCTAGGCAGAACCTCTCTTCTTCTTATAGTGAAGGAAGTGCATCTCAACTTGGTCTGGTGGTTATGAAGTCTAAAGACAGAAGCCATGGGTTGCAATAAAGCTTCAAAAGAGGGATAGTCTACTGGCTCAAGAGGAAAAACTCCTTGTATATATGCTGCACCATGTAGATATGTTGTACAGATGCACAAGAAAAAAAATGTGCAAAAAGAAAAGAACTCCAAAAAAGTGGTGGGTCGGATTGAAAATTTAATAATCCCACCGGAGTGTATATAGTCAAATAAAGCAAAAGCTTATGGTATACATGTTTCATGTCATGAAGCTTGCAGCGGGAGACTCAGCTACACTGATTAGAGCTCCCAAGGATACATGGCTACACTGGCCATGGTCCATTCTCTTCTTCCCCCTCTTCTTGCGTCGGTTGCACTTGAACTTAGAAGGGAATACCCCGCTTCTCGAGGAAAGAGTTGCTAGACCGAGGCATTAGAGTTACCGGGTTGAGGGAGGTTATTTCTATGTTACTTCTGAGGTGGGGAGCTACATATCACTTACACCGTACAAGGAAAGATTCATGGTCATTAGAGTTTGTGTATGTAGACTTGTTCTGATTTGGTTTATTGAGGAGTCTTGACCATAGCTTGGTAGAACTTAGAGGCTGTTAAGTTTTAAGCTTAAGTCCAAATAAGGTTCTGACAAATTAATAATCCAAAGGTCTGACCGAGCTCCATATTTCAATTTAATGAAGGAAAGTTTAATAATCAACCTTGATTTCGCCTCTTTTTCTTTCTCTTTTGCACTTCTTTTTCAAATAAGTGTTTGCTAAGGGACTAGCAAAAGTAAAGTATAGGGGGGAGATGAATCCCACTTCATTACTCTTTATTCCTTTATTTTAGCTAGAAACTTGAGCAAAATACCTTGTAAATATGTGTAAATATCATAAATTGTCAAAGAACATGCATCTTGAAAATATGCATAATTAGCATGATTTTTGTGCCAAAATAATGGAATAACGAAACACAAGAAAAGGAGGGGAATATTTAGAATAAATATTGAGTGACCTAATCCCAAGGGAGGGCTCAGCATGGGCCTGACCGCAAAAAGAACCAAGTAGAGAGAGATAGGGTCATTCATGTGTACATATACCCATGTATATAAATAAAATTATTTTCCTCTAAATAAAAATAAAAATGTGTGTTTATTAATTTGTACATATTTGTAAAGATAAAATCAAAATAAAATGGAAAAAATACAAGAGAAACAAAAGGAAATAAAATTCCTTCATCAATGTACATGGACCATGTATATAGAACAACCTATCTATTTATTTTCCCCTTGTAAATAAACAATAAAAATAAAATAAAAATCCTCTTCTATTCTAAATTTTATTCTATAAATAAATAAAATATAAAATTGGAATAAATATACAAAAAACAATTAAAAATAAAAATAAAAAATACGTATATGTATATACCTATATATAATAAGAATATTTTGTAAATACATAATTTATATTTCAAAAAAATAAATAAAAATCACTAAAAATTAATTTGAAAATAAATAAACATTTTTCATGTTTTAATTTTTTCGAAATAAAATCATTTAATAATTTTAAATGAATTAATAAAGGAATAACCAAAGGAATTTTCTCATTGGTCCACGGGGGATTGTTGACCCCCGGTCAACTCTCCCCCGCGGACCCTCTTTCCCTCGAATCGGGCGACTGACCCGATTTCTCTGATTTTTCCCCATCTGACCCGACCACCATCTCCTGAAACCCCAGGCTCCAATTGATCCTGGCACGTCCGAGACCCTCGCCTGAGCATCCGCCTAGGGATCCGCGCTTCACGGAACCCTGCCTGATCCCTTCTTCTCAGACATGTGCCGCTATTTAGCTGAACCTCCACCACACTTTCTCACTCATCTTTGGCGCTGCTCCTTCATCCTAGGATCTCCATCTCCTTCCCTAGAGTGACAGCTTCGCGAGGGAGGTGTCGAAGAGAGGAGAGGAAGCCTTCAACCACTGATCCGATGACTCTTACCGCCGTGCGCCGTCGCGAGGTGCGCCAGAGCCTTGGGACCCGACAACCCTTCGAGGCTACGATACAGAGCTCTGCGAGCTCGTCCCCAGTCGACTCCAGCCACTAGGTAACCTCGAATCCCCGTAGTTTTCCGTAATTTCCGATTACGACCAATTCGCCCATCCGCCGTCTCCGATCGATTACCATCGCGACACACACCCATTTCACCATCCGACTCGACCATCACATCCGTGAGACTCCTCTCCACGTTTTGCACCCACTCACTCACCTTGGCTCACCCCGGAGCCAAGATTTGACCTCCACCACCGTCGCCTCGCCGGAGGTCGTTCATATCAACTCGCCCGACCGCCATTCCAACCCTAACCGGGTCGAGGCAGTTTGCCCTCGACCCAGGAAGCTTCCTATTCTATTTTGCAGGTCAATGCAGCCCATCTGAGGGTCGAGACGTTTCAGCCCAGGAGCTTCCACCCTCCGTCGTCGCCGGGCCACTCCGGTGGTCCCCGGCCTCGTTGGAGGCGTCCATCAGCTGCGGAGCATCTTGGCAAAGCTATTCCATATCCCAGCAGCTCAGGAGGAGGTCTCCACTGCATGCATTGGGCCGGCGAAGTTCGCCGGCGTCGAGTTCTTGGAGCACCTTCAGTAGCCGTCGGATCAGCCCTTCGCTCCAGACGCGATTTCAGCTGTTCATCTGAGGAGCTTCAGCGACTGCCCGATCCATTCAGGGCTTGATCCGGATCGTCCATCCAGACGAAGGGATGCCCTCGTTTCTCAGCCGTCCGGTTCACACGTGGCGGCCCCTCGTCCATCGGATCCAAGCCATCGGTCCTCGAAGAGACGCCAGCTGCACCTCCATCGTCCGATCTGACACGCGTCGCTTCTTCGGTCATCCGCTTTTAATAAGGGGTAAATATCCCTTAGGCCCTTCTCTCTTTTGTTTTTATTAGTTAGTCCTGTAAATATTTAATATAGTTGTTTTTATTGTTGGATATTTGCACTCTGGACCTTGATGTTTTCCCTATTTGCATATTAGTCATTATATATGTGGGCCACGTGCATCGACACGTGAGGACTTGGTCTTTTTGCATTTTGTGCCCTGTGATTTCTGTGTTTTATTGTTTGAATGTTTTGAAATAGGAATTACACAACAACCCCTCCGTGCCTGATTCATGTGCCCCGCGCGTGATTACTTGGACATTTCGTACGAGGAGCCCTGGGTTTTATCTATTTGTTACTATTTGGCCCCTGCAACTTTCTTTCCTTGCATTTAGGTCCCTATGCACTGTAAGGCTTTGTTTGATTTAAATAAAATAGTAAATTAAACCCAAATTGCGTGAAATTTGGATACATAGCTCCTGCCACTGTGTAAAAATTTCCCTAATTTTTGGGTACATTTTTTAGGCCTTTTGGTATTTTTAAAAATTCAAAAATAGTAGTTTTTGCTTCTGTCTTACTTAGAAAATCAAAGAAAAATAGAAAAACTCTTTTAAAAATTACAAAAAAATTAGTGTGAGTTAATTTTAGTGTCTTTGAATTTCTATCCATTTTTCGTGTTTTTTGGATATATAAAAACCCTAAAAATTGAAAAAACCTAATAAACTCATAAAAATTCTAAAAAAATTTAGAAAAATAAAAAAAATACAAACTCTTTTTATGAATTTTATTTGCTATTTATGTTTTTCATAAAAATTACCTTCAGAATTTATAATCCATTTTATATTTTTAGTGGACCTTTCAAGCCTGGCTGGACAGTGATTCCTTGTTTCCCCTCTTTTTGATTTTTAGAAAATTATATAAAAATAAGAAAAATCTGAAAAATTCAACAAAACATTAGAAAACCTAAAAAACATAAAAATATTTTTGTTTGAATTTTTGGAGCATTTTTGAGTGATTAAATAATTTGTGGTATTGGCTTGTTTTTACATTTCTTTAAAAAATCAAAAATGTAAAAACATTAAAAAATTATAAAACCCACCAAAAATACATTTTCTTCCCTTATTTTCGATTTGACTACTTCGTAGGCTGCAAGGCCAACTCGTGCTCCCTGAGTCCGACCCTGGGTCCTACACCAGGTTAATCTCATAGCCATGACCGTTATCTCTGTTTTGATTGTTTTATCTTCTTGTTTGGTGGTCTGATCTTATTTTTCTTGATTGAGCTAAGTACTGAGATCCAGGTCGCAACGACCATTATTCTATTACCTTGACCCGAGTCTCAGAGACGATTTTTCGGTTAATCAAGCGCCAACAGAATTGTCGAAGCTCAGATATCGGCGCCAGGCCTCACGACGGAGGAAGAAACCCCATGCATATAGATGTCGTTGGATCTCACCTTCACAATGCTCATCTAACAGTTGATATTCAGCCATGTCAACACCTTGTGCAAGCCCCAGGGATCGTCCGATCGCTATGATTTGACGGTTCAAATAAAACCACGCAGTAGTCCTGAGCCTCCCCTCCGCACCTTTAGGCTCGAGGTGCCCGAGCCTTGCCCGAGCCTCCTCCAAGCCTTCGAAGACCATCGAGCCTATCTCCCACGTGCTAGTCACGTGCAGGATGGGGAATTTTGTATGGAGGCCGCGGAGATTTCTTCAAATTGCATTCAGGTCCTGCTAGCATGTACAACCCATGCGTGCCTGAGGTAAATTGCAACCAACACCCTCTGGGTTTTAATAATTGCAATTTTACCCCTACGTGTGTAGGTAATTTATAGGGAAGTCCTCGTGCATAATTTTATTTACATTTAGGTCCTCTCAGGGACCTATTTGTAGTACTTGCTCTATTTATTTTCATGTTTTTCTTACGTTTATGTCCCTGAGATCTTTTGTGAATATCTTGAGAATCCGAGCTCCATTTGAGTCGATTTCAATTGTATTTCGAAGCTTGTCTTATGATATTTCTAATGGTATAGCTCGATCTCTATTTTGGAACTTTAAAATTTGATGTTTTGTTTTAATAGATAAGTATAACTTGTGTAAAGCTTTCCATGCCTTGATCAATAATAACTTGCTTCATGATTTGAATCTGAAATTGACTATTGTTTAAATGGCTCAAATATTCTATCTAGTTAGGGCATCGTTTCATCATTGTAAACTTGCATCTCTCTTCATTTGTAACTGGTTTCATGACAGAAAATCAAATAAAAAAATATCTACATGTGTTTGCAATTTTTGCATATATGTGCTTGACCTACGGGCTTCTAATTTAACACTTAATCTAAGTAATAAGAGTTTAGATTCATACTTAAGAGGCTCGTGTCTTTGAGTTAGATCTTGGGCTTGCCCAAGTAAAATAAAAATAGACCGCTTTTGATTACTTGATATTGTTTTGAAGCGGTTTTTGATGGATTTGATTCGACCGACTACAATACGCTCATTCCACATAATTAGAGTCTGAATTTGTGTTCTGTCAAATGGTGTCGTTGCTGGGGATATGGGTCCTTTTTGTTTATTTAGTTTTTTAATATTTAATTGAGTGTTAATTTCTAAATAATATGTCTTATTGTTGTTCACATTATTGAAAATTTCTTTGATTGATATCTAACGCATGTTTTTGTGGCAGGGCCCTTGGTGACCAAGGAGGCGAGAAGAAGTTGTTCCTCGCTGCAAGGAGCCACAAAAGCAGACTTTAGAAAAAATTTTGAAGAAAAGAAAAAAAATCTTGTCTTGCATTATTTCATTTATGCTTTTTATTGTAATAATCGTCTTTACAGCGGTCTTCGTTTGAAGACTCGCGTTTGTAAATAAACAAAATATTTGTGGTTGTGTGGGATCGCCCCACTTGAGTATCGAACTAGAATCAGGCACGCGGCTCTTTGAGCTATCTCGTATTATTTTTATCTTATGTGTTTGGTCGTAGGTAGGTTATACAATAATTCTAGATGCACATAGACATCGCTTCACTTAGCCCAAAAGTTCAATCTGTTCTTTCCCACTAATAGAAGCACGTTAGGTGTGATTTTTCCACCGACTTGCATACATTCGATTTTAGTTTTAATTCAATCTTTATTTTTCATGAATTTAGCTCAAGGTACTATGAGTTTTCTCTTAGCCTAGATCATGATTTTATCGACTGCATTGGCTTTTTCTCGACCTCCTTTCTGACGTGATCAGCTAGGATTAATGGAAATTGGAAATGAGTCGTAGACGATTGATTGATTGATTTATGATCACATTTAAAATAGTGATAATGTTAAGTTAATAATTGGGAATGTTAAATGCCAGTTAACCTAAAATGGAGTAAAATCATATTTTGGGAGAGAAACACCCTTGTTTATGTAGGACGTTTTTATTTGACATTTTTCTTAAAACTTACGTAAATTAGATTGTTTTTAATCACCAATAAACATGAAAAGATAATTAATCAACACTTGTTGGTTTTACATGTGACTTGGTGAATTAAAAGGGTAGTGCATGCTTGATTGAGCCTAATTGCTCCGACACCCTCCCTTAGACCTTAGGTGCTCCATTCATCTATGAAGAGACACTTGCTCACGTGTACATCCATCCTTACTTCCTTGTTCCCCTCAGGTCTCCCCAACATCAATTATCCATCTCTGTACTTAGGCTAATCTCAGCCTAAGTACAGGGGGACCTGAGTCCCCGTGATTTTCTTACTCATTTATCTTGCCCTTGATACTTAGGTTATTTCTAACCTAAGTGTAGGGGGAGTCCTCCTAAGTTCCTATATATTTTTCCTATACTTAAATTAAGTTATGGTTTCATGTCACTTAGTGCTATGAGGACATAGCAGAATCTAAGTATAGGGAGGTATACCGTGTATACTATATATATATGTTATCCATATCTCTATATTATGGAAATTTTTGAAAACTTTTATACTTTTTGGACTAGAGTATAATCTTTTTAACTAAGTGGACAAAATATTTTTAAGGTTTTGGAAAATTTTCTATACTATGTTACATTATTTTTGAGAAAAATATTTTAAAAATGATTTGAAAAATGTGTTTTACTTATTTTGAAAAATCATTTGAAAAATATTTGTAAAAATCTATATAAATGTGACATGGTTTGGAATTTTTTTTCAAAACTTGAATTCATTAAAGGAAAATGATATTAACTTGTGTTCTAACTTTAATAAAAAAATCCATAAAAATAAGAAAAACCAAAAATCCTTTAAAAGCCAAATAACTACTAAACACATATAAGTAGACGTTTTCAGTGAGGGTTTCTCGTAGCAGAGTGGGTAGTTTAGAGGACATCGTGTAAGGCTCCGTCCTCAAGCAACGGGCACCATTCTTCGGCATGTACTTACACCTATACTTCTGAAAGCAGATACAACTGCTCATTTGAGTTTAGGCAGTCATTAGGCCTTTTAAAGTCTTCAAAAAAATGAATGAAGGAGTTGGATTGAATTCCCAACATTTTCACTTCCACACAGGGTCAGTGATGTTCGAGATATCCTGGTTTATGAGGTCTTGAGATTTTAGGTTAACTAGCCTTAGCCATCAGGGTCTTCGACTTAAATATACATATTTCACTAGTTAGTCATATTTGCATGCTATATTGCGTGCTTAGTCTCAACCCCTAAGAATATGATCAACACTTCACATGCACGATTGCTGTCACAATGAGATGAGTTGAAATTTCACTTGAGGAACTGGGATGAGGGATTCAAGTCTAGACTTGATTTAATGATGCTCGAGGATGGGAAAATCATTGAAGGCTTCCTAAAACCTGAGTGTCGGAATATTTTAGCCATTACGAGTCGGGCTTGCACCAAAAAAGGGCTCTGCATCATAAATGGTACAGGTCTAAGCGTAGAAGGTATAATAGATACTCAAAAAAGGCACATCCCGGTGTATTCCCAGAAAAAACTAGTGAAGACGGCTCCAACTTCTCTTGACGGATGCACTGATCAACACCAAAAATATTCGTTGAGTTAATAAGGCACTCGAGCGGATCCTTGTTCCAATGAGAGGGAGAGAAGAAATGATACAATCCTAAACCCTCCATCAACTGGCCTACACCCTACACTTCTAAGTCTTACAACTAAAGAGACGGTGGATTGGATGCAATATTTGATTTATTCTCTAGACTTGAGGATTGGGTCCTTAGGATAATTTCTTGGACTAGAACCTTGGATGATGTTATGACTCTACTCTCGTGATCGCGGTCAACACTTAATATCTTATCCTTAGCTTATATGTATACAAGAGAGAGTCAGGAGAACTAGAGAAATTGGATACCTCTTGAATAAGGCTAGGTTGAGCTCTGCGATTTTGGACCTCTAAAATTGGGGATTCTTGAACGGATCAGATCTTGTACGCATGTGCACAAGGGGGTTAATCTAGATCATTCATTTTTTAGATGCTCGGGGACGAGCATAGTAAGTATAGGGGAGATGAAACTCAATTTCACTATCTTAAATTGCCAATATTAAACCCCTTGCTTAAATTAATGTCAATAAAAAATAGATAAAATATTGTATATATCTGAGCCTTAGAATAAATTATAAAATACAAAAAAATAACAAAAGTAACAATCGTAGTGTTTTTATACCCTTGAAAACACTCAAAAAATAGTTATTCCTTCATTTGACCTCATATGCTTTTTTGGTCAACATAAAACTTGTAGTCTCATCGAGATCTACAACTTTCATGTTTTGAGTTTTTCCAAATTCGGCCTCCTTCTCCCTCATTTTTCATATTCTTTATCTGAATAACTTGATTGGAATTAAATTTTGTAATTTTTATTTTCTTTTCATGATTTTATCATTTTTAAAGTATAACAAAGTTATATATGACTATATCATAATAAGTATAATGTAAGGTATATATAATAAATATAATAAATATATAAAAATCAGAAAATACAAATAGAAACAGTTTTTAAAGGAGTTAAAAATATTTATAAGATATTTATAATAGTTAATAATGATAAACTATATATAACTATATAGAAGTATATAATACAATATAAGGTATTATAATTAAAAAAGTATCTATAAATAGTAAAAAATTAAAAATGATTTTTTTGTGTTTTTATATTTTTCTTCTATTTTTGGTAATTTTTTAGAAATATTTGCAAATTTTATCTATATTTAAGATAAAAAATATCCCAAATTAGGCACTTAATAAATTGATCGAATTATTTTGAGAATTAAAAATAATAAATAGGTTTAGAATTTGTCAAAATTAATTTTCATATAGACTAATAAGTATATAAAAAGTATAATATGGAAAACTAATTTTTGGGGGGTTTTGAAAATATTTTAAATTTTTTTCTGGTTAGCAAGGATTCTTTATTTTTAGGTTTTTCTTTTATTATTTTTAGTGATTTTTGGTCTGTAGAGATATCATAAAATTATAAATAGTAGGTATTTTTGGAATTTTTAATTAAGAATTTGTTATTTTTTGTATTTTTATGGCAAGTAAGAAATAAAACGTGCTCTTTCGATTTTTAATAAACAGGATATGCGAATGAGATGCTAAATAAAATTTGCACCATGAATAAGCGTATCATCAGGAACCTCCATCTATTTTTTCATGATTTTTGGAGCATGGAAAATACTTTTAGAAAAAAGAAAAGTAAGTATACAAATATATCAAGTTGCTGGGGGCATTTATGCAATTAAAATAATGATAAGGGAAATAGGCAAAAACATCAGAAGTTTTGAATGTCAATTTAATTTTTTATTATTATTTTGCAATTATAAAAGTTGGGGAATTACACATGAAATTTTCCCAACTCACGTGGTGGGCCATGCGAGCTGAGCTAGTAGAGGACTAAAATGCAATATATAAGAGTTACATAGGCTCCTTTGTTATTTTTCCCAAACTTTTACACTTAATAAAATACTTACAAAATTATTTACTAACTATAAAAAGGGAGGAGGGTATATATGCAAATTACCCCTTTAAAACCCAATGGATCCGTTCGCTATACGATTGCCACATGGAGCATCCAACACACCTAGTTGCATACCCCTTTGAATGGAATGGACGACCTAGATTGGATCTGGGTTACGTTATTTATCTGACAGTTGGCACAAAGGGATGAAGAACACCATATGAACTCGCCTCCAACGAGTTTGAATCTCCTCATTCTCTGAACTCCAACATCTTCTTCTTGCTCTAGCAAAGACTACGAGTTGTTAGGGGGATTTCCACACGTATTGGTCTCTTATAGTGGGACGGAGGTTGCTCAGGCAAAAATATAGGACTCCAAATAGCTCTAGGTGACTGGGAAGTACTCCAAGACTTTGATTGGCCTCCAGACAGCTCTCCAAGCGATAAGACCTGCACCAAAAGATTAACAGGCTTGAGGTCGTGCTCCTCGGCCAATCCTTGAAGTTCTTGCATGACGGAGTGGTGGAATGCGAAGGGATTCCGACATAGGGTGGTAGAGGATACCTTATTATCAAATCCATGATGAATCTGGGTAGGAAAATGGGGGGAATTAATGGAGAACTCAAAGAGGTGTTATATGAAATGGAAAAGGAGGCGATTCACTGTTGAGAATATATCAATTTTGGCCTGAAGCTCAAGCTCGAGGTCAATTAGGGTTTCCTAATTACACCTAAGCTTAACAATTAAAAGCAAAATTAAATGCATGAAATGAAACTATAACCCATGACAGACTACATTCCTAATTAGGATTTACCTTGAAAGAAGAAGAAATGGGTTTCCTAATTGGGGTTTACCCTTAAAGAAGAGGAAATGGGACTCGCTTCAATCAATGGACGAAGAGGTAGGACCTGCTGGCGGTTGATCTGACGGTGATTGGATCTCCTCCTCTTGGTCTTCTCCTCGCTGCAAATCACCTCCCCGCTACTCATGTCACCAGCAGCAAGGTTAAGAGGGTGGTATGAGGAGCTAAAAGTCCAAAAAGGGGGGGATCAAATCCGGCAAAAGGGGCATGGGTGAAATGAGTTGGAACATGAGCAGATTCATAATGAATCAGACATGGAGCTCGAGCTTCAGGTCAACGCAAATCCAGAATCTAACATAATCTAACCACTAATTAACAAAATTGAAATAAGAAATTAAAAGCTATGAAGAAAACTAACTTGATTATGCTAATAAATAGCTTCAATTCAACTAAGGACCATAGAGGAAGAACCTTCAACGAGCATGATCAGAGATGGTTGGATCGACCCCCGAATACACCCCTCCTCGCTGCAAATGGCGGCTTTCGACTCCTGTCACCGGCCTAAAGCTTCAATGTCAGGTTTGAGGGGGCTAAAGGCACTCTAAGAGAGATCAAACCCAAAAAGGATGGAGAAGGTGGGTTTTTAAAGGCTGGTGGATAACATAGTTTGAGGAGGGTTTGTGTGCAAGGGAGGAGTTGGTTGGGATTCGATTATGGGCGAAGGTGTCGCATGTGTGGGTTGCACAAAGGTGGAGAGATCGAGGTGAAGGATGGCATGGACGAGGCGTGGAAATGGGGAGAAGTCGCCCGCCTGTTAGTTCTGACAAGGCGGTGGAGCTGGGATGTACAATTGACCTGAGGTCAACTTTTGGAGGGTCCTGGTTGGTCCACATGGACCAACCAGGAAAAGGGGAATTAAAAGAGCTTGTAAATTCAAAAATAATTAATAGATGAATGGATTAAATGTTGGTTAAAAAATAAAAATATTTGTAATTTAATGTATCAATTCCTATTTTTATTTAATTTTACAAGGTCATTTATTACATGTTAATTTTTACATGTATAATTATAAGCAGAAAGACATGTACTATGCGTTTTTTAATGTTAATTTGTATTGTATATTTCATTAATATATAAAATTATATTATATATTTTTAATTCATTTAATCGCATATTTATGTATTTTTGTTATATTTTTATGATTTTATATATGTAGTTAAAATTCTATACATTTTCTTTATAGGTACAAGTAAGTATATTTCATATATGTATTAAAGTAATTTACTTATTTTAATTAATTTTTTATTTTTGATTTTTTTATTTATGGAAATGTGTTTCAAAAATATTTACAATTTTATAAATACAAAATAAATTGAAAAATATAAAAAATAAATATAGTGAATATAATATACAAGTATACTGCACAATGAGGGTCCAAAACCTATCTTTTGCATCTTAATTTCAAATTTAATGAAACCATCATCATTAAATAGCTTATTTACTTTTATATATAATTAAATGTGAATTTGGTCAATACAATATGAAGAAGACACATGGCTTCAAAGATTTCTTTTTGGCTTTTTATTTTGTGTGTCAAGAGCACACTGTGCATTTAGTGAAGTCAATTTTGTATTTTTAGTTGTATTTTTATCTACAATATTCATATAGAGGATTTTCTTATTTTAGGACTAACAATAATAAAGTAAAATAGGTACCAAAATGCATTGATTAGGCAAAAATAATTGGGGTTTTAGTTATGCGTTTTTATAATTTCTCTGCCATATTTCCCTCTACTTTATTTCTAGTCGACCAAGTCATCGTGATGACTAGGTCTCAGGGTCTAGGGTCACACATTGTCTTTGACACTTCATTCTTTTTATTTCTTTCCTTTATTCTTTGTATTGAAATTAAATACATAATTTATACAATATTTATAAAGATTTTTTACAATTTATAGAGTTTTTATTTTAGCAAATTAATGATATATACATACATTTATCCAGGGATTTAAGGCTAAAATGAAAGAATAAATGTCATGAAATGGAGATCCGTCGTGACCAAATAAGAGGAAATAGAAATTAAAGACCTCATTAATTCAATAAAAACATTAAATGGATTTATTAATTAAAAATATAAAAATGAAAATTATTTTTTAATTTATTTTATCATATTTTTTACTTATTTTTACAACTTAATTTGTTGGGTGTTAATTTTTACAAGTGAATATATAGGTATATTTACCTATATTTTACCTTTTTATTTGTATTTTTAATACTTATTAGAATATTTACCTATTTTATTTATTTATAATATAATTAAATACATATGCACATATTTTTATTTTATTTTTATGATTTTATTTATATACATGAATAATTGTAGGTATATACATTATAGATATAGTACACCTATATATTTTAATGTATTATCTATTTCAATGCATTTTTTAATTATTTTGATTTTTAAATTTTTTAATATGTTATAAATTATTTTATAATATAAAAAGAGTAAAAAATTAAAGAATAAAATATATGAATATTATATACAATACACAGTATAATGGAACCCAAGAAAGTCAGTTTTTGCATCTTAACTTAAATTTTAATGAAAGCAACTTTATTATATATATATATATAATTTAATTTTAAATATAATAGATGTTAATTTGATTCAATTTGAATATGTATGGAGAAGATATTGATCTGTGAAGTTAGGTTTGCGGCTTTTTCATCTGTGTTTCCCAGATGCACTATGCATTATTTTTATTATATATTATTTTTATAATTTTCTTTTATTTTTATGTACAAATTTCATGTTGAAAACTTTATTTTTGAGGTGTGTAAAATAAATAATAAAAAGGAGAAAATAGATATTTTTAGGGTAAATAATTAGGGTTTTATGATGTGTATGTGGCCCTTATTTCCCCCCATTTTATTCATTGTCGACCAAGTTGATATTGACTTGGTCTCGAAGTTTAGGTTCATTTATTATCTTAGGTGCTTCATTTATTTTCATTTTTCTTTATTCTTTTATGTTGGATTAAATACAAGTTATTATGTATTAATTACATATGAATAATGGATACTAATTTGTGTAAGTTAGTATTATTTACAATTATTTTGGTAAGGATTTAAATACAAAATGAGAGAATAAAGGTAGATGAATATATATTTATCGTTACTTATTTTATATCTTCTTCTTTATCATTTATTGTAATGGTTCACCATTCCAATCGATTATCTCAATGGAGAATGAATACTCATCTTTTGGCCTTATCCAGTTGATGGAAGCTAAGAAGTATGAAGGTGAGAAAAGAATAATAGTATCGAAATGTGGCAAATCATTAAGAACTAAGGTGTAGCTCTTATCTTTTTCCAAGATACAAAATCCAATGAGAAACCAAAAGGAAGAGGAAGAAATGGAGTAGGAGGAGATCAACTAACCCTCATTTGAGCATTCAACCCAAGAGCCAGAACTTTGGACTCCTAGATTAGGTACTTATGAATTCTCATTTCATAACCTTTACTCTTTCATTTTTTCCTTAAATCCTTATATAAATGCATTTACATATCAATAATTTAGAAAATAAACACTCAATAATTCACAATTAATATTGTATAAATACTATATAAAAGACTGTTCAAAATATTATATTTGCTCCAAAAATAAAAGAATGAAGAAAAGAAAAACAATGGGGTGTAAAAGACATCGAGTAACCCTTTCCCCCGAAACCCAATCATCATGGTGACTTGGTCGAGAAGGAATGAAGTAGGGGGTGATAGGGCAGCCAATTGTACAACGAATACACTCAAAAACCTTAATTTTATAGGTCAATAATTATAGTTTGGGACGTATTTTATTTTCTCATTTTTATAACTCATATCAATAAACTTGGAACATCAATATTGTACTTAAAAATACAAAGAAAAATACAAAATTTATTTCACTAAAAAATAATGCACAATGTGCCCGAGACACAAAATAAAAAACCATAAAGAAAACTTTGCAGACATGTATCTTCTCCATACATATTCAAAATTGACCAAACTCACTTTATTATCAATAAATTTAAATAAACTATTTAATGAAGGTGGTTTCATTCAAATTGGAGTTAAGATGCAAAAGTTGGGTTTTGAGCCCTTGTTGTGCAATATAGTTGTATTTTATATTCAATATATCTATTCTTTATATTTTTCATTTTTATTATAAATATTATTAAAAATAATGTACATAATTAAATAAAATAAAACCATTAAAAATAAAATAAAATAAAATAAAATATTTCAATGCATAGCTAAAGTGAACCTATATATACCTACAAGATATATGCACATAATTAATTAGGTGTACAAATAAACTCATAAAAATAAAGCAAAAATACCTAAATATGTAATTAAATAAATTAAACTATATAAATTACATGTATATAATAATAAAATACAAAATATAGATTTAAAACAAAATATAGGAAATACATGTACATGTAAATAATAACATGTTACGAATAAACTTGTATAAATAAATAAAAATCAAAATAAAATACTATATAAAATTAAAGTATTTTCCATATTTTGACAAAAAATAATAAATTCATTTGCTATTTTTAATTGGTTTAATAAGGAGATTTTTATTCTGAATTTTCTGGTTAGTCCACGTGGACCAACCAAGGGGTGTGGACCGTTGACCCTGGTCAACTGTCCAGCCTCCGCCTCCCCTTGTGTCAGACCTCATGACATCGCCCTTTTCTCCCAATTACGCACGACACCTCCATCTAACTCCCTCTTCGAGATCATCGCCATCATTCCCCCCCCCCCCCCTTCATCCTTGATCCTCGCCCACTACCGAATCTTCACCTACTACCTTCGATCCTCACGCCATCTCTCCATCCTTTTGGCTGGAACCCACGACTATGAAAGAAGACCCCATCTTCCTTTTTTGATTTGATCTCGATTCTACCCCGTAACCCCATTAGGAGACCACCTCGTTGAAGCTAGTGGTGAGAGCACGTGCATCCGAGCCTAATCGATGTGGAGAAGGGATCGTTTCGCTAGATTCAGGTGCTCACCGGACCCCCTCCAGCAGCATCTTCCTACTTTTCGACTCCAGATGAGTTGAGCTGCTAGGTATGTTTTGGTTCCTCGCATTTCCTTCCAGTAGTTTAGGTTTAGATTTAATATCCGTTGTTAATCATATCTTAGCTTAATTTGAAAATTGAAATCACCGGAGCCTTCAGCTCTGACCCAAATTCAATGTACCCTTGTTTCGTTCCTTCCCCCTATCACCTTCATACTCTTCCCCATCACATTTTTCGCAATAGCCCCTTTTTCCACCTCGATTCCTGCACTGAATCGAGTCACCAGAGCTCCGTTCGCCACCTTCACTGAATCTCCTATCACCCTGTGCTTCTGCAACTTCAGTATAGGGTCAAGGAGTTAGCCCCCAACCCCCTTATCCTTTTGATGCAGGTCCACAATCTTGAAGCCACCTGGAGCACCACTCAAGAGCTGGAACATGAGCTACAGGTCAACTGAGCTCTAGGGCTCTTCCAGTGAGCCCCAAACATCGAGGAGGTACCTACCAGACGTGCAAGAACTCCATGAAGCTGAGGAGCACTTCAGAGAAAGAGGAGGCCGATAGCATACTGGGGAAGCAAATCAAACTCTCCAGTGGCAAGTTCTTCCAAGTTTGTCCAATCATCATCGCCAAAGTTCGATCCAAGGCACTACCCATATCTAGTCTGGGTCGTTGAGATTATTCGAAGCGAAGCCCATCCAGAGTCGTCGGATCTGCCACATGGAGTGTCCTCAGCCTTCCGATGGCGTGCATTAAAAGGGGTAATTTAATAAGTAACCCCTATATTTTTGTTATTTTAATATTTCATCCTGTAAATATTTATTCACGTTCAAAAAATTGTGTAAAAATTACATAAAGACCCTGTACTTGTTAAATATTACAAATTGGTCCTACGCTAGGTCAGCTCATGCGTGCCCTATGTGAGTTGGCCATTTTGCATCCAGTCCCTTCCAAGTTTGGTTATTTAGGTTTAGTCCATAAATTTATAATAAAATTTCAATACTTTTCATGCAACCCCATGACTATTAATTTTATTGCACATATTCCCCTAAAAACCCTGTATAATTTATTTTTTGCTTTTCTTTTTGGAATGAATAACTACCTTCCTCTATAAATAGTGCAAAAATTACTAAGTGTGCTTTGAATGATGCTTATTCATGGTACATTTTTTATTTGTCATTTGCATTTTCGATTTTGCTATTTATTCTCTATTTAGGGATAAAACACGAAAAAAATAGAAAATACCTGCAAAAAATCCAAAAAATAGAGATAGTATATAACTATATAAGATATCTACAAAATGAAAATTCAAAAAATAGTGAAAGAAATCCTAAAATTTGAAAACCCTCTCTAACCCTAAAAAATTAGAAAATATTTTCAAAAATACCAAAAATTAGTTTTATATATTAAATTTTTATATATACAGATTATTGCATATTAAAATTGATTTTGAGAAATTTTGTGCCCTTTATCTATTTTTAAATTTCAAATCAATCTTGGCCTATTTAATTGCTCCATGTTTTGGAGTATTTTTGAATTTAAAAATACCTAAAAATTAACAAAATTATCAAACAAATTATAATAATAGAGAAAATATAAAAAAACAAAATCAATTTATTTTGTAATTTTTGAATATTATTATATATATTTATAAATATAAAAGCCTATATAGCTTATATATTAATGTATATAATTATATATTTATTAATATAAGTATTATTATTATAAATACTAAAAAATATTTTTAATACCTTTAAAAAATATAAAGGACTGTTTCTAATAGTATTTAATAAATTTTTATATATTTTATATAAATATATTGTATATCACTTATATTATACATATTATTGTAGATATACATATATAAACCACTTATTATATAACGAAAAGTAAAAGAAACTTAAAATTTTAAAAATATAAAAAGAAAAATTATTAAATTAAAAACAAATAAAAATTATAAAATAAAAAATTATAAAAGCAAATATCATTAAAACCTCATAAAAATTCAAAAACTCAAAAATACACCAAAAAATAGTTATTGTTTCTTCTTGTATGCAATGATTATTTGCCTATCCATATAGCTCTCTGTGGCTCGACACCTAGAATACTTGTACTCTATACACATTTTTATCTGGGTTATAACAAGTTTTATCCCGCTCTATATTATATTTCTTCATCTGCACCTGTGGGTTTAATTGTTGATTTTATCATCAGTAGTGAGCAGCCACCTCAGCGACATTGTTGGTCTCGCCCTTTGTGGCCCACATTAGACTGCCTCTGACTTGATGGTATCTCAGGTACCTACCCTCAAGTGCTTGCAAACTTCGAGCTCAAACTATTCATAATCCAACTCCTGTCAAAATTCTATGTTTTAACATCCGAAGAAGCTCCGGACTATCTTCTTTGATTCTTCACAATATGCAATAATGTACACTAGACAAGTATAATTGTTCTTGCAATATCTCGTAGGGATTAAAATATAAAAGTGCTTTCCTTATATTGTTAAAACTAGCCATTTGAATAGTGGATTCGAACAATATGAGCAAAACCGTAGACACAAAAGTTTTATAGGAATCAGTGTGTAAATATAAAAAAAGTAATTAAGTGCACACATTATTGCAATATTTTGTATGGATACAGATGCAAAAAACTTTTTTAAAAAATTACTTATTTTACACATGATAATTACATTTCTACAAGATATATAATTATGAAATCAGTGACTGGGGTGAATGATTTTTGGAAACCATAAGTAGATCATTTGAAATGGTTGCTGCATATGTGTATGAGAATCAGTAAGATAAAGTCTTGCACAACACTACACAATGTGAAATACTAAATATTAGAAAATATATAATAAAACCGGTACAACTAAAATAAAAAAGTTCTTGCTTTTTTATATAGTATACTACGACCAATTTTATTTCAATAGTGTTCAGTTTCTTACTAAGCAGCTTATCAAAATATACCACTATATAGGCTCAAGTACAATGGCATAGTCTACATTAATAAATGAATTTGTGTTTGTTGCGAAATTACGGAAGTACACACAAACATGATCAATCAAGCAAGCACAAAGATACACGGATTTATAAGATTCATGTGTAACTGGGATACGTTCTTGAACGGCGGCGATCGGTTTTCACTGTGTGCAGAAGAAGAAAATACATAGGATATATTCATAGAACCTTAATCCTAAAAAAGTTTATAGGCTACTCATGTACAGACAGATCAATGATACAAACGAATCTGTATACTCAAATGCAAATAGAACTATTAATATATAAAAAATTTCGCCAGTAACACCTCCATCTTGTTGGGGTATGATATGCAAAAAAATGTGCATACAATGGTTTTTCAACTTGTGTCAGATGGTTAGGATTCAAGACAAATCAACCGTGTTTTTTAAAGAAAAGATGGTTATTATTTGAATCTTGAACTTGTAAATCGCAAGCACACTACTCAACTGGCAAACCATCCAAGTAGATTTAAGTTCTGCATTTTAGGATATTGTTTTTAAGTCAATTTGCTATCAAATTCTTCTCCTTTTGATAATTTTACTCCATATATATCGAGCATCTCTTCTTCTCACGCTGCCTCATCGTCTACCCATGGCCACCTAACTAACACCTGCACAAGCCTCTCCCCTTCTTCCTCTCCAACACCTGCACATAACCATCATGTCTTCCCGACGACCTTCCTCCTCCATTCGCATGACCGATCAACTCTCTTGACCATGTTAGTGACAAAGTCCTTGGTTTTGTTAGGGGGTAATTTGCACTCCGACAAATATATTGAAGAGATCTAGTATCATTTCTACCATTATTTGTCTTTGAGAATGATAAGGATCGGATGCCGAGTTATTCTCCATTTGGGAATAACTTTCCAAAATTGTACCCAAAATGGGTACGTCTCGAAAATAATTTCCAGAATAAGCATATATCGACAAACCGTTTGTCGTTTGACTTGTTTCGAGCAGCAAACGGTTTGTCGTGCCACTTGGACAACAGAAACAACAGCCGCTCGTGACGAAAATCTGAGTTCTCGACCCCTTCCTGTCTGGTCATGTTGCACGGTAAATCAATTTAAGCATTTATTCTATTTATTTTACACATTCTAACTCCATAAATTTAATACTAGATATTAACATAATATGTATATCATGAAAGATTTATGAAAATATTAATATATTTGACATTAAATGTTTGTTACAATATGGATGATATATTTTACATAACTGTATTATCATCATTATTTTACAATATGTAGTTCAAATCTACAATATTGTTACGTAATTTACAAATTTGGTAGTGGCTTTCTGAATTTCAGGAAAGACCCACCTCATTAGAAGGGCTCCCTATATATATATATATATATAATATTTATTTTGAGAATTATTTTCGCTCCATACTCGTTCTGAGTAAAAAAATTTCTGCCGTCCCCATTCCATGTTAAATCCGCTTTAGTAGTCTGTAATACATCATTATTAATTATTATTTGCTGCTATCCAAAAACGGATGGATCAAAAGAAGAAATCCGCTTTCGCCATGAGGCTTGTCGAGGTGAGTGAGATCGATATTTTGGGCTGGTGTGGGTCTGATAATCATCAATATATATAAGACATGGTCCACAGATGGCAATAAATAATAGAAGCCGATTTGGGCCTCGAAGGGGAATCAACACGTACCCATCTTAATCCAACAGGGGTCGTCAACTTTTAGAATTTGGACAGGTGTTAGAAATCATTGCGCAAGCACAGCTCATTCGTGATTCGTGTCAGTGAGCTGTTTGCCGAATTGAATCCAAGGTGTGTAGCTGTTGGAATCACATCTCGTCTTGAATCATTACGGCTGCAGGTGGGCTTCTTGTTACTCCCTTCGCTGTAACTCAGGGGATTCTTTAGATGGCAATTAGATGACTTCGGGATACGTGTCAACTATTCCCGATCATCGACCATCTACGAGGGTCGTTCGAATGTCATCCAAGGGATCCTCTGTGTTACAGTAAGGGCTGTTACAACAGGATCCGTCCTGTCCCATGGAAGTATTTTTCTTCTTTTTCCTGGAAAGTAAATGAGTTCTGTGGGAGCGAGGTCTGAATAAAGGATGTAGATGTCGCTATTAACATCGAGTAAAAGTCACTGTCATGTCCACCACTCTACTATTGACTATGCTTCGTATTTACGATCGGGCTGTTTTGGTTTGGGATTTTACTTCTGAACATGCGTTGGTGTTGTGTAATTTACGTTGGTTTTATGGTGTCGAGTTACTCTGAAAGTTTTTTCCACGTAAATTTCTGTATTTGTAGGTTTGATCCTTTCTTGTGCAGTGTACATTGCTTACTCTCGTAAGAGGGCATCGTTTTGTTCCAATTCCAAATATCGATACAAGATTTGCATGGTCTGGATCTGGAACCCTCTGCAGAGATCAGCTGTAAAATGATGTGTGCCGAGTCTTTCTACAAAGATCGAGCGGTTCACATAGTAAGATGTCGTTCAGATGGGGGTTTACCCCCCTTGAGATGGATTTACCCCCAAAAACTCCTCATTTTCTCTTTCTTGTGAGACCCACTATCTATTCTTTATTTAAATATTAAATAAATTAATTTTATTCCATCTATTCTATCAAAAAATAATATATTATACGATCATATCATCTAAAAATTATAAACTACTCAACTTCTACTCACTTTTCCAAACTTCAATACAATCACATCACAATAACTACTCACTTTTTCAAACTTCAATACAATCATATTACAACAAAACCACTATAAATCCACCCACAGTTTAACCATCTATCCAAACACCAAAACACAAAAATAGGTTACCCCCGACCAGTTTAACCCTCCCTAACCCTCTATCCAAACACACCCTAAGGTGCCCAACTTTACCCACATCTTCGCTCTCCATGTGGGCCCAACTTTATTTCTTTTTAAAAAAATAAATAAATCAATTCTCCATCATCAATTCCATAAAAAATAATATATTATACCATCATATCATATAAAAATTATAAACTACTCCACTTATACTCACTTTTTCAAACTTCAATACAATCACATCACAATAACTACTCATTTTTTCAAACTTCAATACAATCATATCACAACAAACCCACTTCTAACCCACCCCTAATTTAACCTTCTGTGCTTGTTTGGTTGGTGGGTTGGGTTGGGGTACACCGGTGTACCCCTCCTTCCAACCCTCACAATCCTCCTCACAGTTTACTATTCATAGGAGTAACCCAACCCAACCTAATCCAACCCAAGAACCAAACATGCCCTCTATCCAAACACCAAAACACAAAAATAGGTTACTTGCTACCAGTTTAATCCACCTTAACCCGCATACCAAAACACCCTAAGGGTTCAAAAATACTCAATTTTTGTGTGACCGTCCGATCTTGAACAAGCGGCTTGAGGTGCATCCTTTTTACATCCGGCCTCTACAAGACTGCAGAGGATCCGTGCATAGCATGAGCGTGGATCGTATGTTGTACATTCCCCTATTGTAACGCAGGAGATGAGTCGGATGGAGAATGGACGACCCGAATAGGGGGTCGGCTATCCCCAATCCCCTATCTGGGTCATCCATTCCTATCTGACGCATCCCCTGCGTTGCAGCAAGGGAATGTTACAATAGGCGACCCAGTTGTGCAAGCCACTCGCAATGCAAGCAGAGAGGATCCTCTGTTGTAGTGTTGTGTTCTGTTGTAGCCGTGGGAACCCTCGATCTTGATCGAGCGGTTCACACACACTACAAGAAATTGGACCTAAGGCAACAAATAATTTGAATATTCGTTACTATATCTTCCGATGTTAAAGATATAACAATGAATATTATTCGTTGTCAAATGATCTTTTGTACTTGTAATTAACAACGAATATCATATTCGTTGTTAAAGGTCCATATAACGACGATTTTTCATTGAATTATTTGTTAAAATTCACGCTAATCGTTGCCATATTTAATAACGATTAGAAGAAAACAGCAACAAATAATCGTTGTTATATGATTCGTTGCGAGGAATATAGCAACTAATACCATTATTCGTTGCGAATTTAAAGAAGTAAGCAACGAATAATATTCATTGTTATAAACTACGGAAGATATGGCAACGAATATTAAATTATTCGTTGCCTTATATCAATTTTCTTGTAGTGACAATTTTGCACGATACGAGACCATAAAAAGTACAAAATCATGTGAACCGCTCGATCAAGATCATACAACCACAGTAGACTCTGTTGCATTTTGGCCCTTACTAGATGATCCGGGTCCCAACACAAGAGAGGAACAGATCAAATGAATGATTATAAATAGTGTATAGAGTACGTGTCACATTATTTGTTACGTCCAAGGAGTTGAAAAAAAACATGCAGAACGCGAAGAAGCTTCTTCTCATCCTGTAAGGACGTGTCATGGCAGGCTACGTAAGGATCCGGTGTACCTCATTAAAAGCGAATTAGTTTATAACAACAAATAAATTGAAGTATGATGTTATTCCTTTTTATTTAAAATTTAACGTATAATATTTGCCCCAAAGTTCTAGGTTATACTTTGAAATTCGCATTGACTGACAAATTTGTACCGGTGAACGATATTTACATAATTTATATACCATAGCAACAAACTCTGATGATAGAAATTTAGTTTGTTCCAATGGATTCAGATATTAAGATCACAAATACCTACTACCTGAAGTTTGCTAGCCATGGTTTCATTACATACAATATGTTGCCACAAACTTGTGGCAACATATTATCTTAGAGTGTATGACGATAATTTTAGTGTGAACATTTGGGTGATGGAATTTTCTATGGCAAAAAGACGTTTGTTGCAAGAGATCAATCATTATACTTACTAGTGCGCACCCCGTGCTTTGCACGGGTGTGCTGATCATACCAAAACTATACCACGAAGGAAAATAAATCTGCTTTTATGATTGATATATTCTCTCTATTATCATTATCACATGGAGCACCTCGAAAAAGTAAAAAATATAATTAAAAATATCAAAATCCTTATTACAAATTGATGCAGTTATTATCATTTGAATTAATATTTTCTAAGTTTACAAAGATATATAGCAACTTTTATGATAATATTTTATATGTAAATATGTATTTTTTGATGTTATGTTTTGTAGATGTCTAATTATGTACACGACCACTAAGACATCATGTAAGCAAATAATTAAAGCACCCTAATTTAAATGCATTATATTCTATAAATAATTGAAGATAACACATGTATTTACTTATAAACCAAAAGTAAATCATCATTCAAATTTTATATGTGAATTTAGATTAAGAAGATATAAGTCTAGATTTTTGCCAATGGATCTTTTTATACAGAACTTAGGAGGACATCTGGTAATATATATATATATATATATAGCAATTTGAATGCATCATATTTAATGAATCAATATCAACAATTTTGTTCCAAAGTTTAATCAATATTTTTTCCTGCTTCCTCCTAGTAAGCATCTTCACTTTTATAGAGGTATAGTTTCAACAAAATCAAGCTTCTCCCTAATCTCATTTTCCCTCCATATTTGGCATATTTAACATGAATGTTATTCTATCAAATTCTCATCAAATTTAAGATTTCAAGAAGTAAAATTTAATACACCCATTGGTAGACAATATGACGCTCGTTTTGTCTGAAACTCCTACATATCCCAAACCAGCTCAAATGCAGTTTAATATGTTACCCCTGGCAAATGAGTCAAAAGCCACACGAGGATTGCACATCGGTAGATATTTGATTCAACTCCAAACCATCAGTTTCGAACCTTATCATGTGGCTTCACCAATTGAAATCTCAGTCTAGTCGATGAAGTTATTGCTATACATCGAAAAATGGTGCACTACTATTACCACTTCATCAACATTTACATGCTTTAGGATCACCAAAGAGGATCTCTTTTATCATCCAATCACCACAAATTGAGACATTTTTAATTTATCTTTGTAATCTTCTTGTATCCATCATATACGGAATGACAGTTTTGTTTCACATGTCTTGAGTGCCTGATTTTTTCTAAGCTTAATATCGATCGTAATTCACTTGTGGGTGTTTAAAGGGGAACTATGTATGGTGAAATATCCTCAGCTTAACTTGTGTGTGTGTGTTTAAAGGAGAACTATCTATGGTCAAATCTCGAGGCAGTTGACGGCAACAATTGTATGCATAAATTACGTTGACACTTGGATGCATTTGGTTCTACATTGAGAAGGTGTCATTAGCTACAAAAGGCCACGCCATTCCGATACCGCAGTTTAACTTGATTAGATTCCAATCACTGCAAGGTGTGCCTTGACTACGTTCATCAAGATCAACTCGCAGTAATACTGATATCCATACTAATTGCATAATTTCACAAAGTACATCAGCTAAGAAAAAATAATCATGTCTCAAACTACAAATGTAAGAGATATAAAATCGATATAATCACGCAGCAGCTTGCTGCTTGCTTGCTGGCCAATTTGTTGCAGCATACCTGCAGACATCATCCAACAGATTTGTCGATGTTTTTTCATAGTTCACAAATCCCATGAATTATTCCCCTCCAGTGTTGCAATTTATATGTATCCTGGAATATTCTCCTTCATGGTCCCCAGACCGACTCTTGCAACCTTCACGTAAGGCACAACCAACTGCATATTACACAGGAAAACCGGTCCAGTTAGTCCTACACCGTGCTTTGCATGATCCCTGTGAGCTTAATTGAACAACTACCTTGTAGTAGCTCCATGCTTTTCGACCAGAAGGTGCGATGAATGGAAGCAGGTGGTCACCACGGGAGATCTCACTGGGATTGGTAAGGAGGGGTTCCTGCAACATGGTCGTCCGATGTGGAGAGCCAGCGTGCAAATGACTTCCTGAGCCTCTCACTGGGATTGGTAAGGAAGGAATACTTCTAGACGGACTTGTTGTCGAGGGTCTTGACCCCGCCACTGCACTCGTTTTTTTCCGAGTATGGTTTCTGTGAGAGTCATGTGCTTCTCCATTGACTTGTACTCTGTCGTTCACTTGTCTCTTTCAATATTTGTTCCCTCCCTTGCTATCAATCCGGTAATGTGCTCGACGACACAAATTCCTCCACTACCACCGGTAGCCAGTACCTCGGCCTCCTCAACAACTCCTCCAACGAAAACACCACCAACCACCTCTTCATCGACCCGGCTCCATGATCCATCTACAACCCAGAGATAACAAACAACGACATGCTTCAGGTTACTGCTCTTCCAACAAAATCAAACTTGACCAGCGGGATCCTTCATCTAGTCACATTATTAAAGTCTTTTAACCAACATAATTGCCCAAATATAACAGTTACGAGATCCTATCCGGTGTTTTACGTGCTTGGGCTTCGCGCATCGTAGCAGAAACTGTAGAGGGGGAGATCGGCCGAGGCTGGAGGAAGCGACTTCTGTGGAGGCGCCACAGGTGCTGGTGGGTGAAGGAGGAGGCGGGAGGGCTCTGTTCAAGGGGTCATCCGACGTAGGTCTGGTTTCAGGTGGATGCTTCAAAGGGGATGTCATTGCCTTGTCGCCTTGGAGGGTTAAGGCAAGGGGCTTAACCGGAGAAGAGGTAGAAGCGTTGCTGGCTATGACGAAGTCGAAGAGGTCATTGCTCAGGTGGAGAAGTGCGCAGGCTGGCGATGGTAGTCTATTGCAGTCGAATCTAAATCTCGTAAAAGTTAAGGGGATCCCGCTTCTATGGCGAAGTTTGGATCGAATCCGGCAGGTGTTAAGAGGGATTGCAGAGGTGAAAAATCTGGCTGCCACTGGGCTTTTGCCAGGAGAGAGTGGGGATGCGCTGGTCTGGGTGCATCGTTTACATCCTCGGAGACTGGGCTGGTGGACGGTGGAGGCGGGGGGACGACGGCTGCAGCTGGAGATCTCTTCCGCGGAATCGAAGGCAGGAGGATGGGTGCGTCGGCAGGGACGCGTCGGGATGCCTCCGAGGGGGGCGTCCGCGACGGATGAGCTTCCACCAGTCACAGCAGCAATTGCGCCATGCACTGTAACCGCTGCATTGGTTAAGACTCCGCAATCAATGGCGCTGAATGCGGTCAATATACATAATTCTCATCCGTGTCATTCTCCAGCGGCTGTTGGCGTTTCGAATAAGGAAGGTGGTGTTTCGAATAAGGAAGGTCTACAATATGTGGCGCAGAATGTGGACGGGCACGCTGTTCGTCACAACTCTCGTCGTCTAAATTCTCCAACGGCGATTGGCTTCTCACATAAGGAAGGATCTACGAGAATTAATTTATGTGGTGCGTCAATTGGCAATCCACATTTAGTGGCGCAGAAGGTGGACGTGCATGCGGATCTTTATAATCCACGTCATTTAATTTTGCCAACAACGGATTCCTATAAGGAGGGTCATGCGGGGATTTATTTTGGTCCCTTTAATCGGAGGTTAATTCCACAGAAAGTCCAGGCTGGAAATTTCGGAGGAGACCAAAGGGAGCAAAGTCGGGGAAAGGCAGCGGTGCACTTGTGCGGGTCTTCATCTGCGGGTTCGGGTCATGAGCCCTCTGATGCGGAATCGGGTGGGTCGAGGACCCCGATCATTTGGGAGCTGGAAGCACGACAAGGAGATCTGAGCCCATCAAATCCGGGCATCGGGGCGGTTGGTGAAGGGGACACCCCAAATAGAGATCTGAGTCCCTCAATTAAGGATATCAGGACTGAAACTAAAAGCATGAGTGGTGTATCAAAGCAGGATGCATCGTGCAGATTGGTGGTGGACTTACGGATGGCAGATGTAGTGGAGAGTGGGCTGGAACCTGTTCTTGAACCAGTACGCTTGTCGGGGTATCTCGAAGGGGGTGCCACGAGGACCCCAGGGCTTGCAGTGGTGTTGGGTGCCGACGCGGGTGGGGAGGAGGGGAGGTCAGCCGGCTTGGTGACGGTGGGATTAGCAACAGAAGGTGGAAGGGGTGGGCTGAATGTTTGTTGTGCGGCTGGAGGGGGGGTCTCTACTGAGGAGGAAGGGGGTTGTCTTGGGAAGGTGGGAGTGGTCGTGCATGCGGGGGAAGGTGAGGCAGCACCTCTGCAAGAGAAGATAGGGGAGGCTTTTGAAGGGCCGAAAGGTGGAGAGGGTAGTTGCGTGAAGGGGTCGGAGAAGTCGGTGCAGGGGGATGGGGGAGTAGCGCAGGGTGTCGGGGGAGATCGGGTTGGGTGGTTTTTTGAGCGAAAGCCACGGGGTTGGAGGAGGAAGGAAAGGAGGAGGTTGTTGATGGAGTCGGAACAGAGTCCGGGGGTGTGGAAGGCCTTGGCGCTACTGCTGAGAACGAAGGACCGGACTCACCTATCGGAAGACCGAGCTTCTTCAGCCTACTTGATAGACGCTTCGCAGAAAGTTTGGGGGTGGTTCCGCCACGTGAGAAGATCAAAACGGTTTCAAAATGAAGGTGCTTTCTTGGAATGTGAGGGGGTTGGGT
This sequence comes from Ottelia alismoides, assembly GCA_037367405.1. Classification (NCBI taxonomy): domain Eukaryota; kingdom Viridiplantae; phylum Streptophyta; class Magnoliopsida; order Alismatales; family Hydrocharitaceae; genus Ottelia; species Ottelia alismoides. The sequence goes on along the minus strand of JAZKJV010002389.1, from coordinate 835,478 downwards.
CGTCCCGAGAAACGACTAGGAGTCAGGAATCTAATAAGCGAAGCTCATGCGGATGTTGTGCTCTTGCAAGAGACGAAGGTCTCAAGGGCGGGGGAAGAGGAGTGGCGTGATCTAGGTGGTGGCTCTTCATTTGATTTTGTTGAGGTCGAGGCTCAGGGTGCAGCGGGCGGGCTCCTAACCGGATGGAGGAGGCTTGACTTTGAGAAACTGGCAGAGACAAGATCCTTATTCTCTCTAACCGTGTGTCTGAAGAGGAAGGCGGACGATGTCATCTTTATCGTGACAAATGTTTATGGACCTACGAGTTCAGCGGCAGGGTCCTTGGCTGCAGATCTCTCTGAGGTGGGAGCGAACAGGGAGGATGGCTTATGGCTCATTGGAGGTGATCTGAATGTGACCCTGATACCGGAGGACAGACCTTTGAGGGGCGGTGGGCGCGACGTCGGCTCCGAAGATTTCAGGACTCAGGTTCACGCGTTGGGGCTCACAATTATTGATGCGGCAGGATGTACTTACACATGGCGGAATGCTAGGACGAGATCGAGGCTGGATAGATTTCTTTTGTCACCTGAGGGAGTGGATTTTTTCCCCCTCTCTCGGGCATGGGCGCTGCCTAGAACACACTCTGATCATACACCAATTCTGTGGTCTTCTGAAGAACAGAAGCGGCCTAGATCCTTTTTTAGATTTGAAAGAGCTTGGTTGCTGGAAGAGGGGTTCAAGGAGGAGGTGACCAAGAAGTGGAGAGGATGGCAGGTGGAAGGGTCGGCAGTAAGGCCTCTGGCATCCAAATTGGGGTTGTTGAAGGGTTTCCTACTCGATTTTAGGCGTGAAGTGAGGACGCAAAGAAGGGAGCGAAGACATGAGGCTCAGCAGGGAGTCGTCCGACTAGATGGGCTGGATGATCAGAGGGGCCTGGACCAAGATGAGGTGCTAGAGCGAGCAAGGTTGCTAGAAGAATTACTTGTGGAGGACAGGAAGGAAGAAGTGGAATGGAGGCAGAGATCCAGACAGAAATGGCTGCGCGAAGGGGACGCGAACACAAGATTCTTTCATTCGATGGCCTCCGGCAGAAGAAGGAGGAATTTTATTCATAGCCTCGAAGTGGGTGGAGAAAGAGTGGTGGGTGACATTATGTTGGGGCGAGCCCTCAGGAAACATTTCGTGGAGATGTCGAGGAGAAGGAAACGTGAGGGGTGGGGGTGGCGTGGAACAGGTGTTGAGTCGTTGTCAGAGGAGCAGGCGTCTGGGCTTGAGGTGCCTTTCACGGAGGAGGAGGTTAAAAGCGTGGTGTGGGGTTTGAATGCGGATGGATCACCTGGACCTGACGGTTTTCCAATATTCTTCTACAAGGAGTTTTGGAGCTTGCTGAAGGAAGACATTATGGCAGTAATCAATGAGTTTAGAGATGGCAACACGGGATTCGAGAAGGTTAACCGAGCGTTGATTTTTCTTCTTCCCAAGAAGGAGAACCCGATACGGGTGGAGGATTATAGGCCGATTGCGTTGTCTAATGCAATCTACTTGATTGTGGCCAAGGTACTAGCAAATAGACTCAGGAGAGTACTAGATGATGTGATCCTGAAAAATCAGACTGCTTTTATCCCTGGAAGACAGATGGCGGATGGACTAGTTATGGCATCTGAGATTTGCCATCATTGGCGTCGGGAAAATGTGAAGGGAATGATTTGGAAGATAGACTTCGAAAAAGCATATGACTGTGTGGACTGGAACTTCCTATGGGAATCTCTGCGACGGCGCGGCTTCAAAGACCTATGGATAGCCTGGATGAAGAGGTGTGTCACCACCTCATCATACTCAGTTCTGGTGAATGGGAGACCGGAAGGTGGATTCTTCCAACCGCAAAGGGGTGTAAGGCAGGGATGCTCGTTAGCACCGATGTTGTTCGTCTTGGTGGCGGATGCTTTGGCAGTGATGTTCAAGAGAGCGGTCGATGATGGGTGGTGTGAAGGGTTCCGTTTAGGGTCCATCTCTATTCCACTCCTACAATATGCAGATGACACAGTGATTTTTATGGGTGGTACAGAAGACATGCACAAAAGGACGAGACAGCTGGTGGAGATCTTTAATAGCATTTCAGGTCTCAAGATCAATGGAGAGAAGTTTGTGGTGATCCAGTTTGGGATGGATGAGGAGGAGAGTAGATCGAAGGCTGTACTTTTGGGATGCCCCCTTGGTGAGCTACCCATTCTTTATCTAGGGTTACCTTTAGTGGCAGGAAAGCTCAGGAAAGCGGAGTGGGATTTGGTCCTCAGGAGATTCGAGCAGAGATTGGCAGGATGGAAGGTTGTCACCCTATCCAAAGGTGGGAAGTTGATTCTGCTAAAGCATGTATTGTCGGCGATTCCTATCTTTTTCTTTTCAACTCGGTTGATGCCAGCAGGAGTAAGGAAGAAGATAGAGGTGATGATGAGAAGATTCTTCTGGTCAGATGGGAAGCAACAAAAATCAGGTACACACCTGGTAGGCTGGGAGGAGATCACGAGGCAGAAAAGCGAAGGAGGACTTGGAATTCTAGATGTGAGTTGTATGAATAAAGCACTTTTGGTTAAGTGGGTGGTGCAGATTTGGGGTAGCACAGATAGATTGGCTATCCAGCTCGTACGTACTATTTATGGCGTGAAGGGAGCCTTAGAAGCTGGTAGAGTGCGTTTTGAGTCTTCCCTTTGGAGTGGCGTTCGTGATGTTTTACAACAGGTGAGGTCAAAAATGGTGCCAAAGTTGGGGGCTGGGGATGTCTTTAGATTTTGGCAAGACAACTGGACGGGGGAAGGGGTACTCTGCAATAGATTTCCAAGACTCTTTACGTTGGCGGCAAGCAAGGGGTGTTCCGTTGCTGAAGTCGGTGGGTCTGGTTCATGGGTGCCTCACTTCATGTATGCGCTTTCGGGACGAAGAAGGGAGGAGTTGGGCAGAATGCTGTCGGAGCTACCCTCCCCTGATTGCATCTCTCAGGGTAGGGATCATTTTATTTGGGAGGGGGAAAGATTCTCGGTGAAAAAGGCATACTTGGTGTTTAGAGGGACAACTGAGGACTTGAATCAAGATTTGAAGCAGGATTTGAAGATTATTTGGGCAAGCAAGATTCCTTGCAGAGTGAAGGTCTTTCTTTGGTACCTCAGAAGGGGTAGGATTTGGGACAAAGCAAGAAGGGGGAGGCTATTTGGCATTCCTGATACCCAGTGTGACAGATGCGGCGCCCAGACAGAGGATGCAGAACATTTGTTTTTTACATGTCCTTTGTCGGAACAGGTTTTGGAAGGAGGTAGGGACATCTTGGGTACTGCATGGTGACTCCAACGATTTCTGGAGGTCAATAAGAGCAGTGGGGATGAACTCGACGGACGATTGTTCTCTGCCATTTGCAGTTCTTTGGGCCATCTGGGGAGGAAGAAATGATTTAATTTTTAAAAATCAGAGGTTTTACTCGGAAAATGTAATCGTTTCATGTCTTTCCCTTTATCGTTTCTGGTCCACAAGGTAATGTATATCTCTATCTTTTTATGAAATAAAGAGATTTTTTGCGGTGAGTCCCAACTCGGGATTTCACCCTCTTTCTTCTCAAAAAAAAAATATAACAGTTACGAATTAATCATCTTCTTCAATCAAATCTTCAAGTCAAGTCATTTTATAAATACCCACAGCAAATCCAGACAAAATTGCATGTTTCCTTGATAAATTTGCCTCCTAATAGAATATGAGACCCCAATATCTCTATTCGTCATTGGACTCATCATGCAAGTAACCAGACGGATCGCGCGAACGTCATACGACAAAAGGAGAGCTTCTCCTGTATGATGAAAGGATGGATTCTCTTGTATCGAAGAACTACTCGAGTACCTCATTGCACGACTTCATCTAAAACCGGAATATGGTTGGTCGTAACTTTGGCAAGAATCGGTATTGCAGCTTCACGTTCAGACACCATCACAAGACCCATGATGTTAAACCATTCCACTTATCCCCAAAATGGCTCAAGGTCTGACTTGCATCCACCGCATAAAGGCTCCCTCGCGAAAAGCACAATACCTCAATACACCAAATTCTACCACTTGACCAGTCTCAGATATATTAAACGATAAATCTATATAATCTCACTGCAGCAATACAAATCATTAGACAGATAACAACATATAAGATAAATAACAACAAATTGCACTATAAAAAAATCCTTTAAGCCCCAACATTAAACAAATATCACAAATCAACATATAAGTACTGCAAACCCCCTCTAAGACCTGACAAAAATAAATAACAGTAGACTGCAATCTTCTTGCATCATTGGACTAAGATATAAAAGAATGATTGTTCTTCCACTTAGACGATGAGATGCCGTCAAATCGGAACAGTGAAAGATGCCAAGAACATGATAAGATAGCAAATTAAAATGCCAGGGATATAGAGTAGTGCTAGATTTACCTGTAGTGGGAAGAACCCTAACAACACCCAGAGAGAGATGGGTTTTGGGTTTTAGGGAGAAAAAGAGGAACAAATGGATAATGACTCATGAATTTACACCCATAGAAGAGATGGCATGCCATTTACCCTTCGGATTGCACCGTAATCACTGCTTCTGCCACTGTGCACTTCGTTGCAGGAGAAGAGACGCGGACCGCCCACGACGAGCAACGGTTGTTCCTGATTGCCGGATCAACCTCATCCTACCCTCCTCATCAGCCAGTGCAACCTCCTCATCAAGCTCGGCCACTCCATTGTCGGTGTCCTCTACACGTCCACTGGAGAGACCTCTGTCACGCTCTCCACATATTGTGTCGTCGACTCAGTCCACTAACCATGGGAGAAGTCAGAGAGGGGTGGAGGGGAGTAGGATACCGGAATAGCGGCAATCGGTTCCAATCCCGTCGGCGGAGTGGAAGATGTTGTAGGCGACGCGGAGGCAGGCGAAGCCATTGAGGGGAGGTAGGGTTTCCTTGTGGCGGAAGGGGAAGGCGATGGGATTTCTGGAATTGCCAAATGTTAGGTTATTTTCGGAATGACGAGAGGAGACGGGAGATCGGGAGGGTAAAATCGGAATTGATGGCCGAAAATAAATGATATTGACGCTCTTTAATATATATATATATAATGGATTTGTCGCAATGCATTACAAAAAATTTGAGTTATAGTGTCACTTTTTTCAAAATCTGTCACTACATCAGCCGTTGTTAAATATATAATGATAGTATTATTCATTGTGAAAATATTTTTTTTAGTTGAAATTAGCTATGAATATAATATCTGTCACTGCATCATTAGTAATGGTCCATACAGAGACCTTCCTGTCGGGGTCGTGGTGCATGGGCGGAGGGAGCGGGGGGCGGGTAGGGGCCATGCCCCCCTCCCAAATGGATAAATTATTAAATAGTCCTTACCATTTTCCATTTCTAGAAGCATTTCTTCCATTTTTTTGAAATTCCTATAAAGGACAACAATTCCTTTCTCCCATTTTTTAAAATTTCAATAATATACCACCGCCACAATTTCTTTCCTCATTTTCCAAATTTTTGTAAAAGCCGACCATTTCTATTAAAAATGCAAAGAAACAGATATAGATATAGGTATTACTCCGTTGTCTATTTTTAGATACGAATACAGATGCGGATACGGATATTCACGGATATGAAAACTATATTACTATATCCTTAAAAGATGGATGCATATGTAATATCGCATTTGAATAATGTTAGAAATATTATATATATTATCTTAAATATACATGTATCGGTAAGATGCACATCATTTGAATGTATTAAATCTGTTTCATAATAATTATACCAAATAGGTGAAAGAATGTATAAAATTATGTTATATATATAAATGGATTTAATGGGGCTGCCCCCCGGGGACAGCCAACATGGCTGCTCCACCCCCTTTTTCGACATTTTTTTATTATTATTTTTTGAAAATTATCACCATGTATATTCATCCCTATATCCCTCCTATATGCCATTCGAATTTCGTCAGAAACAGAGACTCCTACGGCTTCCATCGAGATAGTGTCGATTTAACAAATATGTTACCGTTAAAAAATGACCGTCTGGATGGAGGTCGTAAGAGTCTCTGTTTCTGACAAAATTTGAATGGTATATAGGAGGGATACATGGATGAATATACATGGCGATATTTTTCAAAAAAAATAAAAAATGCCGAAAATGGCACACGAGCAGCCATGTTGGCTGCATCAAGGGGGCATCCCCATTAACCTCTATTTAAATAAGTCTACAAGTATATTTATGTGTGAAAATGGACAAACAGATACATATAGGGAGGTTTACGGATATGAAAGTGATATCCATATCTGTATACATTTTAAAACGGATACGGATGTCAAAATACGTATAAAACATATACGGTAGCGGTTGGATACATATATATTTATATCTGCTTGCATTCTTAATCCCTATCCCTCATTTTTCTAAATTTTCAAGAAATGATTCTACTTCTAGCCTTCCACTCCCCCTTGCCCTATTATTTCATATTGAAACTAATCCAACCTCATCCTTACCGTTCATGAAAACCTGTTCTCCATTACCTCACATGGAAAACCACTGGTCTAGCAATGTTAGAACGATAGCAAGCACGCGTTCTCCAGGCAACGCTTGCCCCAACTAACTCTACCTCCTTCACGGCAGTCCGTCACGTCTGACTTGGTGCGATTTCATAGTCCAAGCAGTCCTGCATGTTAGCGACTTAAAACAGCTTCATCGTTGGTACATCGATGCTCGACGTCACTATTAGTCCAAAGCCCACTTTGCCATTTTTTGTTATATTTTTAATTAAATTTTTCAATCATATAATTGGCATCATAACGTACCTTATTATTCGGACACAAATCAGACAATTCCATTTTATGATTTGGGCATAAATCGTACATATATGTTTTGGCCCCACCTATAAAAATTTCCTGGCTCCGCCCCTGTCATGGTGGTTGGCTATTTCTGGGAAACGAGGAGGTCAAAGGACTTGAGTTGGTTGGAAAAAGATGTATCAATGCTTCCTATTGCCCAAGCTTTAAGGTCGACTAGTGCTTTTACGCCAACTGAGAATTGGGTGGCTTCCTTCAATATGAATGTCGGAGGATCTCCAGAATTGGATGGCTTTACTATATTTCTGGCGGTGGGTGTGGTGGAGTTGAGGTTATAGAAACAGGGCTTTAAGTGGTCAAACTGCTCCCTCTTCTTTCGGTTTCGCATGAGGCTCGACGTCTGAAGGTCTTTTGCCCCATTGCCCACTGAAATGTCGTTTACTTCATTGTGGCAAAGGTTCTTGTAAATCAACTTCGTGAGGTTTTGAACTTCATAGATGTGTATTCATACAACTTTAATTCTAGGTCAACAAATGGATGGAGTGGTTATTGTTTCTGATATTGTTGTGTAGTGGAAGAAAAGGGATTTCTCTGTAAAGTTGAATTTTCCAAAGTCTGTGATTGTGTCAGCTGGAGTTTTAACTGGGAGTCTCTCTCCACTTGCAACTTTCCAATTGATTGGATTATGTGGATAAAGAAATATGTGACTATGAGTTCTTCCATCAAAACTACTACCTAGGGCATCTCTTGGCACACTTGGTGTCGTGTGACATATAATGAGCAGGACCACATGACCTCATCGCCTGGCCTGCTTTGAGTGTTAGCAATCGCTTGCACCCATTGCCTTAGAGAGTTAAGGCCATTGTTGGGACTTGAACCCATCACCTAGATTGCTTCGAGCAATAGAATGATAGTCACTACCACCATCATCACCAGTCCAGACCATCATGCATCATTTGAAGACCTTTATTGCATAGGCACCTAATAGATAGATGGGGACATGGTTCCAAACGTCCGGTCTTGGAAGGTCTACGGTGTCCGACAAGTAGGATCTGGCAAACGTTGTAGCGACCACTCTCATGGTACTCGAAACATGTCTTAATCAATCAAATCAACAATCAATCCACATAGATAAAATAATAAATAAGATGCAGGTTGACATTTATTATACGATGCAAATAAAATGTGTATAGCAAGCAAGTGTGGGGGTCGAACCACCGAGAGCAAACTTGGAATAGGTATGATTATTATCAATTAATAAAAAACCGATGATAATTATTTTTATGTATTTTTTTGCTTTTTATTTTTTATAATGGTTTTTAAATATATTTAATTTTTATGTGTTTTAATTATTTTAGAAATTTTAATTTTTAACATTTTATTTTTATTTTCTTTTTAATTTTGCAAATTTGTATTTCTTTTTTATTTTAAGATATAATATATATCTATATATGGTAGTAGTAATAATAATATGTATATATTATAATTAATAAATGGGATGTATAATATATATGTATCTCTATACAGGAACAACCTATTATATGTGAAAAGTTTTAAAAATAGAATAGGTGTCTATAATTAATAGTAATATATAGTATATAAGTACTATAGTGTATATATAGTGTATATGAGGTTCATAATTATAAATATAAACAAATATAGTCAAAATTTAGAAAATAAAATGTTTTTATGTTTTTTTATTTTTTTCTATTTTTGTAATATTTTATATAGTTTTTGCTAGTTTTTATTTAGTTTTAATGTATTTAAACATACAAAACAGTGTATATAATAAATAGGCTGAATTGTTTTGAAATTTACAAATAGGTAACGAGTCCAAAATTTTCTATAGCTATTTTTAATATATACTATATAATATAAATAAAAATATGAAATAGATTTTTTTTAGTTTTCAAATGATTTTTATGGATTTTTATGTAGTTTTAGGGATTTGTAATTTTTAATGTTTTTCTTTTATATTTTTTATAAATTTTATTTTGTAGATATAATATATACTCATATATTTACTCTATTTATGTAATTTTTAAAGGTAGTTTATAATTTTTTATTTTTTCTATAAACATGGACTAAATAACTCTTAATTAATTTTTAATAAAAAGGAAATTATAATAAAAGGCTAAATAAAAATTTTAGCATGAATAAGCATCAAGTCAAACATCTACCTTATTTTCCCATTAATTTACAAGCACATGAGTTATTTAAGAAAAATAGACTAGCATAGATAAAAATAAACAACTTGGAAGGGTATTTTTGCAATTAAAATAAAACACAAGGGTTCGCATGCAATTTACCCCAAAGTTTTACACTATATGTACACATTTAAAGACTAAACATTAATAAATAAAATCCTGAGGGATTTTATGCAAATTCGTAGCGCCTCACATAAGGTGCGAGGACCTAGATATAAATATTATGAAGTTCAGGATGGTCCTTGAAATTTTACACAAATATTTAAACTAGACTTTATATTTACATGACTAAAATGCAGATACAAAAGGTGGATGGGCAATTTGAAATTTACCTAATAAACGTGTGATCCAGCGGCTGGGACGGCACCACGTTGCCGCCACTTATGTTGATCGTGTGGTTGTAGACCTGCAATGCTTCGCCTCGATTGGACGATGGAGATTACACACGGGAATCAAACACGATTAGATGACTGGGAGGATGTGTGAATGAACAAGGCTTGGTCATGACTTCGATCAGCAATATCTCCACGCTCTAGTCATCTTCTACTCCTCCGACGAGCGCTAAAGCTTCTTAGAAGCTTATTGCATCAATTGGGAGCCTCAAAATGTTCCAGGACCTAATGATGGGGTCCTGGAGCTTGAGCGTAAATGAGGATGCTTGGAGCTCATGGATGACCTTGATTTCACGTTGTCGGGGTTCCGTTGAGGCTGTGACCTGCACAAAAAAGAATCTCATGTTCGAGAGGGATACTCTCGACCAGACAATGAAGCGGCTATGCACGCAGATGGACAGAGCAAAGAAGCTCTGAACGGGGATGATGGAAGAACTTCGAGAACCTCAATTCATGCCAGATCGAAGGGGGAAACAGAGGGGAAATATGGAGAATGCGATGGGGTCTGAAGTGGGTGTAAAATGGTTGTCGAAAGGGTCGGATTCTCAATGAAATTGAGCTAGAGCATAATGCTCCAACGTATTTTAAATCTATAAATTAACTCAATCTAACGGTTAATTTATGACATTAGAAACTAAACTAAACTACATGAATGAAAAGTAAACTAAATGGCTAAAAAAACAACCTAGACATTATTAGAATATGGAGCAAAAAGTCCATCGCTGGAGATGCTCCGGCGATGACCTGGATCACCAAATTCTGCCTCTTCTCCTTATCGACAAGGATCGGAGGCTCGAGCTATCACCGTGAGATTCAACAAGGTAGTTTACATTGGGGTTACACATGTGGAAGGGTAGAATGGGAAAGATGATTGCATGATTTGGCGAGGGAGTTGGTGGATGCTATATGTCACGACTCCGATTCTCGAGCCGTCGAATCCTCCCATAACCGGATCTGGTTACTCAGCGATAATTTATTCAGAAATCACAACTAACATTCAGAAACAGACTGCAAATAAAATATATTCAGAAGAAAGTATTTCAACACTTTTCATTCACAAAATAAAGTTCAGATGATACATTGTCTCCCTATAACCATTTACATGTACATCAGCTTGAAAGGAAAATACACAAAAAGATTACTAACTACCTTACAAAGTAAAGCTATTGTGGCTGGCTGGATGTCTACTAAGGTCCTTGCAATGACTCACCGATAGTTATTGGGTTTTCCACAAATCATAGGATAACAATTAGTGAATGCTAAGTAACGAAGAAGAGAAAAGCAAGCAAATTGTATAATTTTTCAAAAAGTTGTTATCACAAAAATTTCATTCCTTCTTATTAATTTAAGTCTTATTCCTTTCTATTCCACGTCAGGGATTAGTCCAACCCCACCATTCTTGGACTTCGAAGCTGTGGATACTTCGGGATTGGAGATTATGTTGATCTGATGAGCTTATGCTGCCGCACGTCGCCTCAACCATCCTCCAATACTACCCTGACAATTTCCTTTTCTTTTATTGATCAAGGTCTCAAACCCTCAGCCTAGAAAACAAAGGAGCACACCGTCCTCGAGGACTCGGTTGCTTAAGCCTCGGGCTAACAGTTAATCATATAACCTAGCAGCTTTAAATACATATTATCGTGACACAGCCGCTATTAAACCACCCGTGCCTCCACATGGCACGACTACATCTTCCGTCGTTCAACCCAAAGATATTGGCTCCCGGTACCACATGTTGCAAATCATTCATTTCGTGTGCACTTATCATAACAGGACAACCGTGTACCACCTAGGTAGGGAAACACCAATATGAGTTCCTTCCGACAAACCTATAGGTTGCATACCCAACCTGTAGTTCTACTCCCAGTCCTCCTTAACGTGACATACGATCCTTTACAGGATCCAACTCAAACCACATCAATTCCCATGATGTATTTCTTTCGTGAAGTATTCGATTTGCATACTCATCAACACTTAGTATAGACTCACATATATATTATTCATATGTATATATACTCGTATTTATGCTTATTTTAACTTCCAAATCCTAACTTTCCAAGCCACTGCATCAATTCGATACTGAAACCTTATTTTAGTGGGAATCACAAAGCAACTTTTCATACTTTTTCAAAAACAGCTAAAATTAAGGTTCTCCATAACAAAGAACATAAAATCAGAAATTTCAACGACCTCATTTGAAAACCCAACAGCAAAAGGAAGGATTTCGTTATCTAATCAACCTCTCTCGCACGTATACAGTACTTTATCGTGATTCTTTTTTCAAAAAGAAAGAAAGATTTATAGCTCCTGGAATGATCGAATTTTATTTTCGTATCAAAAACACTAAGAACGTGCCAAAAACACGAAGAACGAACGAAGAACGAACGAAGAACACACGAAGAACGTGAAGAACATATTTTTCTCTTAAAACTTCGGCAAAACTTCCCCTTATATAGGGTGAAATTTCTAGGAAAATTTCGGCAGAGTTTCCCTCTGTATCGGGACATATTCTTATAAAAATTTTGATAGAGTTTTCCCTTATATCGGGACATATTTCTAGAAAAATTTCGGCAAAATTTCCCCTTATATCGGGACATATTTCAAAAGAAAAACGGAAAGAGTTTCCTCTATAAAATCATCGAGAGGAAAACAATAACGAAAATGAAAGAATATACTCAAACAACAAGAGATGAAGAATCGGTAGACATCATGCGTCTTAGTTGAGTGAAGTGTGACGAATCACAGGGTTCACTAACGTGCATAGCCGCCCGTACCTAAGTAGGATATTAAACAGATTTCTCCATCAAAATAACTATAAAAGAATAATTGAAAGAATAGAAACATAAGCAATGGAGAATCAGTAGACATCACGCGTCTTAGATGAGTGAATGTGTGACGAATCACAGAGTTCACTGACGTGCATAGCCACCCGCACCTAAGTAGGGTATTACACAGATTTCTCCTCAAAACCCCAACAGAAAATGAATCGGAAAGAAAGATGAATCAAGAACAAAGCTTGAAAGAAAAGAGAATGAATTGAAATCCTAGCTTACAAAGCAAATTAAGAGAGGATCATATCTTTCTCCTCCTCGTTCTCCCGGCAACGCTTCGCTAGCGTTCTTTTCCCACATCCCACTCCTCCTCCCAACCTCTCAACCCTAACCCTTGGGATGGTCGTGGTACTGGAAATCATAGAGAATGAATGGGTAGGGGGTATTTATAGGCTCTAGAAAACCCCTAACCATGGTTAGTAAACAATGGTTTAACCCTTAACCACGATTAGCGGCCCATGGTTTTGGCTCATGGTTTTGGCCAAAACTTATCCGAAACTTAGGGCTTAAGTTAGAACATTTCAGAAGATTCTAAATTCGCTAATGACGTTTAATTAGCGCTAATCGTGATTAACTTTCACTAATCACGATTTAACTTTCGCGGCTTATGCTTATCTTTTGCTAACTATTGATTAGTGTTCACTAATGGTCATTAGTGGTTTTTAACATGTCATTAGTTTCTTTAATCATGTTTAATTAGTCTTAATGACGGTCATTATGGGTTAATGATGTCTTAACCCTCTTTACTTCTTTTTCTTCCGAAAATCATAACAATTCCAAAAGAAGTCCGATTCAAACGAAACAAATTCCGTTGGTTTCCTCTTGACGAGCTGGATCTTATGATATAGGATCCGAGAGGAACCAAGGTCAAGGCTTTCTACTATCCCCCTAACGAGATGGAGGGAGGTGAGGGGCGCAAGTTCGCTGAAGTGATCAAGGACCATCCAGTAGTGGATCAGGCCTAAAAAATAGAGAAGGTTGGTCTCCTGTGACTCTAACAAGGGTCAGAAGAGCGAACGGTACAGTTGACACCCTGGTCAACAAAAGCTTGCTTTTAGTTGGTCCACATGGACCAACTAGAAAAATAGAGGGAAGACTCTCTTATTAAATAGATAATAAATAACAAATAATTTTATTACCTTTTAGTTAAAACATAAAAAAATGTCTATTATTTTATGGATATTTTTATTTATTTTTATGATCTTATTTATTAGATGTTAATTTTTACATTATACATATGTATATATTTACCTATATTTTAGGTCTTTTATTTTTATTTTTTTAGATTTTATTACGATATTTACATATTTTATATATTTATAATATATTTGAATACCTATGTACATATTTTTATTTTATTTTATTTATTAATTTACTCAAATAAATATGTATATGTATTACATATGTATAGTTTACCTATATATTTTAGGGATAATTACACCCATAACCCTGAGTAATTCCTCAATCTCAATCATAACCCTGCATAATCGCGAATTACACGGAAAACCCTGAGTAATGCTTAACTCTTACAGGACATAACCCTGTGTTATGTTCCGCTTGAGATTGTCGTTATATTTGACGGTTTCTATTAGAAAAAGACAAAATTACCCTTAATACTCTTTCTTATTTGCAAATCATGCCATCTCATTATATCTCTATCATTTGGGAGGGATTGGGAGGCAGAAGCAACGAGAGCTGCTGGAGGAGGTGGTCCGCACGGAGGGTAGGATCGCAAGGAGAGGGAGAAGGGGCTGCTGGAGGTTGTGGTCCGTGTAGAGGGACGCTGGGACTTCTTGCATGTGCACGAGGCGCGGGCGGGGGGTTCCTGGGGCAGGGGGGTCTGGGCTTGGGAGGAGGAGGTTTCAGGCGCGCGTAGGGCGGGCGGGGACGGGGTGCTCCGGGGGTCGGGCCTTCAGGAGGGTGGTGGGTTGCCGCCGCGGGGGGAGGGGGGTGCTCTTGCTGCGTTTGGGTCGCGGCGGGGGACCGGGGGGATGAGGGGCCTCTGTGTCGGCGCGGAGTACCGGGGGGCGGGCTCCTGCTGGTTCGCAGGGGGGGGGCGCTCTGCTTCGACGCGGGGCGCGAGGGAACGGGGGGCAACTCTACGTCGGGGGGGGAGGGGTGTGGATGCTCTGTCTGTCGTAGGAGACGGGGGGGCTACGGGTCGGTTGACGCGGGGGCAGGTGGGATTTGCCACCGGAGGCGGGGGGCTCCTGCGTCGGGAGGGGGAGGGAGGTTGCCGCCGGGGGGGAGCTTCAGGTCCGTTGATAGGTGGGTGTTCTGTCTGGTTGATGCGGGAGAGGTCGGATTGCCACCGGGGGTGTCGGTTGGGGCGGGGCAGGGAGGTGGGTTGCCGTTGCCAGGGGGCGCTCTGCAGGTCGGTCGGGGCGGGGGAGGGGAGGGAGGTAGGTTGCCGACGGCGGGTTTTCGGAGTGGGTGGCTGCAGGCTGATGAATGGAGGAGTAAGAAGGGAAGGCTTTTTATTTTTATTTTTTTTGAAAAATTAGTAGCCATTGGATAGGTTAAGGGTTGGATTAACCCAATAGTATGGTTGGGTTAAGGACAAAACTAACGGAGGGTCATGATTGTGAGACGGAGTGACTATCCGGGGTTTCTCGTGTAATTCGCGATTATGCAGGGTTATGATTGAGATTGAGGAATTACTCAGGGTTATGGGTGTAATTATCCCTATATTTTAATACATTATTTATTTTAATGAATTTTTAATGATTTTATTTTATGTTTATATTGTTAATGTATTTCAATAATATTTACAAATATTTAAAAATACAAAAATTAAAAATATAAAGAATGAATATATTGAATATAATATAGAAGTATACAATACAGTAGGGATACAAAAGCTAACTTTTGCATCTCAACTCCAAATTAAATGAAACCACCTTCATTAAATATATAATTTAATTTTATGAACAATAAAGACGAGTTTGATCAATTTTGAGTATCTATGGAGGAGATGACATGTTTGTAATGTTTTGTTTGTGGTTTTTTGTTCTGTGTGTCTCAAGCACATTGTACATTATTTTTGTGTGAAATAAATTATATATTTTTCTTTGTATTTTTATATACAAAATTCATGTTGAGGGTCTTATTATTTGAGGTATAAAAATTGGAAAATAAAATAGAACCCAAAAGACTACCTAGAACTTGTGTTCGATTAAAAAATCCAACTGACCCTTACAAGATCAGTCTTGAGAAAATTTAATGTAAACGCTGGGTTATTAAATCCTTCCCCTCTGGAAAAAGATGGCTCACTGCAATCACAATTTGCAAACCAGGTTCTCTCTGTATTCTTGGTACTCATTAAATATCTCAGAATCCTAAGAACAGAAATAATTGAACGAGCTAGTTCCCAACCTGCATGATATGGCCAACTAAACACACGACCAATTGAAAAATGAAAACTTGAAAAATCAGCCAAAAAGATGGAAAATCCAACTTATTAATACATACATAGTCTTTGGAGCCAAATATTCTGCACTTCATTGATAGATAAACATGAAAAACATTAAGCAGAAAGTTTCTAGCGAAACCTGAATGTGAAGAATGCCCTTTATTGATAGTACTAGGGCCTACATGCACATCCCTATCAAACCCAACTTAGCGATATTGTGGGGCTAGTTCGCCTTCTTTGACGATGTAGTTTTGAGCAGGGAACTCCTTACCATTGAAGTAGCAGTCTAGCATATCCTTGACCCCGGCCGCATACCTCAACTGCATCGTCCATCCCACATTCTTCAATTAGAACTAATCATTTTCCTTTTAGATTTGAGATTGATTTAGAACTATACGCACCTGCGCATCGATAGTGGTGCCTGAGATATGAGGGGTCATTGCATGGTTGGGCATGTACCTCCAAGGGTGGTCCTTGGGAGCTGGCTGTGGATACCATACATCCCCACTGTAACCTATGATTCCAGAAAGGAGATTTGTGAATTTCCATTGCTTTTCGAGAGGCAGCGCAGGGCTTGGTTATTTTTACATAATGTATACCTGCAATGTGTCCACTGGCACAGGCATCAGCAACAGCTTGGGCATCCATGATCGCCCCCCGCGCATTATTTACTATCAGGACACCCTTCTTCATCTTCGCAATCTTTTCCTTGTTGAACATGCCCCTGATATGTTAAGTTGAAGTAGGTGATAATTAAACTCGACAGATATGGTTGTGTTGAAATTAAGCATCAATCATGCATGCGGTTCCAAAGCAACAAAGATAATTTTTAAACCATAAAAAATTCAGAAATAACTGCATCGAACATGAATGAACAATCATTGGGGAGAGAGTGACTAATAGGTTGGGCATTAGCATCTTACCAAGTACAATATAGATGCATTAAGTATAAGGAATACCAGAGGACAGAAATGAGAATAAGTGATTGATGAAGAGAAATATAAAGGGTTGACAATTGTAATAATTATGTTCTGATTTAATTCTTACTATGGCTAGTGTTAATAGTTTTGGCTGTGGGACACTATGTAAAGATCCCATAGATCTTAATCACATCGGCGATTAAGTTTTGTTCCTCTCCTTGAACCCAAATTGACCATCCGATTCCCCTTTGTTGCTGCCTTTAGGATCTGAACATTTACCCCTGTATGTGTGTATTATAGGGTTAAGGTGTCAATAATCTGAAAGCCTCATTCTAGGAGAGCACCGCCTCCTAGGATTTTGTCCATGTACTCTAGTTTTTCATCATAGTTGAACCTCTCTTTAACTCAGCCATGGTCAATCCCAAGCCCAGGTAACTTGAGGAGGGTTGCATGTTAGGCAGCCAACAGCCACGCAAGAGAGACAAATTCATAAATAATGTTCTTTTTAAGAATAATAGTTAGGGATTTGTCTTAAAACAGTTTGGATCTTTCCAACGTGGATTTAAGCAAATATTTAGATTTCGTTGGGGCGTTCCCTACTAGTGACGCGTTGCATCGCCTGAATGCAATGAGAATTTGGTAAGGATCGCTAAATCGATACTCGTATGTAGTTCAAAATTTGCAAGGGTTCTCGCATTAGGAACACATGTGTGTAAATAAGCTAGTTATGTTGCATCGCTGCCTAGATGTAGTCCAAAATTTGCAAGGGTTCTCGCATGATGGATGCATGCGAGTAAAGAAGTTGGTCCAAAAGAGGTTGCAAAGGAAGTCGCAGATCGGTAGTTAGAATATTGGCAATTTGACTAGCAAATCGTTGGAGATAGCATATATGATGGAAAGAAGAAAGATTCATATATTACATCTCCAAGAAACAAAATGGGTTGGAGAGAAAGCACGGGAGATCGAAAGGACATGTTTTAAACTTTGATTTTTAGGTAAATATTAGGGGAGAAATGGTGTTGGGGTGGTTATTCATAAGGATTTGAAGGATTGTGTGGTTGAGTGCAAATATTCAGGGATAGGATTATTTTGCTAAAATTGATGCTTGAAGAAGAAATTCTGAATATCATCTCAATTTATGCATCGCAAATTGGTTTAGATGAAAGGATTAAACCAGCTTTTTGGGAGGATTTGGATAAGAAATGCAAGAAATCTCATAAAAAAGAGATGATTTGCCTAGATGGAGATCTTATGGACATGTGGGAAAGGATGCTTCAGGGTATGCTAGTGTTCAAGAGGCTATGGCTTTGGGGATAGAAATGAAGAGGGAAAAGTCATTCTAGATTTTGTAACGGCTTATGATCTTTTCATAGCAAACACTCTTTTCAAGAAGAGGGGGGAGCATTTAGTTACTTATTAGAGTGACCCGACTAGAACACAGATAGATTACTTTGTGTTGAGGAGAAGAGATCGGTTATCTTGCAAAGACCGCAAAGTAATCCCATGAGAGAGTTTGACAACCCAATATTGCTTGTCAGTTTCGTGGTCATGGTCGTGGACCTCATGGTAGAGGAGGTTGTACTCGCCAGTCGTGCACTTACTATCACCACTTCGGACACATAGAGGACACATGTTACTCCAAGCATGGTTTTTCCGCATCGGCTCATGTAGTGGAGCAAGCAAATCCCCTTGCTTCTTCTTCTTCGGATCAGAGGTATGATGGCCTCGTTGCTCGATTAAGGGATATTATGCATCCGAGGAGTTCCCTAGCTTCTTCACCTACTCCAGGAGGCCACTCATATGTTGCAGCTTCTGCCTCTACCAGTATCTCCGCCACTGCCAGTACCTCAGGTAGCACTTACTAATTGTCATCGATCTGATATTACAAAATTGATTATGGACTCCTGGACGACACACCACATGTATGGGGACAGAGATCAGTTTATATCTTACAATCAGGTTCCTCCTGGTAGAACCATTGTCATAGCCGATGGTACCCATTCCCTGATCACAGGATGGGGGCGATCAGTTTGACACCTTCGATGTGTCTGCAGAACTATGAATTTATTATCTATCAGTCAGATTACGAAGAAGTTACATTGTCATGCTATTTTTGACCCTTCGTCTCTTATATTTCAAGACATTCTTACAGGCAGGGTGATTGGTGATAGGGGTGCACATGGATCGGATTGGATCGGATTTCAACTTAATCCATGTCCAATCCAATCTTAACGAATTTTAGTTTTTTCCAATCCAATCCAATCCATCAAATATCTAAATCCAAACCAATCCAATCCATCGGATTACGGATTGGATCGGATTGGTTCGGATTTTTTTTATACTTATGTATTCCATCTCAATTGTTTACCCTTACGTGATTGTGTTTCATCACACACTAGCCCTCAACATTTAAATTATGGCTCAAAAATTGGTAATATAGATCAGAAGTAAAGAAAAAGATATTTGAAGACCACTCAATCAAATTAAAGTTGAATAACTTCATTGATCCGTAATGAAAAAGTTGAAGACCATATACTCAATGTAAAGTATTATATTGGATTTAGAATTTGAGATTCCTTTTATAAATGTCGCATTAGTATTTTTTTGCAAATGATTTCCAAATAATAATTCAAGTAAGAGTAATACAAGTTACCAAATAATGATTCAAAGATAAGTTACACGAACAAAAAATGTGATCTTTACAGTCACATATTGATGAAGTCTATGGCTAATCTAAATTGTTAAGCTATGTCAAACCAAGCTACTTCCAATAGCACCCTTCAAAGTCCTATAATATATTATTAACAAACGTGAATCCTAAAATAATTATTCTCGATTGAGTATCGAACAAATCCAACTTACATATTCACCAATTGAGTAGCATGCCTCTCATTTAAAATGGAATTTATTTACTAGATTATACCTATAGTCAAAATATGCATTTAAAAAAAATGTATCAAATTTGAGCATCAATTTAGAAAAGAAAGGAATTCAAGTAATGCTTATTAATTCTTAAATGGGTTTAGTATATTTGAATATTGATTCTTAACTGAAATAACTGAACTGTTTCATCATTAGGATAAACATGCAAGTTGGAACAAGTAAAATGTAAGAAGCAGAAAAGCTAAGAAAATCAAACAGATGTACCAGACAACTAACTGAATCTAATAATGGAGATCAGACAAGTGGAAACATGATTGGAACAAATGGTATCGCATCGGAGGGGGCCAACATTGCGTGAAACAAGAAACGACATCGTGAGGGAGGGGTGATGGCATTGCGAGGAAGGAGTGGTGATGTTATGTTAGAGGGAGGTGTTGAAATGGACTAAACGGGAGATGAAACTAGAAGTGAAATATTGGGTCAAGAATGAAATGAGAGAGGATGGAAACTGAGGGGAATAGTTCAATGGAGATTATAACTTTACAAGGTATTATTATATTTTATTATTTAGGAGTTTAAGGGTGATGACAAGAGGATTTATATCCACTATAGATATGAAAAAATGAGATGAATTGCATCGATTATAGTCTTCTAAGAATGATGCGCATGCACGTGCGCGTGTATATGCATATAGGTATATGTATGTATGTTTGTATGTTGTATGCATGTATGTATATGTTAACGGATTAATGGATTGGATCGGATTGGATTTTCATGATAATCCGATCCAATCCATACTTTAACGGATTTGAAAATTTTCAATCCAATCCGATCCATTAAAATGATAAAACCAAACCAATCCAATCCAATAACATCGGATTGGATCGGATTACGGATTTTATCCGATCCGTGTGCACCCCTAATTGGTGAAGCCGAGAGCAGGGAGGCCTCTACCGACTGGTCCAAACTCCATGTGATGGCCTATCATCTCATTCTACAAGACCAATCCCTCCTTTCATGTGGCACATGTGCTTTGGTCACCTTCTCCTTCAGAAGATGTGTCATGTTCTCCCTCAGATCCCACCTTGCTCATCCTTCCATTATGAGGCATGTCAGTTGGGGAAGCACCATTAGTCTGTGTTTCCTAGTCATCAGAGTCAGAGCGGTAGCTCCCCTTTTGAGTTACTTCATGTTAATATTTGTGTCTGAGTCGTGTTCCCGATCACCAGAGACACAAGTTTTACCTTGTTGTTGTTTATTTTTCTTGTCTGTCATGGGTCTTTTTATTGAAAAATAAGTCTGAGACTAGGGATGTAATTAAATCTTTTATTAATGAAGTGTAGAATATTTTTTCCTCTTCTATCAAATATGTGAGAACTGGTAATGGTTTGGAATTTTGTACTCATGCACTATCCTAATCCTTTTTATCTCATGGTATTATTCATCAAACAATATGTGCCTACACTTCTCAGCAAAATGGTGTTGTAGAGAGAATGCATCGTCATTTACTTGATGTTACATGATCTCTTCTTATTTAGAGTTATGCCCAAAATTCGTTCTGAGGTGATGCAGTTCTGACGGTATGTTATCTCGTGAATCACATGCCATCGTTCTGGGTGAAGAATTCCTTTCTCCTTGACATTTCCAGAGGAGTTGTTATCTCTCACTCATGTTTTTGGCTCGATAGCATTCGCCAATCAGTTGTCTCCAAGTCTTGATAAGCTCTCTCTTAGAGACGTCAAATGTGTTTTTGTTGGGTACTCCAGGACGCAGAAGGGATATAGATGCTATGACTCATTGTGCATGAAATATTATGTTAGTGCTGATGTCACATTTTTTGAGTCGATGGTGTATTTTTCTCCTACATGTGATAGGTTGACTTCATCAAATTCAGATGATGAGGTCTACATGCCACCTCCTCCTACGAATCCATCACCACCTCCACCTTGTCAGTTGTTCCAACACCACCACCACCTCCTACTTCATCTCCATCACCTCCTCCTATACGACATCTCCCACGATCCACATTCCACCATTGCCACGATACTATACACGTTGGTTTGCTTCTGCTCAAGGTCATCGGCAGTCATCTAGCATGCCACAGGTTTATTCTAAATACATTGTTTCTAACAATGGATCTGGAGATGTGCCTGTGCAGGAATCTTTGCAGGAGACTGGCATACAGATTGAGGTTCCCAATGACTCGAATGTACCTATATTGTGCTTCGAAAGCGGAAACATACTTGTGCCGCATATCATCTCATGTCCTAGGTTCCCTTTGATTGCTTGACAGAGGAACTCAGGATATTTGCAGTTGCTCTATCTGTTATGGAAATCTCACGGAATTACCATGAGGCCTTGAGAGATAGTCGGTGGCATTTGGCCATGGAAGAGGAGATGACTGCTCTACAGTCACGTGGTGACTGGAGCTTGGTTCTCGCTCCCAATGGAGCGCCTATTGACAGTTGAAAATGAGTGTTTAACACCATGCAGATGGGAGGCTTGATCGTTACAAGGCCAGATTGGTTGCGCGTGGCTTCACTCAGACGTATGGAGTGGATTATCTGGACACACGCACCCCTATTGCTCGCTACTCTACTCTATAGGTTCTTCTTTCCGTTGTTGTGATACGTGATTGGCCTTTATTTCAGCTTCATGTTAAAATGCATTTTTTGTATGGCGATCTCCAGGAGGAAGTCTACATGTAGCAGCCTCCAGGATTTGCTGCTGAGGGAGAGTGTCAGAAGGGTTGTAGACTTCATAAGGCAATATATGGCCTTAAGCAGCATGATTTCAGAAGATCTCGGATCGGATTAAGAGGCAGGGATTCAAGAGATCAAATGCAAATCATTAATTATTTGTACATAGAACTTCCAGAGGTATGATTGGTATATGTTAATGACATACTTGTTACAAGAGATGAAGTGTAGGGGATCAACAGGGTAAAGGAATTTCTGGGCAAACAGTTTGTCACCAAGGATCTTGGACAGTATTTTTTAGGGTTAGAGTTTACCAGGAATCAGCAGGATCTTGTGATGATCCAAAGAAAGTATGTTACAGATATGCTACTTGAGACATACATGATTGGGTGTCGACATGCTACTACTCCTGTGGATCCCAATATGGAGCTATATGATAATGATACAGAGGAGGTGGATAGGAGAAAATACAGATAATTTGTGGGAAAGCTTCTCTACGTCAC
Source organism: Ottelia alismoides (assembly GCA_037367405.1). Taxonomy (NCBI): domain Eukaryota; kingdom Viridiplantae; phylum Streptophyta; class Magnoliopsida; order Alismatales; family Hydrocharitaceae; genus Ottelia; species Ottelia alismoides. Next base: position 812,802 of record JAZKJV010002389.1, on the reverse strand, counting down.
TATCATAAGGTCAGACATCTCCTTTGCAGTTAGTTAGGTCAGTCAATTCATGGTCGATAGGTACATATGGATGTAATCTATATGATTTTGAGTTACCTAAAGTCATCTCCAAGAGCAGGATTAATATTCAGAAAATGAGCAACTCTGACTATCTTAGCATGTATAGATGCAGACTATGCAGGATGTTCGAAGGACAGGAAGTCCACTTCGGGCTTTGTTGTATTTATTGGTGGTTCTCTTGTTTCGTAGAAGAGCAAAAAGGAAACTATGGTTGCTAGGTCAAGTGATGAATCTGAATATAGAGCTATGTCACAAACTAGCACAAAGATGATGTGGGTTCGAGCAGTGTTAGCAGACTTACATATAGATGTACCTCTTCCTATGCAGTTACAATGTGATAACTAGGTCACCTTATTTATTGCAAACAATCAAGCATTTCATGAGAGAAATAAATATATTGAAGTGGACTGCCACTATACACTGGACATGATACAGAAAGGCTTTATTTATACCTCTCATGTCAGTTCAAGAGATCAAACTACAGATATCTTTACCAGGACTTTGCTACCATTTCAGACGTGTTCATCCAAGCTGAGCATGATTGACATTTATGCTCCATCTTGAGAGGGAGTGTAGAGATATATTTAAATTCGTGTACTGTTCCTTTATTTTCTGTTTTTATGTCCTTATGTAATTTACCCATAGTCCTCTATATAAGAAAGCATGGGTTCTCGGGAATAAACAATTCTCATTCTTTTCCCAACATATGCAATGTAATAATAAGGAGCACATTCTGACATAGTTGAAGCCAATGAATAAGAATGGGAAGAACATTTTGTGGAAGCAAGATGATGCGTACATGCGGGTTTGGCTCTCTGGGATTCTCGTCTCAAAGATTTCCAATGATATCGTGAACCAACCTACCTCCAAGGCGATGTGGGATATCATGGCAGCTATATATGTCCAAGCGAAGAATAATGCTAAGATTCTTCAGTTGTTGTTTGACATCTTCACAACAAGCAGAATGGTCGTCCTCTGCATTGTTTTTTCTACTCTTTACTTCATGACATTTTTTATAAGTTTCACAGTTTCATGCTCGTGACCACATCTACTGAACGATAAATGATGTACATGAACTCTACGATGGTTGGAGTTTTCTTGATTGCTCTAGACCCTGAGTACGAGGTCGGCAAGGGAGGTACTGCTCGGTTCAGAGAGTATGGTCTCCATGGTAGAGGAGGCGGATATCAGTGGGATCCATCATCTATTGTTGTCGCCCTAGTCATTCAGAGGATACATGCTACCAGAAGCATGGATATCATGCTTCTGCTCGTGTAGCCAAGCAATCAGAGCATCCTAACAATTCGGTTCTTCTACATATTCGTGACTAGATGGCATTGTCTCTTGTTTGAGAGATATAATGACTCATGTTGCTGATACCACTACATGTTCTCCAAATATTATAGCCTTTGCCAGAGCATCTTCGAGCTCCTCAAGTATAGCCTAAGATTTTACCAGTTGTAGCCGGCCAGATATGACAAAGTGGATCATGGACTGTGATGTTTCCCGCCATCTTTGTGGAGACAGAGCATAGTTCAGTTCATACAGATCTGTACCACCTGAAAAAATCAGTTGTCATTGCGAATGGGGTTCATTTACCTCTTATAGAAGAAGGGGATGCTCATTTAACGCTATCCATGCGCCTGCAGAATGTGCTACATGTACCTTATTTTGAGATGAGTTCACTTTCTATTAGTCATATCACTAAGGACTTGCGTTTTTATACTACTTTTGAACCCTTTTCTCTTGTGTTTCAGGACATACCCACAGGTCAGGTGATTGGATGTAGCCGTGAGCAGAGGGGGCTGAGGGGCTCTACATCCAGGTCCAATCTCCATATGTTGATGCCTCTCCCATTCCTACTAGATCAGTCTCACCATACATGTGAGATCTTCGACTTGGTCACATTCCTCTACAAAAGTTGTTGCAGAGCTTTGGTTTGGGACTACCGCTCCAATACCATGTGAAATAAATAATGACTTAATTATGAAAGGGACCATAGGGCTATTTTATATAGAGAGGAGAAACCCTAGAGGTACATAATAGAGATGAAAGAAATAGAAAAATATATAATAAATAAGGAAAGATAAATAACTCTCAACAAGATGGTACTAGCTTTTGAGAGTATTGCTGATTAGTGACATTATATGGTCAAATGTGTGCTTTAGAAGGTGGACTTCTCCAAGGCATATGATTGTATTGACTGGTGGTTCATTTCAACTTCCCTTTCTCATAAGGAATTTCTAATGTCTAGATATCATGATACAGAAGGTCCTATCTGAAGGTAAGGAGATCTTCAATCAGACATAACCCTTGGACATGGATTGATGGTAGTTTCTCATTGTGCAAGGCTTACAAGGCTCTTTGTGGTATCATTTTGTTTGATCCGGGTATGTTTCTATGGAGTTTAGGAGCATCTGGAGGTGGAGGGCCCACCAAAAGGTCAAGGTGTTCCTGTGGTTGCAGTTATGCGATCATGTGCTCATAGGTGCTCGCAGGTCTAGATTCTTTCATAGGGTAGACAATTAGTGATAGAGGTGATCTGAAATGATCGAAGACTCTGACCATATGTTCTCTCAGTGTGCTTCGTCTTGTGAGATCTGGGAGGTTGTGGTCCTAGATGTGGACCATGAGTTGTGCCACCTTCTTGTACTTCTTGGACCTGCTACACAGTGGCATGGATTATATATGGGGCTGAGTTTCCGCTATTTTGTAAACCATTTGGTTACTCATGAATGATGTGATCTTTCGTAATAATTTATGTCGAAAATGTTTTTGAGCATGCTAGGATCTCGGTGGACTCCTATTCTTTGCAATTCGCATGCTTTAATAAATAATATTAAAGTTTCTGGGTGGGTGTTTTCTCGATGCATCACCCTTTTTCCATTCAGCAAAACATAAAGAATAATTCTTCTTTATGGATTTTAATGGTCGTTGATTCCCAATTAACCATGTGATGAAGTTAGAGCTATTCTTCAAAAGAAAGAACAAACTATAATTGATAGAGTGAACTAGTTTGAATGCCTATCCAAAGAGATTGGTGCTTTCAAATATCCATTTTGAATATAGCATAAAGTAGTTACCTCGTCTTGTCAGTAAGTGGTGTATTTACAACAATTACATCGCATTTGGGAAGCATTGCATCAAGATCTTCTTCAAACTTTGCCCCGGTTTCTTTTTCTAGCTGTGGCTCCATCTTAAGGCGGTCATGGTAAAGGAGATTGCAATTGAAGGGCTTCAGACGCTGTAACAAAAGCTTCCCAATACGACCAGCTCCAACAGTTCCAATGGTTTTCCCCTCAAGGTCATAAGCTCTATAAGCAATGCCAGCTACATTCCATTCCCCTTTGACAACCTGGTGATATCCAGGCAAAAAGTTCCTAACTAGAATAAGAATTCTCATGAGCTCATCTTCTGCAACAGACACCACATTGCTTCCAGTGACCTCAGCTACAGTTAAACCAGCTGCTGCTGCTGCATTCAGATCAATGTGATCTGAACCAATACCAGCAGTAAGAAGCAACTGCAAATTCTTTGCCTTCTTGATTCTTTCAGCCGTAACATAAGCAGGATGGAAGGGGGTAGTTATTAATACATGCAGATCCTCGATGTGTTTCTCAAGTTCTGTAAAAGTAGATTGATTTATATATGAATTCCATCATTTTAAAAAGTGCATCTCAAAAGAAGAAAAATCCCAGTACAATAATATGCACAATCAACTATATAACTGCAAAGATAGAGGCATAAAGAAAACATATTTTTAGCTCCATTGTTGCACAAGAAAGGTCAGTAGGCAGCATTCAGCAAAATGGCGGTCAATATTGCAATTGTGCAGTTCAAATGCATTTTTTCAAGGAAGAATGTGTTTTGCAGGATTAACAGTGTGGAAAGGGAGAAAGAAAAGTTATATTACCCGTAACCCTAGAGCTCTCTTATATAGGAGAAAAACTCTAGGGAAATTACATAGATATCTAAAGGAAATAGGAAATTACAGGAAAAAAATTAGGTGTGGCAGGAGATGGGAACGGGGTGGTGGAGGTGGTGATGGTGGCGGCGGAGGTGGTGCTGGAGGAGGTCTTGATGGTGGCGGTGGTGGTGGTGAAGAGAGACAGGAGGTAGTAACATATAAACCTCTTCCCCATGTTCTGATGGAATGAGCTTTTCCCCTGTAGGAGAAAAATACATGATGGATTCAAAAAAGGTGACATCTGCACTAACATAGTACCTTCGTCGAGCAGGGTCAAAACAACGATACCTCTTTTGGGTCTTAGAGTACCCAACAAAAACACACTTGACTGCTCTAGGAGAGAACTTGTCAAGACCTGGAGATGTCTAGTGAACAAAAGCAACACATCCAAAAACTCGAGGTGTGAGAGAGAAGATCCTTCTCAGGAAACGCAGTTAAGAACGGAATCTTCCCCCCATGATCAATGAAGGCATACGATTCACCAAATAACATGCAGTAAGAACATTGTCTCCCCAGTAGGAATGAGGAGCACAACTCTAAATTAGAAGGGTCCTGGTGATATCCAAGAGATGACGATCTTTCCTCTCAGCCGCTCTATTTTGTTGGGACGTATAAGCACACGACGTCTGATGCACGATACCATAAGATCTAAGAAATTGAGAAAGCTGCGTACTACATAATTCAAGTGCATTATCAGAACGTATATACTTAACATTTGCAGGAAAAAAATTTCTTATTTCATTAATAAAAGATTGAATGATAGGACCAACATCAAACTTGTTCTTAAGTAGAAAGACCCGTGATAATCTAGAAAACTCATCAACAGCAACAATATAAAAACGATGTCCCTGAAGATACGGAACAGGACTGGGACCCCAAAATGAATCAATTCAAAGAGACCATAACTACTTTGACCCTGACGACTCTGGAATGCAGACCTATGATGCTTCCCAAGCTGGCAGGCCTCACATTGGAAAGTAGAACGAGGAGAAATATGAGGAAGAACATGACGCAGCTTTTGCAGAGGAAGATGACCAAAGCGAAGGTGCCACATATATGGAGAGACAGATCCGGTGCAAAGAGAGGAGACATCAACATATGGAGATTGCACCCGTTTGTATAGGCATCCTTGCTCACGGCCAGTACCAATCACCCTACTCGTTAGGATGTCCTGAAATACAAGAGCAGAGGGGTCAAATATGGCACAACAATGCAAATTGTAGAGATAGTTTCTATTATTATTATATGTTTATGTACCGTGTGTTTATTTCTTTCTTCTATTTAGACATCCATGTAATTTAGCCTTAAGGCTTCTCCCTATATAAGAGAGCCTAGGGTTTTCTTATTCATTAGAACAAAGACTCCCTTTCGTCTAACATGGTATCAGAGCCACCCTAGGGCTCTTTTCCCTACCCCCCACCCGCCGCCCCCACCTTCTCTCCTCCATCCCGGCGGCTTCCAGCCGCTATCGGCCCCACCAACCGCTGCCTGCGGCCCCACAAGCCGCCCTAGCCGCTGCCTGCGGCCCCACCAGCCGCCCGAGCGGCCCCACCAGCCCCTCCCAGCCGCCCCTGCGGCACCGCCGGGTGCCCTAGCAGCCCAGCCAGTCGCTGTCTGTCGCCCCAGCGGCAGCCAGCACACCCAGCGGCATCCCCTGCCGTTCCCACAGCCCCAGCGGCAACCCCATCAGCCGCAGTAGGGGTTCCGTGGCCTCCACCAGCACTTAGGCGTCGCTCTCGAGGCCGTTCAAGGGATGTTTTGCTTCCTTGGAAGCGTGCCCTAGACCCTTCTTCCTCGGCTTTATGGATTTGAGTGCGTAAAGGTCTACACACGTACTCAAATCCGATGCAGTTGGTGTAGACATTCATCACATTGTCTATTCTCCCTTCGTCTTCTTCCAGCAGCAGTATGTCAGAATCGAAAGTCGATTTGCCCTCCACCGGCGCATTCAAAGGTCCGGCGCCGATAGTGAAGATGGACGGGTCTAACTATGAGTTATGGGCCATGCAGTTCATGAGCCTCATGAAATCAAACGGTAAGAAACACATTCTTACCGAGGATGAGCCTGCGGAGAAGACAGGGATCTATGCCTCATGGGAGGCCGATGATGCTTATGCAAAGGTTTGGTTATCGGGTACGTTGACGATGGAGATAGCTAATGATGTCCTCCATCAGCCCACTGCTAAGGCGATGTGGGACATTCTTGCGGCTACATATTCGCAGGTGCGAAATGAGACAAAGATGTTGCAGCTTCAGCATGACATCTTTACGATGAAGCAGGCCGGCAGACCTCTCCACTCTCTATACACATCCCTAAGAGGGATGTTTGAGAAGCTCTACAGTACCATTCCTCTGACTGCTACTCCAGAGCAGCAGAAGACGTTCCGGAACGCCACCATGGTGGGTGTTCTACTTACTTCCCTCGACCCTGAGTATGATGCTGCACGGTCACAGATCTTAGCAGATGCAGTCATTCCTCCAGTGGAGGATGTATACAGGAGGCTCAGCCGTATCCCAGTTTCCTCCAGCTCTTCTACTCCACCCCCATCTGCGATGGCAGCTTCGCGTGGGAGAGGTGGACCATCCTCTTGGCGTGGCCGTGGACGTGGCCGTGGCTCTCAGGGAAGAGGCGGTCGACCTAGTCAGACGTGCTCATATTGTCACAGACCTGGACACTCAGAGGAGACATGCTACTCAAAGCATGGTTTCCCAGCATCGGCACGGGTTGCAGAGCATTCACAGTCTCCATTACCGTCTACTGCAGATCATAGATTTGACGAACTCGTGGCCCGTCTCGTGATATTATGCCACAGTCTTCTGGTGATTCACCTGGTGGCTCATCTGATATTGCTGCCACAGCCTCAGCCAGTTCTTCCGCCGCTGCCACTTCCTCAGGTAGATCTTCAGCGATCATTCCTTCACATGATATATCTGACTGGGTTATAGATTCCGGAGCTACACATCATCTGTGTCGAGATAGAGGTAGATTACAGGCCTACAGGGCTATTCCTCCAGGTCGCTCAGTGCAGATAGCAGATGGTTCCCATTCACCCCTTGTTGGTCAGGGGGAGGTTTTCTTAACCTCCGCTATGCAGCTACAGAATGTTTTACATGCTCCTGAATTCTCCCTGAATTTGTTGTCTATTAGTCAGATTACAAAGGATTTGAATTGTCGCGCTATATTTGACCCGTCTTCTCTCATTTTTCAGGACATACTCACGGGCAAGGTGATTGGCTGTGGCTCTGAGCAGAACGGTCTATATCGGCTGGTCCGGGAATCTTATGATGGCATCTCCGCTCACTCTGCTGGTCCAGTCTCACCTTACATTTGACATCTTCGTTTTGGTCACCTTCCACTTCAGAAAATGCGCCATCTTCTGCCCCAGATCTCCCCAAGTTCGTCGTTTCGTTGTGAAACTTGTCAGTTAGGAAAGCATCACAGGTCGAGCTTTCCAGGTCGTCAGAGTCGGAGCAGTAGCTCCCCTTTCGAGTTGTTACATATAGATATATGGGGTCCGAGTCGTGTTCCCGATCACCAGGGACACAGGTTCTATCTTGTGGTCGTAGATGATTTTTCTCGTGTCTCTTGGGTTTTTCTACTGAAGAATAAGTCTGAAGTAGGAGATGTTATTAAAAATTTGATTAATGAAGTGCAGAATGTTTTTTCTTCTTCAGTCAAATATGTTCGGACGGATAATGCCCTGGAATTCTGTACACGTTCTCTTTCTCAATTTCTGTCATTAAAGGGAATTATTCATCAAACCACCTGTGCATACACATCCCAACAAAATGGTGTGGCGGAAAGAAAGCATCGCCATCTCTTGGATATTACTCGTACCTTATTGATTCAAAGTTGTGCTCCTATTTCCTTCTGGGGAGATGCTGTTCTTACTGCATGCTATCTGGTCAATAGAATGCCCTCCTCTGTCCTTGGAGAGAAGATACCCATCTCTCTTATCTTTCCTGATAAAGAGCTCTTCTCACTGCCACCTCGTGTCTTTGGTGTTGTGGCGTTTGTTCATCGTCTGTCTCCTGGACTTGACAAGCTCTCTCCAAGAGCAGTCAAGTGCGTCTTTGTTGGGTATTCAAGGACCCAGAAGGGATACCGGTGTTATGATCCTACTACCAACAGGTACTTCGTTAGTGCGGATGTCACCTTCTTCGAGTCGGTCATGTTCTTCTCGCCAGCCGGGGACAGAATGGTACCATCCACCACCGCTGATGATATTTTGGTTCCACCACCACCTACCTGTCTTACTCCTGACTCGTCTCCTGTGTCAGTTCCTTTGCCAGCACCGCCATCACCACCTCCACCTCCACCACCACCCATTCCTCAGAGAATCATATCACCATTTCCTAACCACTATACGCGTCGGTCAGGTCCCGCTCAGACAGCAGATCAGCCAATCACTGAGCCTCAGGTATGTTCAGATGATGTTTCTACTGACGGGTCAGGTTCAGAACATATGCAGGATGACTCCTTACAGGTGGGCCCCGATGATGATCTGGATGTTCCGATTGCTATTCGGAAACAGAGACGGCAGTGTGCATCCTATCCCTTTGCTTCACAGGTTTCCTTCCACCGACTCACAGGTGATTTCCAGAAGTTTGCTACTGCTTTATCTTCCGTGGACATACCACGGACATACCAGGAAGCCTTACAGAGTGAATGCTGGAGACTGGCTATGGAAGAAGAAATGGGGGCCTTGCGATCCCGTGGCACATGGTCTTTGGTCCCTGCACCTCCTGATGCATCAGTTGTAAGTTGCAAATGGGTCTTCACAGTCAAATACCATGCAGATGGCACATTGGATAGATACAAAGCACGTTTAGTCGCCCGGGGATTTACACAGACATATGGCGTTGACTACATGGATACATTCTCTCCAGTGGCGAGACACTCGACTCTGCGTATCCTCCTGTCTGTTGCAGTAGTCCGTGACTGGAGCATTTATCAGCTGGATGTCAAGAATGCTTTTTTGTACGGGGACTTACAGGAGGAAGTCTACATGCAGCAGCCACCCGGGTTTACTGCTGAGGGGGAGACGCATATGGTATGTAGACTTCACAAGGCTATATATGGACTTAAACAGAGTCCACGAGCATGGTTCCAGAAACTGTCCAACCTATTTGAGCACCAGGGATTCAAGAGGTCCAATGCTGACCATTCGTTGTTTGTCCAGAAGTCCTCGGCAGGTACGGTTGTCATAATGGTATATGTGGATGATATTCTTGTTACAGGAGATGATGTTCAGGGCATAGCAAGGGCGAAGGCATTCCTAGGTCGTCAGTTTGTTACAAAGGATCTTGGAACCCTAAGATATTTTCTAGGGTTGGAATTTGCTAGGAATGCACATGGTTTGGTGATGACACAACGGAAGTACATTACTGACTTCCTGGTTGAGACTGGTATGGATGGTTGCAAACCATCAAGCATCCCCATGGACCCTAGCATGAAGTTATATGATGGTGATACTGATGAAGTAGATAAGAGGAGATATAGAGAGATGGTGGGCAAACTCCTCTACATCACCATAACTCGCCCAGACATTCAATTTGCAGTTAGCAGGGTGAGTCAATTTATGGAGCAGCCGAGGCAAGTTCACATGGATGCTATACACATGATACTGAGGTATCTGAAGTCTACTCCTGGATTAGGGCTACTATTCAGAAAGGGTGCAGACTTATCCATCTCAGCGTGTGCAGACGCAGATTATGCAGGATGCCCTAAGGATAGAAAATCAACCTCAGGGTTTGCAGTCTTTGTTGGAGGCTCTCTGGCTTCTTGGAAAAGCAAGAAACAAACGGTGGTGGCAAGATCCAGTGCGGAATCCGAATACAGGGCAATGGCCCAAGCCAGCACGGAAATGATGTGGGTTCGCTCTGTATTAGAAGATCTACATGTAGCAGTACCTCTACCTATGACGCTTCAGTGTGATAATCAGGCAGCATTGTTCATTGCCAACAATCCAGCTTTTCATGAGAGGACCAAGCACATTGAAGTTGACTGTCATTACACTAGGGACCTGATCCAGAGAGGATTGATATCCACGGCCCATGTTAGCTCAGGAGATCAGACTGCTGATGTATTCACCAAGCCATTGCTCAGAGGACCTTTCCAGAGATGTTCATCCAAGCTGAGCATGATCGACATCTATGCTCCACCTTGAGGGGGAGTGTAGAGATAGTTTCTATTATTATTATATGTTTATGTACCGTGTGTTTATTTCTTTCTTCTATTTAGACATCCATGTAATTTACCCTTAAGGCTTCTCCCTATATAAGAGAGCCTAGGGTTTTCTTATTCATTAGAACAAAGACTCCCTTTCGTCTAACACAAATCTTTGGTGATTTGTCTAATAGATAATAAGTTCATAGAGAATTCAGGAGCGTAAAGAACATTCTGAAGCCGCATTTCAGGGGTTAATACCTCCCTCTGACCAATAATGGGGGAATGTGTTCCATCATCTATCACCACAGATATAACTGACTGAGTCAGGCTATAGGTACTGAATTGCCCTCTGTAACCACAAAGGTGATGTGATGCTCCTGAATCCATGATCCATTCCGACAAGTCTACCCTGTAAAACATATAGTAAAAGCATATGTAGTACCTGATGTAGATGTGGTGGCCGAGGCTGCTACCTCCGAAAATCATGACTGCGTGCTGGTTGACCCGGGAGACGGCATAATCTCCCTAAGTCGTGCAACTAACTCATCAAACCGATGGTCAGATGTACCAGACAAATTGTTGCCCTGCTGGATCTGTTCTGCCACTCATGCTAAAGTGGGAAAACCATGCTTAGAATAGCATGTGTCCTCGGAATGACTTGATCTATGTCAATAAGTGCAAGGCTGATAAGGAGGTCTACTGTCACCCCCTCTTCTACGGACACCACGGCTATGGAACTACGTAGTGCTTCCCTTGCCACGAGATGTTGCCATGGCTGAAGAAGTATGAGATGTGGTAGAACTGCTAGAGGATATGGAGCGCCTGCTCAGCCGACGATATGCTTCCTACATCAGAGGTATAGTGGCATCGGTAAGAATATGAATTCTATTTGCATCATACTCGGGATCCAGTGCCGTTAGAAAGACTCCTGTCATCACGGAATCCCTGTATGTCCTGAGTTGCTCTGGTGTAGCAGTCATGGGAATGTAACTGTGTAATTTCTTAAACATGCCCCTTAACGAAGTGTAAAGGGTATGGAGAGGACGACCATTCGGCTTTGAAGTGAAGATATCGTGCTGAAGTTGCAGAATCTTGGACTCGTTCTTCGCCGAAGAATATGTAGCGGCGAGGATGTCCCACATAGCCTTTGTCGTAGGCTGGCTCAAAATGTCATTACCTATCTCCATGGACAACGTTCCAGAAAGCCATACTCGTGCATACGTGTCATCATCCTCCCATGAGGCGTTAACCCCAGTTTTGTCGACCAGCTCCTCCTGTGTGAGGATGTGCTTCTTGCCATTGCATTGCATTATACTCATGAACTGCATGGCCCACAGTTCATAATTAGTTCCATCCATCTTCACAATGGGTGTTGGACCTTTAAAGGCACCCAGGGATGGAACATCTGCTTTGTTGTCTAACATGATGACAACAATCTCTCAAACTGGGGTTGCAAACTTGGACAAAGAACATCTACTCAGAAATATGGGAAGATGATTTTGGGTGTAGACTCATACCACAACTACTTCTATTCTCGGAAGACTCCTTCGGAAGGCTAGAGTGTCTTTAGACGATCAAGAAATAGCCTCGAGGATCAGACCGAAGCCCAACGAGGGGCTTGAGTTGATGTTCACGGGCATGCGGGGATACCGACACGAGTGATCTCTGCCGCGTGCAGATGCGCACAGGTGCGTACGATCGTGCAGGCATGCAAAGGCACAGGAAACGAAGGCGCACTAGGCGTGATGCTGCGCACAGATGAGGACAGGAGCGTGCATACGCGCAGGCATGCAAAGGCACAGGAGACGGATGCGTGCTCGGGCGCAGGGGCGAGGATACGCACAGGCGTGCTGAGCACGGACGAGGCATCGTGCTGGGGCGAGGATGCGCTGACGCGTAGGGCTTTTGGTGGGGACACGGATTTAGGACACAGGCTTCGATCTAGGATCGTCGCTCTGATACCATGTGGAAAGGGAGAAAGAAAAATTATATTACCCATAACCCTAGAGCTCTCTTATATAGGAGAAAAGCTCTAGGGAAAATAACATAGATATCCAAAGGAAATAGGAAATTACATGATAACATATAAAGAGATAGAAAATGTCTCAACAAACAGGAAGTGCTCATTCAAGCTACGTACGAAAGTCAACTTAGAAGAATGCAGGAAATTACAATGCGGTCAGCAGTAGTTTAAAAGTCAGAAAAAATGGGTGTCCCTAGACCCTGAACAAAGGACCCACTAGTCAACAACAGAAATCGAACAAATATGAACTAAATCGAGTCTTAGATAGGACGTTCACTGGAGATGTTAATCCCAAAGTGTCCCATTTCCTTTAGGAGCGGCAATTTGTATAAATATCTACTTAATAACTGCTCGTACCTTTTCAATCATAGTAAAGTTGAATCTCATTAAATCCATGCATCCACTTGATGGATATGAGATGTTGAGTTGGCTAAGAGAGGTAGAGGATGGTCCAAGAAGTGTTGGAAAGAGACTTTACGAAGGGATCTTAGTTTTTTGGATATAAGCCTGAGATTGACCCAAGATATATCTGAATGGAGGCAAAGAATCCATGTACTTGACCCTACTTAATTGTGGAAAAGGCTTCGTTGTTTTTATTGTATATAATTGATGGATATGATTTATTTCGTCATTGAATTATTACTCGGATGGACCACTTTCCAGCATGGCAACTTTTGTAAACGCAACTCAATAAAAGTAACTCTCTATGCATCCCAAGCATAAAAATTCAAACCTAAATTCATATCTAAACGTGATGAGAAGCCCTTGACAATGAAACAAGTTTGGATTAAAACTGTTGAAAAAAAGGCACCACCTTCCAAAGCACATCTTTAATCATCGTCGATTGATGACAAAATTCTCGAGGTTTACAATTCGAATGCTCGAATGCCCGATTTTTCCTTTTTCTTCATGCTTTAGATGCATTATTTTTTTGCAGCATATGGATTCTGGCAGGTACAAGCTTACTTCATGAGCTGCTACGTGTGTTTTAGGATACTAGGAACAAAAAAGTATTGATTCCTTGCTTCAAGTATTCATCGCCATTATATATTGTAGAAAATGACAATGCGGAAGCGTAATCAGAGAAAAGAATAAAGAACATTAAAGAACATCGATTATAACATGGAACCCTAATTCATAAGGAGCGGGATAAAACCACGAGAGAAGGTCAGTAAGGGCTGGATAATTTGTTGTTTCTCTCACTGAGTACAGAAGGTATGAGACTTCTTATATAACCCCATCATAAAGATCAAACCCCACTAATAGAGAATGTGGGACTAACATACGTGCATGTGGTAATTGGACCTTGCAGGGATCGAATTACTCATCTGTGGATGCATACACTAACACTTCCCCTTAAGATGGAGCATGAATGCAATGCTTATCTTAAACAAAAGAAAGAAAGAAAGAACTCACATAATGAAAGACACTATGAACAATATCAACTCAAGAAAAACTACGATGGTTGTCTGCTAAGGACGTTGCTTCTCATGTTGTGCTGGTAAGGAGGAACTAAAGGACTGGAGTAAGAACCAAGTCTCATGTGCTTTGTATTGTGTCTGTCAGAGCCATCAAATCGATCTGACTCTCCTCGTCAGAAAACATGTGATTTATACTATGCAAAATCACCCAAACTGGAATGAGTTTCCTCATCGGTGAATGTGTGCTCTATACTATGTAGAGTCACCTGAATCAGAATGAGCCTCCTCGTCAGTGAACTTATGCTATGCATCTGTCAGGGTTACTGAAACCGGAATAAGTCTCCTTATCAGAGAACTCTGGCCTACAACATGTTGGAAGACTGCCCAACATGTGAAAAAACATCTCCATCTCTCTAAGGGTCTGTTTGGTTACTGGGATGGGGTGGGTTGGGGTATCCACTTGTGAATAGTAGGTATTTGGATGGTTATGAGGGTTGGGAGATGGTTGGAATAAGGAATGTGATGTGATATGACCTTGATTTGTGATGGATTTCCAACCCAGGATTGGAGGGGGATACACTGGGGTACCCCGGGGTACCCCAGTAACCAAACGGGCCCTAAGGGCCAATCTGAAGAAAGCCGTGGGAATATCGGGTACTAGAGATCACGATTGCTGGAGAATGTCGTGAGAATGTTCGTACCAACTTCACGGTCATTGGAGATGGAGGTTGAAACTAGTCTTACTGTTGGAGAACTCGAAGAAACTAGGTCACTGGAATATAGAGTGCCTCAAAAATGGTAGAGTATAAAATCTGAACTGTAGAATTCTACGTAATACTCCCCCTTTCTTCCAATCTTATCGGAAAAGGATGGCGTCAACCAAGTTGGGTTGATGTTTATTTTTTATCTCTGATATTATCTTCTGCATTCCTCGTTTTCTAACATGGTATGAGAGCAGGTTCGATTCTCGAGGATTTTATATTCTTTATTTATGTTCGAGATTCGAGATTCGGTTTTACGATTTTTGTTGAAACCCTAATTCACGATTTAGTCGGGGTTCCATTCTTCATTGTTCTTGAGGATTATTCTTATTCATCTATTGTTCAATAATGTTACTCGCGTTCGAAGATCAATATCCTGCACTAAAGCAAATTATGGTGTGTATCCAGCGCATCCTGAAGAACATCCAAGGTTACTTGAAACCCTAGTTTTAGGCGACATCAAGTTCTATAGTTTATTCTTTTATTTGCTAGAGATTGAATCAAGAAGATGCAATTGTCTAGCTAAGGTGGGTTGTCCTATAACCTGATCGTGAATGAGTTCGAATCTCTTGTAGGCTATAGCCGCAACAAGGAAACGAAGGCATCAAACTCGATTTGGCGCTCATCCTCGACGGCGAAGAACCCTCAGAACTTGCCAAAGGATCCATGCGATCCTTTCCTCTTTTTTGTTTCAAAAGGGGGGGCGTCGATCGCCCTCCAGATGGATCGCCCAGAAGCGATGCTGGTCCTCAGTTGCCAGCCCCAGCACCTCTGCAATGATGAATCTACAACATCTCCAGGATGCAAGAGTTCTCCTCCTTCTCCCATGTCCTAGAGAGGAAGCACGAGCCCTTCCCCACTCCTCAAAGTGACGCCACCCTTCTGCCAAGCTTCCAGGCAACGGCAAGACCCAGTGACGAAGGCATGCATCTCGAGTCCAGGGATCTCGAGGCTCCCTAGCATCTCCAGGCAGAGTCCTCCGGCAAGTCTGTGGCGGCAGCTTCTTTCGACATGGAGGGTTCCCTTGGAGGAACCCTAAGGTATGTGGCATATAGAGGGGGCCTGATACCCCTTTAATAGGGGCCTCTCTCTGTTGTTAGTTAAAAATTGAGCCCAGTTGAGGGGTCGTTGCATTCTTAGGCCCAAGTGGGCCAAGAGTTTTGAAAAAAAAAGGTATGTATACAAAAAAACCGTATGCTTTAAAAAGAAATTGGAAAATGCGTGTACAAAAGAAAAGCGTACACAAGGAAAAATGGTTTGAGGAAAATTGTGAGAAGAAAAGCCATATAACAAATTTGAATGGCTCTTTACAAAAAGAAGAAAAAAGAAAGTTGGTTCTAAAAAAGAAAAATAGCTAAGAAGAAAGAAGAAAGCTGAGAAAAAAATAGAACGGCTCATAAAAAAGGAAAAGCCTAGAAAAATTTTGCAATCGGCTTATTGGTTTTTTGTTTAACCCCATCTTTTCTTGTCTTCTCCCAACTTTGTCGATGTCAATTTTGTCCTACAAGTATAAGAGAAAGTGGGAGTATTGTGTAGAGTTCTGTATGCCAGATTTTCATATTCTCCATATTTCATGCTAGTCAGATTTCAGACTCTACAATTCATATTCAGACTCGACATTCAGATTGGTTCCGAGTCTGCAGTTTGATGCACATATGTTTGTCATCTTTGTGCGGTTCCCATCTTTATTTTTAAACTCAGAGTTTTCATGTGATCCATAGGGACTCCAAAGTAGAGATCCCATTCTCTGAGCCAGTATGGGAGAGACACAGTTCTCCGATGAGAAGTGTTGGAGTATTTGATTGTGCTCCACATGAGTTGTAGATGGGTAAATGGATCCTGGACATCACAGTGTTTAGTCCCATATCTACCAGTGGTGGGACTTGGAGGCTCTGTGGAGGCTATATAAGGAGCCCCAGACCTCCTGTATCCATTGAGAAAGTTGAATACAACATATGACCCTTTGAGGTCTTCTCCCCCGGTTTCATCACGCTCCTTTGTGAGTAGGATTCCACGTAAAATTCATTGTGTTCCATATTTTATATTTCTAGTTCATGATATGTTTGTCATTTTCGCTTCCGCGTTCCTATTTTCTAGCATGGTATCAGAGCTATGTTATTTTTCTAACATGCTATCAGAGCTATGGTATTTTCTAACATGGTATCAGAGTGGGTGCGATTCTCGGGGAATTTAAGATCTTTATTCTATTCAAGATTCGTATTTTTAGTTCATGTTCTTAAAATTTTGTTGAAAATTATTCTGTATAAATTTGTTCATATCTAAGATTTCTAGGGTTTTCTGAAACCCTAGATCTACAATTCATTGAAGCAAAGTTATTCGATTTATTCTTGAATGTTGGGTTGTGAAGCAGTCGTGCACTATCTCCTAGATCAGCCGATCCAAGAGGCCCTCCACCCTGCAAGACCTCCAGTTCTCTAGGAGGCCCTCCCTCCTCTAGCAGCCTTTGGCGGCAGAGCTTATGCATCGTTCTAGCCCCCTCCTTCCTAGCATAGTTCCTTCCATGCAGCGCTCATACCCAAACCTCCAGGTGGAGGTTCCTTCCAAGGCGCAGGAAACGCCTCCTAGCCGCTCTCCTCCTTGTGGTGTTGCCCCCCCCCCCCCGGTCGAAGTCGCGTCGCCCCCGATCAAGGGATCTTCCAACGAGCGCCAAAGCGGCATCTTCTCGCATTATTCATTACACAACGCAAGGCAAGATACTCCCCCTGATCGCTGCACCTCTGCTCCGATCGATGAAGGAGCAACGCACTCCCCTGCCAAGGCGGCAAAGTTGGTTCCCAACTGGGAACTCTTGTGGCAGCGATGCACCAATGATATCATGATGCCGGGTGCCTTCTCTCATACAGGTGGCACGATCGCCTCCCACTCTCGCAGGCCGCACGAGAGTTCCAAGCAGTCGAGCGGCTCCCCCCTCCCCCTCTTCTAGCGGCAGTGAAATATGGGTTCCCATTGAGGGGAACCCTAGTTGATGTAGACAGTAGAGATGGCCCGATGGCCTTCACTTATTTAAAAAAAGAGGGGCATGTGGGGGTTGCTCTGTGTTTTGGTTAAAGAAAAAGGGAGAAAAGAAACGAGAGCCCAAGTGACTCATGCCATTAAAAAAGGAAGATGGCATGTTTAGAAAAAAAGGAGAGAAAGGAAGAGAGTTGGGCCCAAGTGGGCCGATGGAATGTTAAAAAAAGGCACGTACAATAAAAAAGTCGTACGCAAATTTTTCGTAAAAAAAAGAGAAGTGGAAAAGCTGTAAAAAACGCCTTAATAAAAAAAGTGATTCAACAAAATAAAATGATGATTTTAAAAAAATGTTTTAAAAAAATATATGATTCATGTTTTGTTTTCCCCCATCATCTTATCTTCTCCCAACTTGGTCGATGCAGATTTTCCGACCAGTATGGGAGAAAGGAGTATTGTGTAGAGTTACAGGTCTTCTTCAATTTCAGATTCTCCAGACCAACCAGTCACAATAAAAATTCAATTTGTAATAATCTAGCTATCACATTAAACTGTAATTAATGTGACAATATGTGTCACATTAACTTCTAGTTATGTAGTAAAAATTTGGTTAAAACACTAACTATAACTAAAATCACATAAAACAATTCACACACCATGTGTCCCTTCCACACAGGGGTTGTAACCCTGCAAAATAGTTAGCATGTGACAAACATTGGAATATTTTCATCATTTCCTATTGTGTTATAATTTTTTATTTTTTTCACATTACTATTGGACTCCCTCAGAATGAGATATCCTGATCCAATTGTCGTGAATTTGATATGTGCATATAGAAGACATATTTTTTTCATATACACTACAATATAATTGTAAGATAATGTCACATAAATTAGACAAAAAATGAAGGACACGTAGCTCTGTATCCCCATTGTTACGAGCCAAATCTATGTAAAGGCATGATCAACATAAATGATTAACTATTTTACAAACATCTTGTTGTTCTTATATGTAGCATGTACTTATGATGGCATAAGGTGTCTGAATAATGGTACATTTATGTTGGCTTTCCTTAGTTCGTAGGTCCCGAACTAAGGGGATCCATAAAGATAAAAATCCAAATATAAGACGATCTTTGTTACATGCAAAAAAAGTTTATATTTGAACATGCATTTCGGTGACATAACTCCTCTCCTCCTTAGTGACATTTTAAGAGCTGGCCATGATCAGTTTGAGATATGTTGAGCTTATTGATCGTTGAGTAAATTATGTTGTTTTTAAGAGTCGATCAGCATTTGCATCTTAATTTCAATAGTTATTGACCATCGAGTAAAAGGTGCATTCTAGTAGTGAATGGATATAATTCATTTCCCTTCTACAGTAACACGAGATTCATCAGCAAGCGTAATACGGACCTTGCCAAAAGCTAATTTATAAGCATTATATAATTTTGGATCACCTAGCATGTAGTAAGTGGCATAACAATCAATTATCTATTCTTCGTTATCATTGGTATGCAATTATGACAACTCTTCTAAGCGGTAATGACACGAGCATTATAGGTAGTACAAGCTTGGTCAAAAGTTCCCTCTCGAGTGTTTTTATTTTTAGATAAGCATAAATTCCATGAATCTGATCATGTGTAGGTTGATTGTCTATATTTAGATATCCTCCAAAAACCATTTTCTCCTCCATTTTAGGTTCTCTAATTTGAACCGGAGATCCAAAAGTAGGAATCACATAACATTTTGATCAGATTTTTCATCAGACATCATGAGAGCATCAACAAAAACAGAATTCTTTAGCATTTATATCAAACACTTGGTGTGTAACTAATGTTCCAGTGGCGCACTATGAGACATTCCCTCAAACACATGGCATGCAATGCATACTGCAAACATCTTCACAAACCAAAACCCAAGGGCCTTTGCCCAAGACGAAGAGGAATAAGCTGAACCAAAGGTGGCACTCCAATGTTGCAACCAGCTGAAACGAACGACTAAGGACTGTAGCAGCAACCAACAAGCCAACGTGGCAACACGTTAAACAAACATGAGAGGGCTTGAATCAACCCGCACATTATACTGGAGAGGGTTGGAATCAGCAAAAAAACAAACCCATGATAGTCACCAATAAGCAGCACAAACGTCCAGGAATTAGTCCCACTAGACTCTGATACCATGTAAAATGAGCAAACACAAGTAACAAGAAAATGCACCACGAAGACAAGGATTTACATAGAAACCCCCCCCCCCCCCTCAACCATTGGGTAAAAACCACGGGGTGAGCAATAGAGCTTTTGTTTTTCTTCTCTATATGAAAAATAACCAAGGATAGGGTGAGTTACATAAGAGTAATTGAGTGGGTAAATGGATCATCATCCACAATTTATTTACATGTAAGACCGACAACTCAACAACAATGAATGCATGCAACTATGTATACCAATTATGCTTGAGTGACGAGAACAATTCGAAGTGAAATGAAGAATGTTGATGTTATATACTCAAAGAGAACCGCTTAGGTAGCTCTGTAATAAGGAGATTTTAAAGGAAGAAATAGAATAGGAATTGGGTACATAAATTGAAGAAAAGAAACCATTTTCCCACTGTGGCAATCATATTTGAGGGAAGAAAAGAAACTATTGAACTATCCACTTGTTGCAGAGAACATTAGAGATTTATAGAGCTAAAAGAAAGAACCTCCGTATGATTTTTATTGATTTGAAGAAGGCTTATGATTATGTCCCATGAGAGATATGGTGAAGAGTTTTGGAGAAGAGACACGTACATGTCTATACATTAACCTCATAAAGGATATGTATGATAGGGCTTCATCTTATGTAAAGATCCAGTCTGGGAAGACTGACTATGACACCAACAATTGTCTGCAGCAAGGTTCAGCTTTAAGTTCATTCTTTTTTACTTTGATTATGGATGAGGTGACTAGTCACATTCAGGATGAGATACATTGGTGTATGCTATTAGTTGATGATATTGTGTTGATTTATGAGACTAGAGATGGAGTAAATGAGAAGCTGAGGTCTGGAGACATGCATTAGAAATGAAATCAGTTCGTATAAGGCTAAAAGACTAAATATGAAGTGCACTTTTGATGAACGTAATGGTGAAGGAATCGAAGTAAGATTGGTGACTATAATATTCAAAAGAAAGATTCTTTTAGTTTTAGATAATTGAGATCTATTTTGCAACATGATGGGGAAATTGATGGAGATGTTATTCATAAAATAAATGAAGGTTGGCTAAAGTGGAGAGGAGTATCTATTGTTCTATGTGATAAGAAAATTCTGACAAAAATCAAAGTAAAATTTTACAAAGAAGCCGTGAGACCTGCATGCTCTATGGATCTGAATGTCGGTATGTGAACCATAGACATGTGCAGAGAATGGCAGTTGCAGAAATGAAAATGCTAAGGTAGATGTATGGGCATAGATGTAAAGATCGGATTTATAATGATGCAATCAGAAAGAAAGTGAGTGTAGCTCCGATCAAGGATAAGATGTGAAAAAACCGCTTAAGGTGGTTCGGCAATTTGTAAAGGAAGCCGGGTGATGTACCCGTTAGGAGATGCGAGTGTTGAGATGTTGAGCCAGCTAAGAGAGGGCGAGGAAGGCCCAAGAAGTATTGGAATGAGAATAACTGAAGGGATCTTAGTTTTTTATATGTAAGCCCGAGAATGACCCAAAATAGATATGAATGGAGACAAAGAATCCATGTAGCCGACCCTACTTAATGTGGGAAAAGGCTTTGTTATTGTTGTTGACAATCATACTCGACTTCCTTATGGTAGTATGTTTGAGATATTAAAACCTCACGTATTTACATTTTTCATGATCTTGTTGTAGCAATCTTGTTCATATATGTCTAGTAATAACATCAACTAGATATGAGAGTAGCATGTTCCTCCTAAGAATACACGCTCTTAGTTGGCCTTTCCTCAATTTTTATTCATTTGTAAATAAATGCTTCAAATGCTAATATCATGAATACCAATTTTTTTATTAATTATCACATAGAAAAAAAATAAAGTACTGACCACAATCTGGCCCTTCCTTGTCATCTGTCACAACATATTGATGCCCTTGTGATTCAAGCCACTCTCGGATCCCCAAAGACCCTTCAACACATCCAACAAAATTAGGATTCTTCGAAGCATATTCATTCGCCTTGTAAAATACACCAACAATTTTTTTGCTGCCAGTGGAGGCCTGTAGACAAGGAAAGTTATCATCCAGAAACATTATTAGGAGAAAAACTGAGAGAAACTTGAAATCTCTAAAATTTTGATAGCAAAATTATTAGCATATCAAATATTTATAATAGGTTTTAATTTCACTATACGAACACCATAGAGAAAAGATGTTTCCAGGCTCTATAATAGTGAGAATTTTTAAGAATGTTATTCTTTAGGAAATTCATTAATATAAGCATTTCAAATATGTTAAGAAAGCGATCTACACAAAAGGAACAAACTAAAGAAGAATCCGCCATATGATCTACACACACGGAACAAACTAAAGAAGAATCCGCCATATGTGAACTGTTTCCTCTCAGAATCAATATAAGCATTTCACATGTAAGGAAGCGATCTACACATAAGGAGAATAGACTAAAGAAGTAATCTACCATGAGACAGATTTTACATGGAAAACCTTCCAATGTGAAAGGGTTGGAAGGAAAAATACTATGATTACGAAGAGAGTGTTTTTATTTCTCAGAAATATAGATTACTTTATATATGACCTAAGTGGCATACGTTCAAAACCCTAATGGAAGCATCAATCAAAATTGTCTTATTTTACAGTACGTGTCACATGTATAGATGGGTAATTGGATTCCTCCATAGTCCAATTACCACATCTACAGGTTTAGTCCCACATCTATTGTGACTGGGACTCGATCTTACTGGTGGGACTATATAAGAAGCTCCACACCACCTGTAACAAATGAGAGAGACAGAGCAATACAGAATACCTGGCCCTTGAGAGTTGAGATACATTCTCACATGGGTTCATCCCGCACCTTGTGAAGTAGGATTCCACGTTAAATCCCGGTGATACACTGCCGCGCTATCATTTTCTACATGGTATCAAAGCGGGTTTGATTCTCGACAATTTATTTATATTCGTGATTTGTTCGCAATTCAAGATTTAGTTCTAGGGTTTCTTGAAACCCTATTTCTCTGTCGTGATTGACAATGCCAATCTGATCAGCTTGGTTCTGCAGTTCAATTATGAGTTTCTTGCAAATTTATTATTTGTTCTTATTTACCATTAGTTCTAGAAATTTTGCACGGATCGATTTTAGACATATTATGTTAGGTTTCTTGATGAAACCCTAGAGGCCGTGTTTAATCACAAGTTCATACGTTTAGGATTTCTGATGAAACCATAATTCTGGAAGTATTCAAGCATCCATGCTGGCGTGTATGAAAGTTCTAGGGTTCAATTTCGAATACCCTAATTCAACACGGCCATCATCAACACCATCTTATCATTCTTCCAAAATTCTGGAGATCCCTTTCACATGAATGAGCACATGAGATAGAGATCAGGGTCTCTCAATGGAACTGTAGTGGTGACATGAGCATCAAACACGAAAAAGATGGTCCTTGAAGATTTTGGATCACTCGATACTGCAGGTTCCTAAACCAGAATTCCATGCTCAGCAAGGCTTCATCCTAGTTTATTGAAACCCTAATAAGAATAAGGTTCTAATTACTCCAGACAATGCACCTTCCTTGTTTTGAGAAAAAGAAAAGGCCAAAGCAAGAAGGGAATCTCCAATCCTCCAACTAAATCGTCCCTCCAACGAAGCACATCCAACATCACTGCCGACGATGGAACCCTACCCAGGTGATGGATCCCCGATGCTAAACCTTCTCCCACGCATCGGCGTCTAACCAGATAACCTTCTGGAGGTGCACCATCTATTTTCAGTGATCTCCAGCAGCGGGGTACCTCCATGTGATTAGCCTCAAAGGCAGCTTGATGGGTTTCCCTTTGGGAACCCTATATCTCATATATGTGGCGGCATTAGATGCGTAGAAGATGGGTTCTTTTATAAAACCCAACTCCGATAGGAGAAAAAATCCAGGGGGGGAGGTATTGCATAATATTGGGTTATTGTGTCTCTTTATAATTTTCATTCCATCTATGGCATGGTTCTAGGAGTCAAGAAAAAAAGGAAGCAATGGGCTCAAAAAAAGAACCCTATTGGGCTAAAAAATGCACAATTTTGTAAGCCCAATTGGGATGAGATTTATTTTCAGTCAAGTTGGGTCGTAAGCAATGCTGCAGAAGTTGGTATTCGGGGTATTCAGTCGGAGGGGTCAGTGAATAAAGAATATTCGGTATTCAGGAGAATATTCAGAATTATTTATTTATGCATTTTTAATTATTTTAAATATAAATATTATGCCTAATATATATTCTTATATATTTATACATGTCAGAAATCGACATGTGGAAGCATAATATCAGAGATAAATAATAAAACTTCAGGAGCATCAAGATTTTAGGTGGAACCTTACTCCTTAAGGAGTGAGATGAAACCACGAGAGAACGCCTCAAAGGGCTAATGTGTCTATTAACTTTCTCATCAGATACAGGGGGTCTAGGGATTCTTATACAGCCTCCACAGACCCTCCAAATCTCATCACTAGTAGATGTGGGACTAAACATTGGATGTGGTAAATGGATACTGAAGTGATCCATTTACCCATCGACATGGCGCATACACAAATACTCCTACACTCCTCCTCAAGCTGGAGCATGCAATGCTCAGTTTGGACAAACAAAAAGAAATATCAAACTCACGCTACAGGATACTATGGCCAATATCAACTCAACGCAAACATAAATGTTGGCTATTGTCGAGGACGTTTTTCCCATACTGTGTAGGTGAGGAGGAACAAACGGATTGGAGTGTGAGTCAAACTGAATCTCCTCATCGGAGAGCATGCTCTGTACTGCGCATGTCAGAGTTATTGCAGCTAAAAATGAACCTCTACCTGGAGAACTTTGGCATGCCACAATAATGTGGACAACTGCTCCATCTCTGAAAGGGTCGAACTGAAAAAGCCGTGGAGTCATCCTCATCAGAGTCCACAGTCACTGGAGAATGGAGTCTGAAAAGTCTCCTCATCGGAGAACCGGGTCTCTCTCATACTGGCTCGGAGAATGGGATCTCTACTCTAGAATCCCTGTGAAACCACATGAAAACCCTAGCCCACATGGCATAGGGAATGTGACCTCTACTCTGGAGTCCCTATGGAACATATGAAAACTCTGGGACCAAAAACAAAAGATGGGGACCATATAAAAAAGATTGCACAAATGTGTGTCAAAAAAGGAATCTCTTTGGAGAATTCGAAGAAAATGGGTCACTCAAATATGGAGTACCTCGAACTTGGATTCTGAACCAATCTGCAGAGTCTGAAACTGAACTATATCTGAAAATATGTTTGGTTTGGAATTTGGAAAATATGAAAATCTGAATCCGACCTGTAACTCTACATAATACTCCCCTTTCTCCCAGACTGGTCGGAAAATAATGATGTCGACCAAGTTGGGAGAAGACAAGAACATGGGAGAAATAACTACCACATAAGCCGCTCTTTTTTCGACTTTTCTTCTCAATATTTTTTTTTGAAATCAATTTTTTCTCCTAGCTATTTCATCATTTTTTAATAGTCATCACACTCATTATTTTTCTAAATAAACCATTTCATTTTTTGGCTTTCCTCACATTTTTTCTCGTACGACTTTTCTTTTGTATGTGCCTTTTTTTGTAAAACTATCGACCCACTTGGGCCCTTTCTCCCTCTCCCTTTTTTTTACAAATTTCGACCCACTTGGGCACTTACAAGTTACAACGAAAAATATTTTAAAAAAAAAAACCGCATCAAGCTTTATTTAGGGTTTCCATGGGAATCCTCCTTCATAGACTCACCCCCCATGGAGTTTGGGAGGAGGTTCAGCCTGGACTCATTCGACTAGGGGGCTACTATATGCGTATACGATGAAGGCTACGCCTACACGAGGTGAAGAGGATCACCTCTGCTTGACGGATCTGTGAAGGGAGATGCGCTGAAGCTGGAGATGGCAAGTGCCATCGCCTGAAGATGCGTGGTGGGACTTCGTCCCCTAGAGGTTCGGTGCCTGGCATGGAGGGGAGCGGCAATGGGCCTGTAGAACTAAGTGCCTTACACCTCTGCTCTGGGTGCATTGTTGGAGGATGACGATGTAGAAGTAGCGGCATAAGATAGGAGGTGGTTGCTCCATGGAGCACTACGTGGAGTCGCACGAGGAGGTGCCTTCCCAAGAGGCAACGGTTTGAGGACAATGCCTCTGCCTGAAACCATCTGGAATAGAAGAAGAGGGTAGCACCTCTATATCCAACACCTTTTTAAAAAAATGAGAACTGTGGCTGGGAATGTTGCTTCGTGCGATGCCGTTGGAGATGAAATTGTGGTACCTAGTTCCTTGTAATCGAACCTGGGAGACTTGGAGTTACACGCGGTTATGAGCTGCCTGGAGAGGCTCGGTGGCTCCACCTAAGAATACATCGAACTGGAGAAGGGAACGAAGCCCCTTCCTGTTGTGTGGGCGCGCGATGCGAAGTTGGAGTGGTTAATCTCCACCTCCTAAAAATTCTTGAAACTTGAAAAAAAATTCTTACGTTGTGCTTGTTGGAATCTCATGCTGGAGGTGCTGAAATTCTTGAACCCAAGATCCGGAACTAGATCGAATAATAATTCCTCATGAATCAATCTTGGAGAACTCTATGACATCAGAAAACTGGGGTTTCAGGAAACCCTAAAATTGAAACTCGAACTAGATTGATCCTAAACAATAAAAAATAATCTTCAAGAATGAATCTTCAAAGTCAACCAAGAACGACCAGCTCTAATACCATGTTAGAAATCAACATACGAAAGCGTAATATCAGAGAAAAATAATAAAACTTGAGG
The DNA here is from genome assembly GCA_037367405.1 of Ottelia alismoides. Lineage (NCBI taxonomy): Eukaryota > Viridiplantae > Streptophyta > Magnoliopsida > Alismatales > Hydrocharitaceae > Ottelia > Ottelia alismoides. The sequence goes on along the minus strand of JAZKJV010002389.1, from coordinate 786,434 downwards.
AATACCGGGATTTTACGTGGAATTATACTCCCTAAGGAGTGGGATGAAACCATGGGAGAACGCCTCAAAGGGTTGATGTGTCTATTGACTTTCTCATCATATACAGGGGAGTTGGGGCTTCTTATATATCCTCCACAGACCCTCCAAGTTTCACCACTAGTAAATGCAGGACTAGACATTGGATATGGTAAATGGATACTACAGTGATCTATTCACCCATCTACATGCGCATACACAAATACTCCAACAATACATATATGGCCATCAATTAATAAGAGTCCAAGATAAATGTAGTAATTAACAAGTTACATATATGGAGCTTTAACAATTCTGGCGATATTGGGATAAATAAGAACCTTTAAAAATAAAAAATAAAAAAATCAGTCGTTGTTGCAATGCAATAATCGGTCAAATATTCGAGAATATTTTGGGTGGACCGGATATTGATCAAATAGCAATATCCGGTCCACCCAAAATATTCTCCAATTTCATAGTCATAAGAGGAAAATTCCTTAGTAGTGCCCTGGGATTACATAAATCCCTGGGTACTACACAATCTTTTTTTACTTTAGTGTTGTAGGAATATCGTAGGTTCTTAATATGCTACATGATGACGCACTTGCTTTATGCGACATATAACTATATCATAGCCAGCATGTGATATACGCCTTCTCTCCTAGACTCTTAAGTCCCTCCTATGCAACTTCGCCACATTCATCTGATCTTCAGGCTCACTCACGACACCGCTCCTCAAGCTCTCTCTTGTCATGGCTTATGGAGGATGGATTTACGGAATATGTGGTGAAGTTTTAGGAGGGGTGTACGCCTTTTGGCCCAGCAACATGTCGATTGGCATCTAAGTGGACCTCGCTCAGGAGACACCTGATGGAGTTCAACAGGGTGAATAGGGCGTAGCAGCATGGCAGACAACGGAGGGTGCAGGAAAAGGTATGCGGATTGGATAAGTTGGAGGATGAAAGGCTTTTGTTGGTGGAGGAGATCGAAGAAAGGATCAATAACTTAATTGTTTTGATGCTAGAAGACAAGAAGGAGGAGGTGGCGTGGAGGCAGAGGTCTAGGCAACACTGGTTTGAAGGAGGGGGATGCGAACATGAGATTCTTCCATGGCATGGCTAATGGGAGGCATAGTAGGAATTTTATTCACTCGGTTTCGGTTAGAGGAAGGATGGTGGAGGGAGACAAGGAGTTGGGTGTCGTGTTGAGAGATCACTTTCAGGCATTCAGTAGAAGGAGGACCCAGTCTGGTTAGGGTTGGCAGGGGAAGGAGGTTTTGCAGATCACAGATGTGGAGGCTGTGGATCTTTTAAGGGCCTTCACGGTGGAGGAAGCAAAGCGAGCATTCCATCAGCTTAATGCGAAAGGGCACCGGGACCGGATGATTTTCCGATTTTTTTTCTACATGGAGTTTCGGGAGATGGTCAAGGGGGACGTGAAGAAGGTGCTTGAGGAATTCCAACTGAGGAACAGGGGTTTCGACAGGCTCAACAAGGCACTTATTTTTCTTCTGCCAAAGCGGGAGATGTCAATCAGAGTAGAGGACTACAGACCTATCACATTATCCAATGCCATTTATCTTTTTGTGACAAAGATTATAGCAAACCAGTTGAAGGGGCTCCTATCTTGGATCATTTCACCAGTGCAGTCGGCGTTTGTGACGGGGCGAGAGATGGCGGACGACTTGGTGATGGCCGTGAAGATGGTGTCGGATTGGAAGATGAATAAGGACAAAGGGGTGCTTTGGAAGGTATATTTCTCTAAGGCTTATGACTCGGTTGACAGGAGATTCGTGAGGGCTTCGCTGGAAAGAAGGGGCTTCTCGGCCACTTGGATTGTGTGGATAAAATGATATATTACAACGCCATCTCTCGTTGTGCTGGTCAATGGCAGACTGGGGGGAGGCTACTTTCAACCGCAGAAAGGGATCAGAGAGGGTTGTTTGTTGGCTCTGCTTCTTTTTGTGATCTTAGCATACGCATTGGCGGTGATGATGCAGTTGACAATGCAGGGGGGTTGGTGTTCGGCTTACCGGAGAGAGGACATTTCCATTCCGATCCTACAGTATGTTGATAACACAATGCATTTCATGGGGCCGAAGGAAGAGAAGAACCGTAGAGCTTCGGTAATCATGGATATCTTTGGATACATCTTGGGTCTTCGAATTAAAAGGGAGAAGTCTGTGGTGGTACCCTTCAGGCTCACAGAAGCAGAGGGGCAGATTGCATCAGAGGTGTTGGGATGTCCCACGGCAGCTCTACCAATTACATATCTGGGCCTTCCATTGCTAGCTGGAAAGCCGAAGTGCGAAGATTGGAAGGGACTACTGGAAAGATTGGAGGAGAGACTGGCGGGGAGGAAGGCGACTCTATTTTTGAGAGGTGGGAAGTTGGTGCTCCGGAAGCGTGTTCTCTCAGCCATCTTGATCTTCTTTTGTTCCACCAGATATTTGTCTGATGGAGTTTGTGTGAAGATTGAATCATTAATGAGAAGATTCTTCCAGTCGGATGGACGACAGGAAAGGAAGCGCATGCACTTGGTTGATTGGGGCAAGGTAACGTCGAACAAGGGAAAGGGGGGTCTTGGGGTGTTGCGGATGGGGGAGATAATTAAGACTTTTATAGTGAAGTAGGTGATGCGTGTTTGGGGGATTCACAAGATTTGGTGTGTCGTTTACTCAGAAGGATGTATGGCGCCATCTTGTCATTGGAGGTCGCTCTGGGGTAGCTCTCGTCGTCACTATGAAAAGGGATTTCTTTGATTGTTTCGAAGATTGCCTCGAGATGGAGACCGGTGTTGGGTGATGGGGTGGGGTTCAATTCTGGAGGGATGATTGGACGGGGGATGGGGCGTTGGGGGAGCGATACCTGTGCCTCTTCAGACTAGCAGCTCACATGGTGGCTCTCGTTCAGTAGGTGTAGGACTGAGGGGTGTGGTTGCCTACTTTTTCCTCGACTTTGTCGGAGCAGATGGTGGGGGAGTTCCTTTCTCTTCAGACATGGTTGTTTCAGGGGTATGTCCGCCATCAGGAATAGACCATTTTAGTTGGTGTGATGGGAGATTTCCTGTGCGGAGGGCATATAAGTTTTAGGTGGAGGACGAGGCAGAGGTTCATGAGGAGGTTGGTGTCGACGTAGGCATCATTTGGCGATGTAGGGTGCCTAACTGGGTCAAGGTTTTCCTGTGGTTGTTCAGAATTGGGAGGCTTCTGACAAAGGGTCATCGGGGGAAGTTGCTGGGGCTGGAGGATGTAGTGTGCGATAGGTGCAGTGAATCGAGGGAGGATGCGGATTATTTTTTTCGTGCTCCCTCTTAGTTGAGGTGTAGAGGCAAACAAGCATCAATTGGCTGATGTCGGATGACAGTTCGCCATTCTGGAGGGACATTCGCCAGGTTTGCGATTTTGACCATGAGGATTGCACCTACCCTTTTACGGTGCTTTGGTCAATTTGGTACGCAAGGAATAAGGTCGTCTTTGAAGGGGAACTGTTTCAAGTGGATGGGGTTCTTGGGCATTGTAGGGCTCTTTGTATTACTTGGCAGACTTAAGTTGAGGTAACTTTTCTGTACATATTTTTTGTTTTCTTTCTTTAACTATATATATTAATGGGTTTATGCGGTGGATCCCAGCATGGGATTCCGCCCTCTTTTTTCTCAAAAAAAATAAAGTTATCGTCTAAAATATAAAAGCAATGGGGCATGTGATCTTGTGACATTACTAACATATACCTAACGGATTTGATTTAATCACTACATATTAGTTAAACTATTATTATGATATTTATGTACTCCATCATTCTTTTAGATTTAATTAATTATTATATTGTTTCATTCTAATGATAGATGCTCGAAATACCGTGCTTGGGATAAACATGAAAGTCATGACATAATTAGTGACAAACAAATGGGATGAATGGGGAAGGAAAACAGTCTTTCACACTTTCCAAAATTTAATATTTCCTAATTTGTGTAATCGCGATTTACATTTGTTGATTAATTATCTGTGTTTTACTTTCGATTTTTAATTACTAGTTTCATGGTTGAACCAATCCAGTTCAACAAGTCCCATCCGGTCCATTAATGGTTTCTTTTTTAATCAAATAATTAAAACTGGCTAGACCGTCTAGAAGTTGGCCACGCAAACATTGGACCAGTCCGACCGACTAGTCGAGTCTGGGTTTTAAAACCATGGTAATAGGAAGCACAATTAAAGACTTATTAAACAGAATAATCAGCATAATTACCGCACCATACTTTAATGAGTGTCTTATAGTCAATAGTAGATGCATGACTCCGATTTACCAAGTAATAAGTTGCATCCACAACTTTGGTCCAGAATGATCCATCAAGACTAGAAGTTGAGAGCATGCATGATGCTCTCTCCAAGGTCCTCATTTTCATTTGTTGTGCAACTCATTTCTATTGTGGCATATCTCTGACATTATGGTCTCTTGCAACATCCTCCTTACAAAACTCAATGAAATCTGACGAACAGAATTCTAACTCATTATTAGTACACAAATGCTTCACCTTTTTAGAAGTATGATTCTCCACCAAGATCTTATATTGTCCGAAGGACTGAAATGTCTCGCTCTTGTGCTTTACCAAGAACACCCAAACCATCTTGGAATAATCATCAAATATGGAGATAAAACACATGGTACCTCCCCAAGATGGAACATGTTAGGGCCCCAACAATCCGTTTGGATGTAGTCAAGAGTCTCCTTTGTCATGTGAATAACTTTACTGAACTGCTTCATGTGTTCTCTTAAGCATGTAATGCTCGCAAAACTCCCACTTGGGTCCTTGAGATCTCCGATGAGACCTTTCTAACTAAGAATATTCATCCCCATTTGACCCATATTTCCATGTTGCATATGCCACAATTCCGATTCTGATTTCATGGCTTGGGATGCCACTGCAATACAGCAGATAGTTGCAGACTCTTGCATGACATATAGGATCTTCTACTTGTTACCCTTGATAATAATTATCCCAACTTTAGCAACTTGCATAATTCCACCCTAAGCTCTATACCTATATCCTTTAGAGTTCAAAACTCCAAGGGATATTAAGCTCTTTCCCATATCAAGAATATGAAAAATCTCTGTAACTTTCCTCACGATTCCATCATACATCTTGATTTTCATAGAGCCAATCCTTGTAATTTTGTATGATGCATCTTCCTCATGATGACGTTTCCACCATCGATTTTCTCACAAGTGTAGAATCAATCTTCATTGGAGATCATATGGTAAGAACAACCTAAATCAAGTATTAATGTGTTACCCATCAATTTTTGATATGTAATTATGAGGACCAAGATTATCTTCAGAATATACACCTCCCTGAGCCACTGCAACATCTATGACCTTCCCTTTGGTCACTCTTTATACCAATATGCATGTTCCTTACATTAATTGCAAATGTCCCTAGGATAGTGATTCAGCAATGGGAACTTCTGCCTTCCTTTCTTCGCATATCCAAAATCAGCATATTTAATCAATTGATGAAGGGAGGCCCTAGGGTTCTTTTATATAGGAGAGGAACCTATTGGGCATATTACAAGAAGAAGATAAAAGAAATAGAAAATAAGAAAAACAATAAAAAAGATAACAAATATCTCAACAGTCTCCCTCAAGCTAGAGCGTAGATATCGATCAGACTCAGCTTGGAACAACATCTCCGATAAGGTCCTCTGGTTAGGTCCATAGTTAGAACATATGTTATCTAGTCTCCAAAGCTGACATCTGTAGTGGCGATATGACCCTTATGTATCATGTCACTAATGTAGTGATAATCCACCTCTATGTGCTCTATCCTCTCATGAAAAGTTTGGTTGTTGATAATAAAAAGAGCAATCTGATTGTCACATTAGAGGTGTATGGGAAGAGGCACCACTATAGTCAGGTCAGTAAGAATAGATCTGACTCATATCATCTCTGTGCTAGCCTGCACCATGGCCCTGTATTCTGACTCAGCACTCGATCTGGCAACAACAGTTTACTTCTTGCTCTTTCATAAAACCAGGGAATTCCCTATGAACACTACAAAGTCCGATGTAGACTTCATACCCTTTGGACACCCAGCATAATTTGCATATGCACATGCTATAACTGAAAGAGATGTGTCTCTGCTGAAAAGAAGTCCCTTATCAGGTGAAGTCTTCATATATCACAAAATCATATGGATTGCATCCATATGTGCATGTTTGGGCTGCTCCAAAAACTGGCCCACTTTGCTCATTGCAAAGGATATGTCGAACCTAGTAATAGTCGCATATAGTAGCTTGCCAACAAGCTCCATGTACCTCCTCTTGTTGACCTCCTCAAGACATCATCATAGAGCTTCATACTTGGGTCAATAGGAGTAGTGGCAGGTCTGCAATCTGCCATGCATGTCTCTGAAAGAAGATATGTAATGTACTTCCTCTGGGTCATCACAAGACCTTGTTGGTTGATGAATACCCATTCATCACTCTTTATTCTTATATTTTAGCTACAAAAACCTTTGCAAATGCATGTAGATATATGTAAATACAAATAATTACCAAAAGCATGCATTGTGTAAATACTTATAATTAGCATGTTTTTGTGCAAAAATAAAAGAATAAAGATGAAAAAGAAAAAGAGGGAAATATTTAGAATAAATATTGAGCAACCTAACCCAAGGGAGGGCTCAGCATGGGCCTGACTGCATAAAAGCCAAAGTAGAGGGAGATAGGGGCTCATGTGTAAATAAATTAAATTATATTTTCCTCACCCAAAAATATGCTTGCACATATTTTGTATATATTTAGAAGCTATTAAAAACAAAATAAAAAATCTAAAAATCAAAAATTCAAAAAAATGCCCTTTCACCATGTATATAGACCATGCTTCTACATGTATTTAACCTTGTAAATAAATTTATTTATTTTCAAAACTTTTTGTAAATATTTTATGTTATACGTTGTAAATAAAATAAATAAAAAGAAACAAAACAAAACAAAAAAATCAAATAAAAATATCAAAAGCTAAAATTACAAAAATATATTGTACATATGCCATGTATATAGTTGTACATAACTATTTATTTCACCTATGTATATAAATAATAAAAATAAAATAAAAATATCCTTTTATTCCTCATTTTATTCTGTAAATAAATAAAATATAAAATAGGGATAAAATTGCACAAAAATAATAATTTAAAAATCAAAAATTAAAAACCCTAATTATGTACATATACCTATAAGGTACATATTATGTATATAGCTTATTTTTATTTCCAAAAATTAATTAAAAATCACCAAAAAATAGAAAAAAATAAAATAAAAATATTTCATGTTGAAAGTTTTTGCAAAATCGACCATTTGCTGCCATATTTTTGAGCTTCAAATATTGTCCACGTGGCAGCGTCTCACAGGTCCACGGGGGATGTTGACCCCCGGTCAACTCCCTCCGCGGACCGTCTTCTCCAGCGGATCTCGCGCCCGACCCGTTTTCGCCTCTTTTTCCGCGCTCGATCCGCTCGCCTTCTCCGCAAACCCCGGGTCCTATCGCTTCCTCGTACATCCGACATGACCGCCGGGGTATCCGCATTGGGATCCGCGCTCCGAGCTTCACGCCCGACTCCCTTCTAGCCGGACCATTAGCTGTATATAGTCTGAGCTCCGCCCCCGTTTTCACGCATCTTTGGCTCTCCACCCTTCGTCCCGTGACCTCCACAGCAGTCCCTGAGGTGACAGCTTTCGATTGCCCGTGTCGCAGCGAGGAGGGGGTGGCCGGACCACTGATCCGGCGACTGCGCGTCGCCGTGCTCCGCCCTGTGCAGGAGCTCGACCTCAGGACCAGACGACCTTCGAGGCCACGACCGGGAGCTACCTCAGCTCCAGCCTAGTCTACTTCGCCACCCAGGTAACCTTCTAGCTTTGTTATTTAGCTTAATTTCTTGGTTGCCCCAAATCGTAGCTCCGCCGAGTTCCGTCGATTCCGGCTATCTCGTATACTCTTTTGATCATCGGAACCCACGTTCATCATCGCCTTTCCTCCACGCACCTTCTCCGCCCCTTCGTTCAACCCAGCTCGCACAAGAGCTGGGGTTCGAGCTCCACCGTCCGTCGCTCGCCGGAGCTCGCTCACCCCGACGCACAGACCACCTCCACACCACCTAACCGGGTCGAGGCACTTTGCCTTCGACCCGCGAAGCTTCTGACCTATTTTGCAGGACCAGAGGAGGCCATCTGAGGCCTCCCGACACTCGGGCCAGCAGCTTCCCTCCGCCGACCTCGCCGGAGCCCCTCCAGGGCTCGACTGGGCCATCGGAGACCCCCACCAGCTGCGGGACTTCATTGCGGACCTGTTCCGACCTTCAGAGGCAGCTGAGGAGGACCACCGTGCTCGCACGAGGCCGGCGAAACTCGCCGGCCACCTGTTCTTCGAGGGTCCTCGCCAGCCGTCCGATCGCCCTCAGCGCTCCAGTTTCCATCGTGACCATCCATCCATCGAGGAGCAGCCACCGCTTGATCAGTCAGAGTGACGATCTGGACCGTTAGAGCAGAGAGAGAGGCACCAGCACCCGAGGCCGTCAGATCTTCCACGTGCCCTCCTGTGAGACGTCGATCAGGCCACGTGCGGAAGGAGAGAGGCGCCCGTCGTCCAGGACCGTTAGATCAGCCACGCGTCCATCATCCAGCCGTCGACGTAATAAAGGGGTAAATTACCGTAGGCCCCCTCTTAGTTTATGCTTTACGTTTCAGTCCTGTAAATATTTTGCGTCTTTTATTTACGTTGGGTTATTTGCACATTGGACCTCGTACTTTTCAGTATTTGCACTTATGCCCCTGTATGTGTGAGCCACGTGCTTCGTCACGTGTATATTTGGTGTATTTGCAACATTAGTCCTGTAGTTCTGGTTGTTTGTTAATGAATGAAAACTTTTTGGTAATTGCATATATGCCCCTGTGAGTGTTTTAATTGCACATGTGCGTCTTTTAGTGGGTTATTTGCAACACAGCCCCTGGACTTTTTGGTACGAGTTACCAAAAGGTCCTCGGACTTGTTTTTCTTACCAGAAGGTCCCTGAGTGCCCCAGGCACGCGCCACGCGCGTGACTCGCTGGGTTAATTGCACCTGGACCCCCAGAGCTTTGGGTATTTGCACTTTGGTCCCTGTGCACAGTGCCCTCTTGTCATTTTTGAATAAAATATCAAATCACCTCCAAATCCAACGAAAATTTGACACATGGCTCCTGCCATGGTGTAGGATTTTTGTAGATTTTTTAGGACATTTCTGATCTTGTTTGCTATTTTTAAAAATTCAAAAACATCTATTTTTGGTACTGTTCAGTTTTAAAAATCACAAAAAAATATAAAAACCCCCCTAAAAATTCTATAAAAATTAGGTTCTGTTTCCTTTGTTCTTTGATTTTCTAGCCAATTTTGGCTACTTTTCATCACTGAAAACCCATAAAAACTTAAAAACCCTCAAAAACTCATAAAAATTCTAATAAATCCATTACAAAACCAAAAACAATAATTTTGGTACTCAAATTTTCCTTGTTTTCTCTAGTTTACAGGAAAATTACCTCCAGGCCCTTTTGAGGTCCTTAGATATTTTATCTAGGGATTTTGGGCCTGGCTGGACAGTACCTTGTATTTTCGCCACTGTTTGATTTTTAGCAAATAAAATACACATCAGAAAAATTCCAAAAATTCACCAAAAACATTAAAAAACCTAAAAAACATAAAAATATTTTTGTCTGAATTTTTGCTTGCTTCTTGATGCATTAAATAATTTGTTGAAGTGTGTTTGCTTTTGTTTTCCTTATTTTCTTTACATATTAAAAATCCAAAAAAAATTAAAAACAATTAAAAAACACAAAAAAAAATATTTTGTCTTTCATTTCATTCATTTTTGACTACTTCGTAGGCCTTTGGCCAATCCGTGCTCCTTGAGTTCGACCCTGGGTGCTATACCAGGTAAATCTCATAGCAGGACTGCTTCTGTGTGTTTGATTGATTTTGCGTATTTCTAGTGGTTTATTTTTCTTGATATACATTGTCTGATCGCTTGGGGTCACAACGACCTATTTCTGTACCTTATACCCTAGTGATCGGGCATGTTATCAGAATGGCGCCGTTGCCGGGGAGCACGGCTTAGTAGTCACTTTTAGCTTTTTCCGCGGCTTTTCGAGTTTCGCGGCTTTTTGTATAGAATTTGTGTAGATATATTTTTCTCATATTCTCTGATAATAATTTTGGACTGACCACTTTTCTCTCTGTTTCTTGCGAGGGCCCGAGGAGCGAGGGCGGCATTCCTAGGAGCGCCGGTGCACCCGAGCGAAGCGAAGGCGGCTCGTTTCTTCATCGAGCCTGTAGGAGAGAGCGAGAGAGAGAGTAGAGTGGGTGAGGTTAGGTTAGGATCTTTGATTATTATTGTTGTAATAATACAGGTACACTCAGAGACTTGAACTGTTGTGGAACTTAACTTAGCGGGTCTGTTACGCCGAGCACCGATGTGCTCGGGGGACCCTTAGGAGATTTTCGCGATTTTTGACGCGGTTTTCTTCTACCTTTTTTACTGCCTTTCCGGTGTTTACGCGGTTTTTGCTCGAGCCCCTAGACTTAGGAATTTCTGGTGCTTGTGACGTAATTAGTAGGATCCACACACCTAATTGCTTATCTGCTCCCATAGAACGTAATTGGACCTACTAATAATAAATAATAAAAATAACTTAGTCGCTTTCCTGAGAGCCTACGCGCCGCGAGCCTGCCCCGTCAAGCGCTACTCCTGAACTCGACCTGTCGAGAAGAGGAGGGGTGGGTCTAGACCGGACTCTTTGGATCGAGGGCGAGTGACTAAGTTAGACGGTTCTGCGCTAGAAATTGCTCGTCTAGGACTCGGTTTTTCCCGTTGCATCATTTAGGTAGTTTTTCTTTCTGTCTTTAAATTCTGCGCGGATCACTTGCATGTAGAGTGCTGGAGACAAGGTACGCATTTCTATCTCAGCATGCATCATTGATTTCTCGCGCATCGGCTTTTTCGTCTTCTCCCCCCTGTTTTCGGATTAAATAATCAGGAGAACCAAAAAATTCGTTAGGCCTTTTGTTTGATATCTGAAAAATATTAAAAAGAAAAACAATAAAATTGGGACTGCTAATCATACTTGATCTTAAAAACCGCTCACCCTAAAAACTTTGTCTTGGGGAGAGCAACCCCCTCATTGTATTGTTTGGATGCGCGAGAGAGTGACCCGCACCCTAGGTAGAGCCTCCCGGTGCTAGACCCGACTGATTACCGACTCTTCCGTACGGGCCAGTCGGTTGGGATAGCATCGGATATCCTAACAGGTCACGTAAGCGCTCTGATATTTTGTGTGTTCACCAAAATAAAATAGACAAGATAATTTGACCGAACTTTCACGGTCTTCAGCTCGCGTTGCGTTGGTGAACCGAGGGTTTGTTTTTTATCATAGTTGACTCCAGATCTCATCCGCACTACTCGCCAGATCAAAATGATGGGTAGACGGTCTCTTAGGCAGCCTCTGGCTGCACCGCTTTCGGACACGTCTACCCAATCATCTAGGTTGGCCCGCGAGAGCCGAGACCAGCTCTCCGAGCCCGAGTACGATTCCGCCCTGTTCCCCCTCGACCCCCTTTCTTCTGGTATTGAGAGACATGAGCCCGAGGAGAGATTAGCAGATTTGACAGCACCTGAGTTGGGCTCATTTGATTTTGCAGATGTCGCTATGGCCGGCAGTTCAGAGGATCACCCCGGAGGTCCACGAGGAGACCAGCATTTTGTTCTAGATCAGGGGGCGATCAACTCCACCCTGATCGCATCACTCGAGACAGTTCAGCAGCAGTTACGCGATCAGGGGGCATTCATGATAGAGATGAGGCGAGAGTTGGAGAGGCTCAGAGCAGAGCGAGGTTCAGAGCAGAGCGAGCCGGAGGAGATACCAGATACAGAGGCCGCAGCCGCAGCAGGAGGACCACCACAGCCGATGCGGGCGTTACACAACCCCGGATCTACTCTGATGCATCACTGGGTGGTAGTGCCAGCGATCGTGGGGGACTTCAAGTTCCCCCCGAACACCTTGCAGTTACTGCCCCGTTTCCACGGACTAGCCACTGAGGAGCCCCACCTCCACCTCCAGGAGTTCTTGATGATCTGCAGCACTGTCCACGATCGCCACGTGGACCAGGATACGATCCGGATGATAGCCTTCCCGTTTTCACTGGCAGATAGAGCAGCCACCTGGCTGAAGCATTTAGGGAAGTTTGTCTACACCTGGGAGCAGCTCCGCACCGAGTACTTGAAAAAGTACTATCCACTCGGGCGGACGAATGCAGCGAGGGCCCTGATCAGCAACTTCTCCATGTTCCCCAACGAGCAGTTTCACGAGGCTTGGGAGAGGTTTCGAGAGCTCCTAGACAGATGCCCGCACCACGATATCTCCAAGCCGAACCTAGTTCAGAGCTTTTTCAGCGGGTTGACGCCAGAGCTTCAGGGTCTGGTGAACGCTTCTTGCGGCGGGTCCTACTTTGCCAAGGACCACGACCAGGTCTGGGCCATCTACGAGGAGATGTCCGAGAACTACATGGTGATGTCCCAGACCAGGTTGTATTCTCAGAGACCCCAGCCACAGCAGCCAGGACCCGTGCAGTACCAGCGGATAGCACGGGTAGATGCAGGTCCATCCACTTCGTCCGCAGTCGCAGCAGCACAGGCAGAGTCATCCGCTGCGGACATGGGTATCATCAGCGAGAAGCTGGACCGCATGGAGCTGATCGAGAAGAAGCGGTGCCAGAGCATCACTCAGATGGAACAGATGGCACAGGTTCTGAGCGACATGAAGACCCAGCTCATGTGTCTCCAGGAGACACAGACGGCTTCACAGCCCCGTCTTCTGTCGCGAGGCGATACCGGCGGCAGCAGCAGCTCGTCCCAGCGCTCCAGCTCCTCACAGCAGCCTAGACAGGTTCACCTTGTACAGGCGGAGCCGTACCAGCAGCCGCAGCCTACCTACCAGTCCCCACCATCTCCAGACATGCAGATGGTAGTCTACCAGTCGGATCAGCCTCTGGCAGTACTCCCGCCAGACCCTTCGATACAGAGCCGTTGATGGATGTCAACGGGATTTGGTATGACCGCCCCCAGCCTGGGATCCGACGAGACCATCCCGGATTCAGGTGGGGGAATGGTGGTGCCCAGCCCCAGCAGCAGCCGTCAGGACAGGGAGGGCAGTACTCCCAGCAGAGAGACCAGCACCAGTCGCAGCCGCAGCACCCAGCACCCCAGCAGCACCAGCCATCATCCTACGGTCCTCGTCCCTATCAGCAGCAGGGACAGTCGTGGAGGCGTGAGCAGCAGGCTCACCCGATTCAGCAGCAGCACCCGTCCTCATATCCCTCTTACCAGTACCATCAGCAGCAGATCCAGCAGCCTCACCCACAGAGAGGCTACCCGTCGGGCTCCCACGAGAGCCCCGCTTTGGATGACATCGCCCGCCTCCTCACGGACCAGCAGGCCACCTTCAGACGAGAGATGGACGAGTTCCGCCAGGAGATGCGGGACTTGGTGAGAGGGAAGGCCGCCATTCCTGCCCAGATCGAGCCGAACCCGAACAATCTCAAGAGGAAATCTGAGCAGGTAGTACATACTGAGTTAGCCACTCCTAGTGACCCATTTGATGATACATCTTCGGATCTATTTGATGCTGATTTTGTCATACTTAGGAGCGGTAGGACTCCAGCAGGCGGCGGCGCCTCATCTGAGCTTCACCACGAGGATACTTCAGAGGCGCCACATGAGGAGGAGGAGAGCGGTACTGAGGCCGCTCCAGATGATGATGGTGGCACTGATGCCACCAAGGATGCTGATCCTACCGGCGGTACTGAGGCCGCCGCTTCACCAGTTCGAGGAGGTGGTACTGACGCCACCAGTAGAGCTGAGCCAGCCCGCGGTACTGATGCCGCGAGACGTCTACTACCAGCAGCAGCAGCAGAGCCAGCCCGTGGTGGTACTGAGGCCACCGGTGTTTGTACAGATAGAGATGTTGTCTTTCCTCGCATTCCTGTATCTCAGAACTCTGTTGTGAATAAAGGAAAAGGTTTACTTTCTTCTGGTCCCACTGTGGTGCATGATGTATGTGTGGATCCGGTCCTTGAACCGTCTAGACCTTTTCCTAGTCCTTCATCTGAGAAGGACCCTGTGATCCCCTTCCCTAGAGCCCTTCAGATGGGGAAGGGGAAGAAAAAAGAAAATCCAAAAAAGAGAGAGCTTGAGGAGTTCAGCCAGAGCATGATTGATAGGTTTCACATCCAGCTGACCCTCCAGGAGGCTTTGCAGCACATCCCCCTTCTCCAGCGATCTTTGAGAGACAGGACTACAGTCAGGAGGAGGAGGAGGAACCACACTTCCGAGATCCATGTGCTGACGAAAGCCATGTGTTTTGCGATCCAGAACCGACTGCCAGCCAAGAGGCCAGATTCAGGGGCCCCGTATGTCAGATGCCAGATCAGTGAGCAGAGGTTCGACCGTACTCTTCTAGATAGCGGATCGTCGATCAACCTTCTTCCGGCAGCCCTTCTCGACCGCTTCGAGTTGGGCACTCTTCGACAGAGCAGGACAGTCCTTCAGTTCGCTGATCGATCTGTCAAGAGGCCGAAGGGGTTATTACGAGACGTTATCGTCACGATTCAGGGCCTGAAATTCCCCGTGGACTTCGTAGTGTTGGACATGGAGATCCCTGAGTCAGTGGCCGATACCCCCATCATCCTTGGTCGTCCGTTCTTGGCCACAGCCAAGGCGGTGACTGATCATGATAGCGGGAAGGTGTACTTTCGCGTCGCGGGCGAGAGTATACAAATAGAGACGGTCGAGGACTACAGAGCTAGAGATAGAGCCCGCTCAGATGCGAGTACCGATTCAGAGCAGCTGACAGACACAGAGCCAGACATCCACCAGGACTGTGATTTTGTGATCACAGACGATGAGGCAGCTTGGGGAGATCCTGTAGCACAGACCATCCTCTCATATTCAGATACAGCTGATGCCGAGATGATAGCAGAGGAGAGTTTGGAGAGCACAGCCCTGGTTCAGGATACCATAGAGGCAGCAGAGCCGGTCCTTGATCGCGACACGATGTTTAGTGATGGTGGTGCTGAGGCCACTTTGTTTTCCGGTGGTACTGATGCCACCGCGGTTGATACAGATCCCTCGGATTCAGAGTCTGATTGGGCCGATTGCTATGATCAGATGCCAGACTTGAGTCCATCTGAGCCTATAGATGAGGAGGAGGTAGATGCAGAGTCGAGCAGAGACAGTACAGTTGAGCCACCTTCTCCCGATCCAGTTTGCGAGAGTACGCTTTCACTTTCCCAGGCAGATTTGGCAGACTTAGCAGCTTTCACTCAGTTCCTTCCACAGCCAGATTTGCCAGCACCCAGCATTCCAGAACGGAAGCCGCTCCCTACTTCGCTGAAGTATCGATTCCTTGCGGGCGATCCAGAGATGTACCCAGTCATCATCTCCGCAGAGTTGACTGGCGAGCAAGAATCCCGTTTGATGGGGGTTCTTGAAAAGAACCGCAAGGCGATCGGATGGAGCGTAGCGGATCTCCATGGGATTAGTTCAGCAGTGTGCTCCCACCATATCTATCTTGAGGAGGGGGCGAAGCCGTCGCGTGAGTTCCAGCGGCGACTGAACCCCAACCTGAGAGAGGTCGTGATGAAAGAAATATCAAAATGGTGGAGCGCAGATTTTATTTATCCCATTTCCGACTCCAAGTGGGTCAGCCCTTTGCATGTGGTGCCCAAGAAGACGGGCATCACGACTGTGATCAGTGAGTCGGGAGAGGAGATCGCTACACGAGTACCCACCTCTTGGAGGGTTTGTGTTGACTACAGAAGACTCAACCAAGCCACCAAGAAGGACCATTTCCCCCTGCCTTTTATTGACCAGATCATTGAGAGACTGGCAGGGAAGAGCCATTATTGTTTCCTGGATGGGTACTCGGGCTACAACCAAGTGGCCATCGCTCCTGAGGATCAGGAGAAGACCACCTTTACCTGTCCCTTCGGCACATATGCTTTTCGACGCATGCCATTTGGGCTATGCAATGCCCCTGCGACTTTTCAGAGGTGCATGCTGTCGATCTTTTCGGACATGGTAGGGGAATGTTTGGAGGTCTTCATGGACGATTTCTCGGTCTACGGCGACGGATTCGATTCTTGTCTTGACTGTCTAGACCGGGTACTCCAGCGATGTATTGAGTTTCATTTGGTTCTATCTTGGGAGAAGAGTCACTTCATGGTGACTCAAGGGACGGTGCTTGGCCACATCATCTCCAACAGGGGCATGGAGGTTGATCCGGCCAAGGTTGATGTCATTAGAAAACTCGCACCCCCGTCCAATTTGAGGCAGCTACGGTCATTCCTGGGGCACGTTGGATTTTATAGGAGATTTATTCAGGATTTCAGCAAGATTGCCCGACCGTTGACTGACCTCTTGACGAAAGACACCGAGTTCCTTGTCGATGACAAGTGTCTCTCGTCCTTTGCGACTCTCCAGCAGTGTGTTATTGAGGCTCCTGTCCTCCAGCCGCCTGATTGGTCTCTCCCATTTGAGATCATGACGGACGCCTCCGATTTTGCCGTGGGGGCAGTGCTGGGACAGAGGAGGGATGGAGTGCCATTTGCCATACACTATGCTAGCCGCACATTGGATTCCGCCCAGCGGAATTATACGGTCACAGAGAAGGAGATGCTAGCAATCGTGTTTGCCCTAGATAAGTTCAGATCGTATATCATTGGATCTAGAGTGACTTTGTTTACAGATCACACCGCCATCAGGTACCTCATGGCAAAGAAGGATGCCAAGGCCAGACTAACTAGATGGATCCTTCTACTCCAGGAGTTCGACATTGAGATTAAGGATAAGCCTGGAGTCAAGAATGTGGTGGCGGATCATCTTTCCCGACTAGAGCAGCCTGAGGATTCTGAGCAGATTGATCCCATTCGAGATACCTTCCCAGATGAGGCGATCCTTGCTATCGCCTCACTCCCGTGGTATGCCGATATTGTGAACTTTCTCGTTGCAGGGAAAGTCCCACAAGATTGGCCCAGGCAGAGACTTGAGACCTTCCTTGCGAGGGTCAAGTCCTACCACTGGGAGGATCCCATCCTTTACCACGAAGGAGGGGATAGCGTCTGGCGTCGGTGTATTCCTCAGGAGGAACACCATAGCGTCCTCACTTACTGCCACAAGTTTGAGGCAGGAGGACATCATTCTGGAAGGAGAACGACACAGAAAGTGCTCCAATCCGGCTTGTGGTGGCCTACCCTCTTCAAGGACTCTGATGAGTTCGTGAAGAGGTGTACTGACTGTCAGAGGATGGGCACTTGTGGACAGCGTGATATGATGCCGATGCAGCCCATTCACTTCTGTGAGGTTTTTGACGCATGGGGCATCGATTTCATGGGTCCATTCCCTAAGAGTCAGGGATTTGAGTACATTCTGTTGGCCGTTGATTATGTGAGTCGTTGGGTTGAGGCTATCCCCGCCCGAGCCGTTGATGCGAGGACAGTTTGCAGATTTTTGAGGAAGCACATCATCACGCGGTTCGGGGTTCCACGAGTTCTAATTTCTGATGGGGGGTCTCATTTCATCAACGACCAGGTAAAGGCCCTTGCTAGCGAGTTCAGCATAGATCATCGAGTTGCCACACCTTACCATCCCCATACGAATGGTCTAGCTGAGGTGTCGAATAGGGAGATCAAGAATATTCTGCAGAAAGCCGTCCGCCCTGACCGAAAGAATTGGTCACAGCTTTTGGACTCGGTCTTGTGGGCATATAGGACGTCTTTCAAGACTCCATTGGGCACATCTCCCTTTCGCCTCGTTTATGGCAAGCCGTGCCATTTACCTGTTGAGCTGAGGCACAAGTCACTTTGGGCAGTTATAGATATTTTGATGGATCCAGATGGTATGGGAGACCAGAGGAGGGCAGAGTTAGCTGCCCTGGAGGAGCTTAGAGATGCAGCTTTCTCAAGCAGCCTACATTATAAGGAGAAAGTCAAGGAGTGGCATGATTCTCATATCAGCCACAAGCATTTTGAGATTGGACAGAGAGTATGGCTGTTTGATACGAGGCTTAGATTATTTCCAGGGAAGCTACAGAGCAAATGGAAGGGACCTTATCTGGTTAGAAAGGTACACGACAACGGTAGCATCGACATATCTGAGTTGTCTTCTGAGAGTACCTTTCGAGTGAACGGCCAGCGGCTCAAGCCATTTCTAGATCATGAGCCGCGGGACGTTATTGTTGCCCCTATTCATTTTGCGTGAGATGTGGTCTCTTGACTCACATCTTCTGCATCTCACGCCTGATTTTCACTGATCCTCCGCCTTGTATAGATCCAGATGTCCATATCATTCTATTCTTTAGTCCCACATCCATTTTCTCATCTTATGATTATGCTATACTTAGGGTGTACTTTACCCTAAGTATAGGGGGGATGTCGGACCTGCGGGTATTCTTTTCATTCGTTCTGCCCCTGTTTTGCTGCCTATACTTAGGGATATTTTACCCTAAGTATAGGGGGGGCAGATTCTGTATATTCTTCACTCGGATTTCCCTTCATGTACAGCTTGCTATACTTAGGATTAGTTAATCCTAAGTATAGGGGGAAACCACCGAGTCCTTCTCATTCTATTCATTTATTCGTTTCTGTACTTAGCCATTCCTTTTCACTTCCCTTTTACTAAGCACGAGTTATGTCTTCTTCATCGCTCTTGATCACTCTGAGGACATCGTTCGAGCTAAGTATAGGGGGGGTGTGTATATATTTCATATATACTTTAGCCATAACTCGTACTTTGTGTGAGTGTGTTAATAAATAAAATGGCTAAAAATCACAAAAATTTAAAAATTTTCATGTACATAAACTTCTTTTATATGCACATACATAACTAGTGTACAAAGTATTTTTGTAAAATGATTTCAAAAATCTGTGGTGTAAAGTTTGTGTAAATATTTTTGTATCAAAATTATGTACATAGTACAAAATTTTTCCAAAATGTTTTGAAAATCAAAAGTTTGCAAAAATCTTGTGTAAATGTTTGTAAATATCTTTTTGCAAAACTTGCACTTCATGCATCATCATCATCCATGATTTCAAAACATTTTTCAAAAATTTTGCATGTTTGTAAAATATTTGTAAACAGCATCTTGTGTACATATATGTATATAATTTTTCCTGGATGAGAGTTGACATTTAAACCAAGCCTGGAATTAAATTGAGAAAGGGAGCTTGAAAAAGATCTTAATCCACTTAACTTTAAGAGGAACCTTATAGGACTTAGGGTTAAGTCTTTTCAGGTCCATAAGGACTTAATTCTTTGAGTCCACCAGGCTATGAGCATATGTCATCTTGATGAGCCTAAGTAGAGCACTTAACAACACACGCATGACTCTTAGAGACAATGGCTTGACTTGCACCTGCACTTTACACATGGCTCTCCACGGATGAGGTGGTGAGGAGGCAGTTTCCTTTGGCTTGGGGTAGCATATGAGGGTAGTACTTCTAGGCGGAACCTCTCTTCTTCTTCTAGTGAAGGAAGTGCACCTCAACTTGGTCTAGTGGTGATGAAGGCTAAAGACAGAAGCTGTGGGTTGCAATAAAGCTTCAAAAGAGGGATAGTCTACTGGCTCAAGAGGAAATTTCTTGTAAATATGTTGCACCATGTAGATATGCTGTATAGAAGTCCTTGAAAAAAAAATGCAAAAATGCAAAAAGAACTCCAAAAAAGTGGTGGGTCGGATTGAAAATTTAATAACCCCACCGGAATGTATATAGTCAAATAAAGCAAAGCTTATGGTATCCATGTTACATCTCATGAAGCTTGCAGCGGGAGACTTAGCTACACTGGCTGAGCTTCCAACACTCTATACTTCTACCCCCTCTTCTTGAGCCGGTTGCACTTGAACTTAGAAGGGAATACCCCGCTTCTCGAGGAAAGAGTTGCTAGACCGAGGCAGTAGAGTTACCAGGTTGAGGGAGGTTGTTTCTTTGTTACTTCTGAGGTGGGGAGCCAAATATCACTTACACTGCATGGAAAGACTCATGGTCATTAGAGTTTGTGTATGTAGACTTGTTCTGATCTGGTTTATTGAGGAGTCTTGTCCATAGATTGGTGGAACTTAGAGGCTGTTGGGTTTTAAGCTTAAGTCCAAATAAGGTTCCGACACATTAATAATCCAAAGTTCTGATCGAGCTCCATATTTCAATTTAATGAAGGAAAGTTTAATAATTCAACCTTGATCCATGTACATCCTCTTTTTCTTTTTCTTTTTCTTTTTCACTTCTTTTTCAAATAAGTGTTTGCTAAGGGACTAGCAAAGTTAAGTATAGGGGGGTGATGAATACCCATTCATCACTCTTTATTCTTATATTTTAGCTACAAAAACCTTTGCAAATGCATGTAGATATATGTAAATACAAATAATTACCAAAAGCATGCAATGTGTAAATACTTATAATTAGCATGTTTTTGTGCAAAAATAAAAGAATAAAGATGAAAAAGAAAAAGAGGGAAATATTTAGAATAAATATTGAGCAACCTAACCCAAGGGATGGCTCAGCATGGGCCTGACCGCATAAAAGCCAAAGTAGAGGAGATAGGGGCTCATGTGTAAATAAATTAAATTATATTTTCCTCACCCAAAAATATGCTTGCACATATTTTGTATATATTTAGAAGCTATTAAAAACAAAATAAAAAAATCTAAAAATCAAAAATTCAAAAAAATGCCCTTTCACCATGTATATAGACCATGCTTCTACATGTATTTAACCTTGTAAATAAATTTATTTATTTTCAAAACTTTTTGTAAATATTTTATGTTATACGTTGTAAATAAAATAAATAAAAAGAAACAAAACAAAACAAAAAAAAATCAAATAAAAATATCAAAAGCTAAAATTACAAAAATATATTGTACATATGCCATGTATATAGTTGTACATAACTATTTATTTCACCTATGTATATAAATAATAAAAATAAAATAAAAATATCCTTTTATTCCTCATTTTATTCTGTAAATAAATAAAATATAAAATAGGGATAAAATTGCACAAAAATAATAATTTAAAAATCAAAAATTAAAAACCCTAATTATGTACATATACCTATAAGGTACATATTATGTATATAGCTTATTTTTATTTCCAAAAATTAATTAAAAATCACCAAAAAATAGAAAAAAATAAAATAAAAATATTTCATGTTGAAAGTTTTTGCAAAATCGACCATTTGCTGCCTTATTTTTGAGCTTCAAATATTGTCCATGTGGCAGCGTCTCATTGGTCCACGGGGGATGTTGACCCCCGGTCAACTCCCTCCGCGGACCGTCTTCTCCAGCGGATCTCGCGCCCGACCCGTTTTCGCCTCTTTTTCCGCGCTCGATCCGCTCGCCTTCTCCGCAAACCCCGGGTCCTATCGCTTCCTCGTACATCCGACATGACCGCCGGGGTATCCGCATTGGGATCCGCACTCCGAGCTTCACGCCCGACTCCCTTCTAGCCGGACCCCTAGCTGTATATAGTCTGAGCTCCGCCCCCGTTTTCACGCATCTTTGGCTCTCCACCCTTCGTCCCGTGACCTCCACAGCAGTCCCTGAGGTGACAGCTTTCGATTGCCCGTGTCGCAGCGAGGAGGGGGTGGCCGGACCACTGATCCGGCGACTGCGCGCCGCCGTGCTCCGCCCTGTGCAGGAGCTCGAGCCTCAGGACCAGACGACCTTCGAGGCCACGAACGGGAGCTACCTCAGCTCCAGCCTAGTCTAATTCGCCACCCAGGTAACCTTCTAGCTTTGTTATTTAGCTTAATTTCTTGGTTGCCCCAAATCGTAGCTCCGCCGAGTTCCGTCGATTCCGGCTATCTCGTATACTCTTTTGATCATCGGAACCCACGTTCATCATCGCCTTTCCTCCACGCACCTTCTCCGCCCCTTCGTTCAACCCAGCGCGCACAGGAGCTGGGGTTCGAGCTCCACCGTCCGTCGCTCGCCGGAGCTCGCTCACCCCGACGCACAGACCACCTCCACACCACCTAACCGGGTCGAGGCACTTTGCCTTCGACCCGCGAAGCTTCTGACCTATTTTGCAGGACCAGAGGAGGCCATCTGAGGCCTCCCGACACTCGGGCCAGCAGCTTCCCTCCGCCGACCTCGCCGGAGCCCCTCCAGGGCTCGACTGGGCCATCGGAGACCCCCACCAGCTGCGGGACTTCATTGCGGACCTGTTCCGACCTTCAGAGGCAGCTGAGGAGGACCACCGTGCTCGCACGAGGCCGGCGAAACTCGCCGGCCACCTGTTCTTCGAGGGTCCTCGCCAGCCGTCCGATCGCCCTCAGCGCTCCAGTTTCCATCGTGACCATCCATCCATCGAGGAGCAGCCACCGCTTGATCAGTCAGAGTGACGATCTGGACCGTTAGAGCAGAGAGAGAGGCACCAGCACCCGAGGCCGTCAGATCTTCCACGTGCCCTCCTGTGAGACGTCGATCAGGCCACGTGCGGAAGGAGAGAGGCGCCCGTCGTCCAGGACCGTTAGATCAGCCACGCGTCCATCATCCAGCCGTCGACGTAATAAAGGGGTAAATTACCGTAGGCCCCCTCTTAGTTTATGCTTTACGTTTCAGTCCTGTAAATATTTTGCGTCTTTTATTTACGTTGGGTTATTTGCACATTGGACCTCGTACTTTTCAGTATTTGCACTTATGCCCCTGTATGTGTGAGCCACGTGCTTCGTCACGTGTATATTTGGTGTATTTGCAACATTAGTCCTGTAGTTCTGGTTGTTTGTTAATGAATGAAAACTTTTTGGTAATTGCATATATGCCCCTGTGAGTGTTTTAATTGCACATGTGCGTCTTTTAGTGGGTTATTTGCAACACAGCCCCTGGACTTTTTGGTACGAGTTACCAAAAGGTCCTCGGACTTGTTTTTCTTACCAGAAGGTCCCTGAGTGCCCCAGGCACGCGCCACGCGCGTGACTCGCTGGGTTAATTGCACCTGGACCCCCAGAGCTTTGGGTATTTGCACTTTGGTCCCTGTGCACAGTGCCCTCTTGTCATTTTTGAATAAAATATCAAATCACCTCCAAATCCAACGAAAATTTGACACATGGCTCCTGCCATGGTGTAGGATTTTTGTAGATTTTTTAGGACATTTCTGATCTTGTTTGCTATTTTTAAAAATTCAAAAACATCTATTTTTGGCACTGTTCAGTTTTTAAAATCACAAAAAAATATAAAAACCCCCCTAAAAATTCTATAAAAATTAGGTTCTGTTTCCTTTGTGTTCTTTGATTTTCTAGCCAATTTTGGCTACTTTTCATCACTGAAAACCCATAAAAACTTAAAAACCCTCAAAAACTCATAAAAATTCTAATAAATCCATTACAAAACCAAAAACAATAATTTTGGTACTCAAATTTTCCTTGTTTTCTCTAGTTTACAGGAAAATTACCTCCAGGCCCTTTTGAGGTCCTTAGATATTTTATCTAGGGATTTTGGGCCTGGCTGGACAGTACCTTGTATTTTCGCCACTGTTTGATTTTTAGCAAATAAAATACACATCAGAAAAATTCCAAAAATTCATCAAAAACATTAAAAAACCTAAAAAACATAAAAATATTTTTGTCTGAATTTTTGCTTGCTTCTTGATGCATTAAATAATTTGTTGAAGTGTGCTTGCTTTTGTTTTCCTTATTTTCTTTACATATTAAAAATCCAAAAAAAATTAAAAACAATTAAAAAACACAAAAAAAATATTTTGTCTTTCATTTCATTCATTTTTGACTACTTCGTAGGCCTTTGGCCAATCCGTGCTCCTTGAGTTCGACCCTGGGTGCTATACCAGGTAAATCTCATAGCAGGACCGCTTCTGTGTGTTTGATTGATTTTGCGTATTTCGAGTGGTTCATTTTTCTTGATATACATTGTCTGATCGCTTGGGGTCACAACGACCTATTTCTGTACCTTATACTCTAGTGATCGGGCATGTTATCATTGGTTCCTGGAAAAGTCCAATCCAAGAAATATGTAAATGTCCAAGGTCCTTGGTCACAAAATGCTAGCCTAGGAAGTCCTTGGCACCCTGAATGCCCTGTGTGTCATCCCTTGTAACAATAATGTCATCAACGTAAACAAGAATGACAAAAATACCTCTTTGGGTCCTCTGCACAAATAAGGAGTAATCGGCAGTCAATCGCACAAACCCCTACTACTCTATCAAGTCCGAGAGCTTCTGGAACCATGCCTTTGGACTCTGTTTAAGGCCACAGATAGCATTGTGTAGTCTACAAACCTTCTGACACTCCTCCTCAACAGTAAACCCATGTGGTTGCTGCATGTAGACCTCCTCCTGTAGATCATCATAGAGGAAGGCATTCTTCTCATCAAACTGGTATAGGGGCCAATCTCGTGTCACAGCAACAGAAAGTAGAATATCCAGAGTAGAATGTCTGGCAACTGGAGAGAAAGTATCATAATAGTTTACCCCATATGTCCGGGTGAATCCACGTGCCACAAGTCCCGTCTTATAACGATCCATACTATCATTTGTATTGTGTTTCGCAGTGAACACCCTTTTACATCCCACAACGAATGTGTTGACTGGAGCAGAAATAAGACTCCACGTACCACGTGACTATTGCACAACCATCTCCTCCATGGCTAACCTCCACTGATTGTCCTGGAGAACCTCCTGATATGTCCATGGTATCTCCACGGTTGAAAATGCCAAGGTAAATCTCATGAAATCCTCTGACAGCTTGCTCAAGGAAACCTGGACTACAAGAGGATAAGTAGCACACTTATGGTTCGACTTACGCGAAGCAACCGGTACATCAAGATCATCTGCAATTCTGTAACATGTAAGTTACCCTCTTGAGAGGGAACCTGCTCATCATGTATGGAATCATGCTGCACAAACAACTCAGTAGTACCATCACTAGAAACAATGTGCTCATTACATACCTGAGGCGTGTTGGATGACGGACAAGACCTGTGAGCAGGGGGGACCAAGCGAGACATGCGAGTAAAAACACGTGGCAAAAACTGAGTCACGGTAGAAGGTGGAGCTACAGGAGCAGGTGTAGGTGGTTGTGGTGGTAGTGGTGGTGGTGATATGACAGTAGGAGGTGGAGGCATGTAGATCTCAACATCATAGTCAGATGGAGCTAGTCTGTTACGTGTATGAGAAAAATACATGATAGACTCAAAGAAAGTGATGTCAGTACCGATGAAGTACTTCTACCTGAGCGGATCAAAGCAGCGAAAGTAGCTGACAAAAATGCACTTGACAGTTCTGGGAGAGAGCTTGTCACGGCCAATAGAGACATCATGAACAAATGCAATAGAACCAAACACATGGGGTGTAAGGGAGAAAAGATCCTTCTCGGGAAACACAATCGAGAAAGGAATTGTCTCTCCCAACACAGACGAGGGCATGCAGTTCACCAGATAGCATGCAGTTAAAGGATAGCATCTCCCCAGTAAGCGTGAGGAGTACGACTCTATATCAGCAAGGTTCTGGTCACATCAAGTGGCGGTGTTTGCACTCGGTAATATCATTCTGATGGGAAGTATAAGCACGCGAGGTCTAATGAACAATGCACATAGATTTAAGAAACTCATAAAGTTGTAAAGTATAGAACTCTATAGCATTATCAGAACGAAGGAATCTGACATTTGTAGAAAAAATATTCTTTATCTCATTAATAAAATATTTGATCACAGATCCAGCCTTAAATTTATTCTTCAATAAAAGATAGAGGAAAGTCTAGAAACATCATAGACAAAAACTAGATAAAAACGGTCAGACCTCAAATGTCTAAATATAGGAGCTCAAAAAATTGAGAACTGCTCAAACTCTGATTGGATGGAAAGGAGGAACGGTGATGCTTCCCAAGCTGGCATGCCTCACACTGGAAAGAAGATCTAGTAGGGCATGTTTGGTTGTTGGGTTGGACTGGGTTGGGTTGGGGTACACTGGTGTACCCTTCCTTCCAACCCTCTCAATCCTCCTCACAGTTTACTATTCACAGGGGTACAGTTTACTATTCACAGGGGTACCCCAACCCAACCCAACCCAGTCCAACCCAGCAACCAAACAGACCTGTAGAGATCTGAGGGAGAACATGATACAGCTTCTACAGAGAAAGGTGACCAAAACGAAGGTTCCATAGAAATGGTGAGACTGATCCAATAGGTATAGTAGAAATGCCAGCATGAGGAGGTTAGACCAGTCTGTAAAGCTCCCATTACTTATAGACACATCCAATCACCCTACCCGTGAGTATGTCCTGAAATACAAGAGACGAAGGGTTGGCATGACAATGCAGATCCTTAGTAATCTTACTAATGGAAAGTAAATTCATCTGAAACTCAGGAGAACATAAAACAATCTGAGGGTGCATAGACGGCATCAAATACACCTCTCATTGCCCTGTAATGGGTAAATGGTCTCCATTAGCAATGACAACCCATCTGTCAGGTGGTATGGTCTTGTAGGATCTCAACTGCACTGTCTCCACACATGTGGTGTGAAGCACCAGAGTCCATAATCTACTCTGTCATGTCTACACCAATACTACCGTAAAAGCATGAGCAGTATCTGAGGAGCTCGAAGAGGCTCTGATTGCGATTATGGTGCATGTAGTGGTGGTGCCAATAGTAGAAGGCATGATCTCTCGAATACGAGAGACAATATCATCCACGCGAGGTCGGGCTGGGAAGTTGCAGTCTCTGAAGGCGCAATATGTTCTGTTATGCGATCAGAAGCAGGATATCCATGCTCCTGGTAGAATGTATCCTCTACATGTCCAGGCCGACGATAGTAAGTGCAAGGGCCACGCTAACATCCCCTGCCTTTGCCATGACGTGTGCGTCCTCTGGACTGGATCGTCCCTCAACCACGATAAGCGGTCATTGTTGAAGAGGGTAGAAAAGTGGTTGTAGAATACATGATAATCCGGATGAGATGGCTATAGGCCTCCTCTATGGGAGGTATGGTAACTCTGGTAAGAGCTGAGTGTGTGTAGTATCATACTTTGTATCAAGTCCAGCCATGAAGACTCTAACCATCGTGGAGTTCATGTACATCTTATGCTACTCAGTAAATGTCGTAATAGGCATGTAGCTATGAAGCTTCTCGAACATGCCACGGAGCAAAGAGTAGCACACATGCAAAGGACGGACATTCTGCTTAGCATTATAGATATCGAACTATAGCTGAAGAATCTTGTCCTCAATCTTAATTGAGCATAGGTGGATGCCAAAGTATCCCACATTGCATTGGTAGTGGGCTGATTCAAAATATCATTGGTTATCTCTGTGGTGAGGGTCCCACAAAGCCAAGCACACACATACGCATCGTCTTACTTCCAAGAAGCATTTGCCTCAGTCTTATTGTTGGTTCTGGATCTGTCAGGATGTGCTCCTTGTTGTTGCATTGCATGAAGATGAGAAACTGCATGGACCACAAGTCATAGTTGGTCTCATCCATCTTAATGATGGGAGTCGGGCCCTTGAGTGCTCCGGACGAAAAAATATCACCCTTGTTCTCTAACTTACTGGAAAAACGGATGACCAACGGAACTAAACTGAGGACTAGACCGATATGAACAAGTCTACATGATCATATGGAGGTTTGGCTATATGAGTCTATACGTACAACCAATCCTCCGTATGAGTCAATACTCTTTTCATGCGTCATAACCAAACCTGCAGCCTGAGAGTCATGCTTGTCAGTAACTATGTACAGAAGTTCACTTGTATGCAAACTCGCACAAACATCTAGGGATGTCTATCATCTTCCCACAATAAAGACTGGACAAAATTCAAACTAACAAAATTAATGTAGCGTCATTATCTCCAATCTTACCCTCTACATTTCTTAAATCCATCAATGACGTATTTATATTTAAGTGATCTAGATGCTCTTTAGAATAACTACCACCTTTCATGCAGAGAAAAATAGATGTTTCTTCAACAACTTGTTGGGCAGAGACTTCGTCATATACAGACTTTTGAGACTCAACTACAAACATGTTGCAGTTGTCTCATCAATAACCTTAGCAATGATCTCGTCTTCTAAATATAACATGATCATCAAATGTACTTTCTCTCCATACACCATTAACTCTAAGGGCTTGTGTGCCTCCGCCTTCTTTGCTGCTTTAGGAGGGCACAAAATTTGATCTGTCATAGACTGAATCTATTCCTTCCTGTGAATTTCTCCTCATCTGCTCAGTGATACAGACAAAACTGACGCTCTAATACCATTTTGTTGGGAACAGCAGAAGCAAACACGAACAAACACAGACAAGAAAACCGCATGCATAAAAATTTATGAGGTTTGTCCTTAACTGAGCTAAATCCTCGAGTGGTGACGATTGTTTCACTATATGTAGAGGAGAAGATACAGAGAACCCTAACCCCAGAGAGATTTTATCATGCTCTCAATACAAATGGATCCTAGATTCAAAAGGTCTCTAATATCTAAATAAAAAAACATTTTGGCATAGAGGCATTACCTCTTGTACCCCCCCCCATGTTGTTGACCATGCAGTGAGACCTATGTGCTAGTAGGGTATGGTGCAAGGGGGTTGCATAATACAGTTCTTCAATTGAACTCAATAGAACATATGGTTAGGATTCAATGCATATCAACAACTCAAATGACCATTGCATCAGCTTAATGTAAAGAATGCTTTTCTTTATGACGATTTTCAAGAGATAGTTGTTAGAGTCAAAATACTCAGTTGTATTATTCCATAGAGCCCTAGGGTCTCTTATATAGAGAGAAAACACTTGGGTAAATTACATAGACGTACATGAGGTAAATAAGAAATACGTAACGATACATCATAACATAACGTAAACCTCTACACTCCCCCTCAAGGTGGAGCATAGATATCAATCATGCTCAGCTTGGAAGAACATCTCTGGAAAGGTCCTCTGAGCAATGGCTTGGTAAATATATCAGCAGTCTGGTCCTCTGAATTGACGTGTGAAGTGGAAATCAAGCCCTTCTGGATCATGTCTCTAGTGCAGTGACAATCTACCTCGATGTGCTTTGTTCTTTCATGAAAAGCTGAATTATTGGCAATGAACAATGTTGCCTGGTTGTCACATTGAAGCTGCATGGGTAAAGAGACATTTACATTCAAATCTTCCAAGACTGCTCGAACCCACATCATTTCTGTGCTTGCTTGTGCCATGGCTCTATATTCGGATTCAGCACTGGATCTTGCCACAACAGTTTGTTTCTTGCTTTTCCAAGAAACCAAAGAGCTTCCTATAAAGATAGCAAATCCTGAAGTAGACTTATGATCTTTTGGGCACCCTGCATAGTATGTGTCTGCACAAGCGGAAATGGACAGATCTGTGTCCTTTCTAAATAACAAACATGTGCCTGGGGAAGACTTTAGGTATCTCAATATCATATACAGGAAAAACAGAATGCGGAAGCATATCAGAGAATAAAGATAAAGAAGACATTAGGAGACGTCGGGATTTAACGTGGAACCCTACTCCAGAAGGAGCGGGATGAAATCACGGGAGAAGCCCCTGAATTGGGCATTTCTTCTATTGAAGTTCTCAATGAGTACAGGGGGTGTAGGGCTCCTTGTATAGCCCCACGGACAGACCCAATAGTGACCGCTCCCCCATGTGGTACTAAACACATGGGTGGGCTCTTTTCTTTTCCAACACTCCCCCTCAAGTTGGTAGCTGGGACAGCTGCAACTTGCAACAATAAAGAAAAATATACACCATTACATCTTCACTTGAAATCACCACAATAAACGTATGTATACGCAACTGGTAGACAAACCCGCTTGCTGACGGGTATATCAGGTCAACGGAACGTATCTCTGTCGTGCCTGGAAGGTCACCGAACTGTCTCTGTCGTGCCTGTATGGTCACCGGATCTCTGTCTCAGTCGTGTCTGCGGGTCACCGGACTTTGTCTCAGTCGTGCCTTGAAGAAAACAAATCCAGTGCGGAGTCGATGTCGAGGATAGAGACACCACGACGAAGATCGATGCATAGTGAAGATGACTTGATATTCTGTGAAATCCGGAGTGTTTGGTCTGTCAGTCAATGATGTAGGATGCATATGGGTTTGTTCCCCCTTTCTCCCAAACTTGTGAGAATAATGAAAATAATAGACAAGTTGGGAGAAGCAAACATGAATCACATTTTTTTATGCGTACGACTTTTTTCTTGTACGGGACTTTTTTTCCCTTTTTTCGATTTTTTTTGTTAGCATATGCGTACGGCTTTTTCTTGTACGTGTCTCTTTTCTCTTTTTTTCCTTTTTTTTGTAACTAACAAGCCCTCTTTTTTTCCCGTTGGGCCTCCAATAACAAAGTCCCTTTTTTCAGCCCAACTTTGGGTACTCTCTTCTCGAATGAGATGGAATGGGGAGAAAACATGAACTTGCGGCTTTTTGTCATTTTTTTTAATGGCCACCAACTCTCTTTTTTTTTGAACATAAGTCGTTCATCATTTTTTTCGGCTTTTCTCTCTTCTTTTTTTTGATAAACTTTGCGTACTGTTTTTTTCTGTACGCGCTTTTTCAATTTTTTTTGAAAACATCACATACAGCCCACATGGGCCATGTATCAGCCCCTGTTGGGCTCCATAGGACTCTTACATCAAATAATCTCCCTCTTTTTTTTACTCTCATTGAGTCCCCCCCTTCATGTTTCCTCCATTCATCATCATTTTTTTTATATCATCAGCCCACCTGGGCCGAACTTCTCTCTCTTCTTTTTTATCTAGCAGCCCTCTTCTGCTTCAACCCAACTGGGCCTTCAAAAACATTTCTTTTAAAGAACATCAGTCCCTTTTTAATATACCGCTAGGGTTCCCAAGGGAACCCATCTTCTTGCAATGCCGCCGATTGGGGGCATCCCCTACTGCCGCCGCCACAAGGTGCAAGGAAGAGCGCCGCCCCGAAGGGAGCCAAAACAAAGGGCTAGAACGGCGCGAAGGGGTGGTTGGGGTTGCGCGCAGGCTGCGCGGCGGCGTCACTTGTGGGAGATGGCATGGGAGAGGCCTGCTGGGGGGGTCTGGAGCACCGTGTGCGGAGCCTGGAGATGGGTAGGGCCTGAAGCTCCGTACGCGAGGGTTGAGGGGCCAGAAGCTGCGGCTCGCGCCGCCTGGTACTTGATGCGTTGCCGGTGGGGCGCCACCAGGAGCGATGCAGTGCCCTAGAGGGCTCGACTGGGAGGTTCGATCTGCGCCTGTAGCGGATGCGCCCCTGTAGCGGGGACTTGGAGGATGCCGCCGTTGTGCGCAGGAGGCACAGACCCCCGCATCCAATCTTTGAAGAACCCAGGTCTGCGTCCTGTATGTGGCGAGTTGATGTGCTTGCGGAATCGTGGAGGAGCATCAAGGTGGTGCGTTGTGCCTTTGCCCAAGAATCCTCGAATGGGATGGGGCTCCACAGGGAAGAAAAAGATCTTCACGAACAGAACTACTCCTTGATCCGGATTAGGGTTTTTCACAAAACCCTAGGGCTTGAACAAACTATGAATATGATCTCAAGAAAACTGATCTTCAAGCACGAACAATAATCGAATCTCGGATAAAAAAACAAACCGTCAAATACAAATCCTCAAGAATCGAACCCGCTCTGATACCATGTAGAAAAACAGAATGCGGAAGCGTATCAGAGAATAAAGATAAAGAAGACATTAGGAGACGTCGGGATTTAACGTGGAACCCTACTCCAGAAGGAGCGGGATGAAACCACGGGAGAAGCCCCTGAATTGGGCATTTCTTCTATTGAAGTTCTCAATGAGTACAGGGGGTGTGGGGCTCCTTATATAGCCCCACGGACAGACCCAATAGTGACCGCTCTCCCATGTGGTACTAAACACATGGGTGGGCTCTTTTCTTTTCCAACAAACTTGCCTAGGCTGCTCCATAAATTGACTCACCCGGTTTACTGCAAAAGCAATATCCGGTCGAGTTATGGTGATGTATAGAAGCTTACCCACCATCTCTCTGTATCTTCTTTTGTCCACCTCTTCGGTATCATTGTCGTGCAGTTTCATACTCGGGTCCATAGGAGTGCTCGACGGTCTGCATCCAACCATTCCTGTTTCAACTAGCAAGCCTGTAACATATTTTCTTTTGGGTCATTACCATTCCTTGTGCATTTCTCGCAAACTCTATCCCCAGAAAATATTGTATTGTACCTAGATCCTTCGTAATAAACTGACTTCCCAAAAGAGATTTAGTCATCTCGATTCCCTGAGCATCGTCTCTTGTAACCAGAATATCATCAACATATACCATGACGACAACTGTACCTCTGGGAGTCTTCTGGATAAACAACGAGTGGTCCACATTTGATCTTTTGAACCCCTGTCGTTCAATCAGTTGGGAAAGCTTCTGGAACCATGCCCTTGGACTTTATTTAAGGCCATAAATTGCCTTATGAAGTCTACAGACCATGTGAGTCTCCCCTTCAGCAGTAAAACCCGATGGCTGCTGCATGTAGACTTCCTCCTGTAGATCACCATACAAGAACGCATTCTTGACATCAAGTTGGAAAATGGGCTAATCACGTACCACGGCAGCAGATAGTAGAATGCGAAGCGTCGAGTGTCGAGCCACTGGTGAAAATGTATCCAAATAGTCGACCCCATAGGTTTGGGTGAAGCCCCGTGCAACAAGTCTGGCCTTGTACCGATCTAGACGGCCATCTGCATGATATTTAACTGTGAACACCCACTTGCTACTAACCACAGAAGCACCAGGAGGAATAGGAACTAGGGACCAAGTCCCTTGAGACTGTAAAGCACACATCTCCTCCTTCATAGCTAAACGCCAGCAATCAATCTTCATGGCCTCTTGACAAGTCCGTGGGATCTCAACCGTCGAGACAGCTGCTGCAAACCTCTGGAAGTCTCCGGTAAGACGATAAAAAGACACCTGAGACGCAAAAGGATAGGACGCACATTGCCTTTTCTGCTTCCTATGTGCAAAAGGACGATCAATATCATTATCCACTATACTGACTGGTGGATCCTCCCCCTGTAGCAAAGATTCCTGCACCGGTACATTATCTAACCCATCATTAGTGATAGCATCGGAGCATACCTGAGGCGTGCTGGATGGTTGACGTGTAGCTTGAGCAGGCCCTGACCGCCTTGTATAGAACTTAGGGAATGGTGGAATGGGATGATATGGAGGCAGTGGTGGTGGTGGTGGTGGTGGTGTAGTGGACTCAGATTGACCCAGACTTGGAGGTAGAGGAACATAGACATTATCATCCGGAGATGTGGAGGAAACCAACCTGTCACCTGCAGGGGAGAAGTACATAACTGGCTCAAAAAATGTAACATCAACACTAACATAGTACTTGTCGTTAATAGGGTCATAGCAGCGATATCCTTTTTGTGTCCGAGAGTAACCTACAAATACGCACTTAACAGCTCTAGGAGAGAGCTTGTCAAGTCCTGGAGACAAGCGGTGAACAAAGGCGACTGTTCTAAAGACACGAGGGGTAAGTGAAAACAAGTCCTTATCAGGAAAGAGAACAGAGATTGGAGCTTTTTCCCCAAGAACGGAAGAAGGCATACGATTAACCAGATAGCATGCTGTAAGTATAGCATCTCCCCAAAAAGCTAATGGTGCACAACTTTGAATAAGTAATGTGCGAACAATATCAAGAAAGTGCCGATGTTTCCTCTCCGCGACACCATTTTGTTGAGATATGTAAGCACAGGTAGTTTGGTGAATAATTCCCTTAGAGGAAAGAAATTGAGCAAGAGAACGAGTGCAGAATTCCAATGCATTATCCGTGCGCACATATTTAACAGTAGAAGAAAAAATATTCTGCACTTCATTGATAAGATTTTTGATAACACTTCCTGCTTCAGATTTATTCTTAAGAAGAAAAGTCCAAGATACACGAGAGAAATCATCAACCACAACGAGATAAAACCTGTGTCTCTGATGATCAGGGACACGACTAGGACCCTAAATATCTATATGAAATAACTCAAACGGGGAGCTACTGCTCCGACTCTGACGATCAGGGAAGCTAGAACGATGATGCTTCCCTAACTGACAAGCTTCACAACGAAATGAAGAATTCGGAGAGATCTGTGGCAGGAGGTGACGCATCTTCTGGAGCGGAAGGTGACCAAAGCGAAGATGCCATGTATACGGAGAAACGGATCCTTAAGAGTGAAGTGAGACGCCAGCATAGAAATTCCGTACTAGACGATAGAGGCCATTATGCTCAGAACCACAGCCAATCACCCCGCCCGTTAATATGTCCTGAAAAATGACAGAAGATGGGTCAAATATAGCATGACAGTGCAAATCTTTTGTAATCTGACTAATTGATAATAAATTCATGGAGAACTCAGGTGCATGTAAAACATTCGGTAAGTGCATGGAGGGTAATAAGGAAGTCTCCCCCTGACCCACAATAGGGGAATGAGTGCCATCAGCTATGAGCACAGAACGACCAGACTAAATATCCCTGTAGGACTGTAGTATATCTCTGTCACGACAGAGATGATGGGTGGCTCCAGAGTCGACAATCCAACCTGATAGATCGTGGTTAGGACGAAAGGTAGAAGTACTACATGAGGTACTGGCAGTAGCAGAGGTACTAGCTGACGCAGAAGCCGCAACGTCAGATGTATCAGCAGCCTCTGACGATGATTGTGGCATAATGTCACGAAGTCGTGCCACAAGCTCCTCGAACCTGTGATCTGGAGTAGATGCTGACGGAGCCTGAACATGATCAGCTACACGTGTCGAAGGAGGAAATCCATGCTTGGAATAGCATGTATCCTCGGAATGACCAGTACGACGACAGAATGAGCACGTTGAACGCATACGACCTCCTCGGCCACGTGCGCTACCTCCACGGCCACGAAATGAAGACGAACTACCTCATCCTCTGGAAACCGCCATTGCCGAAGGAGGTAGAGTAGCTGCACTGGAGGAAACAGAGATACGACTGAGCCTCCTGTAGACTTCCTCCATCGGAGGAATAGTGGCGCCGGCGAGGATCTGAGAGCGGGTCGCCTCGTACTCCGGATCAAGGGCAACAAGTAATACGCCTACCATAATGGCATTGCGAAACGTCTTCTACTTCTCTGGGATGGCTGTGAGCGGGATTGTGCTATATAATTTCTCGAACATCCCTCGTAGGGATGTGTACAGAGAGTGAAGAGGCCGCCCATTTTGCTTCATGGTAAAAATATCATGCTGCAACTGCAGCATCTTAGTCTCGTTCCGCACTTGAGAATATGTAGTAGCCAAAATATCCCACATCGCCTTGGCGGTGGGTTGATGGAGGACGTCATTAGCAATCTCCATCGAAAGCGTCCCTGATAGCCATACCTTGGCATACGCATCATCAGCCTCCCATGAGGCATATAAACCCGTCTTCTCTGCTGGCTCATCTTCGGTAAGAATGTGTTTCCTACCACATGACTTCATAAGACTCAGGAACTGCATAGCCCAGAGTTCGTAGTTCGTCCCGTCCATTTTGACTATTGGTGCCGAACCTTTAAAGGCACCTATGGAGGGTATATCAACCTTTTGGTCTGACATGTTGCCGGAGAAGAAGACCTTGGGATGATAGACAAAGAACGTTTGTCTACAAAGACTGGATTGGATTCAAGTGCATATGTAGACTTTATGCACTTGAACCCATAAATGAAGAAGTGCCAACCGACGAGGAAGAGGAGCCCGAGGGAGGGCTACATCAGCCCCGGCAGGAGAAGGAGACCTCGGCGGCGGTGGGAGAGGGTCGCGGCTGGAGAAGAAGGCGGCAGCGGGGGCCTCGGCTGTGGGCGACGGTGGGAGAGGGGAGGAGTCGGGAGGGGTTCCCGGCTGGCAGTGGCGGCGTGATGCAAATTGAATTCGACGCGGCGCGGGAAATATATTTTTTTGGCGGATTTTTGGTAGAAGAAGAGAATGGTTGAGAAGAGAAATTGGAGGGATTGAGAGGAAGAAAACTCGCCGGGAATACGAGAGGTTGAAGGAGAAGACCGCGGAGATCGCGTGGAGGGAGGAGGGAGAGAGAGGGATACAATGAGATAAACTCAAATTTTACTTCATAATTGACTGTCTAAAAATGATGGGCTACCCTCTCTTTATATAGGAGAGATGGGTTTACAAAAATAGTAAATAAATCAAAATTGACAACTAACTTTATCCTAATTGGACTCTAACAAATCCTAATTGACCTCTAATTACTCTAATTAGACTCTAATTAATTAATTGACTCAATTTCAAATTAAAATCTACGAAATAAACGTTGAGATCACATGCGATCTCAATTATTAAATTAAACAATTTCGACAACCAAAAAACGTAAATAAAATTGACGATTAACTAATTAAATAAATGTGGCCCTATAATTTGGGGTCACGCTGCATCAACTCTCCACCGCTTTAAAAATTCGGCTCCTGACGAATTGCGTGAACGGCTGGCTTGGAGGAGGATTCGGCGGCTTCAATTGTCTGCTGGAAGAACATGTGGGGCATGAATGGCGGAATCCATGTGCGGGCGGGAGAGGCGCGGCTACCGTGGTTGAAAAACATATGTGGTGCGTACGGTGGCGTCGTCTCGATCGTTGTCTTCTTCCCATGGTGCTCAAAGAATTGATGCGGCATGGAGAATATGGCCCTTGAATAATCCATGATGAAACAATGGCACAAAGAGAGGAAAAGGGGAGATGTGTCTAAAAATTGGAGCCATAGGGTCCTTAAATAGGGAGAACCCAAGATGATAGTCCTATTTGGATAAGAAGTAGCCCCTGATTTTCCAATTACAGCCTTGTTTTTCAAAGATTTCGGCCGCTGGGGGCGTTGGCGCAATTTTCGCACCTCTTTCTTTTTCTTTCTTTTTAAACTGCTCTGGGCCTCTATGTAATTAGCGGAATGTGGGGTTTTTTTCTGCAATTTGTCCCATTTAATTCCAATTCCCACGTTCCAGGGGACTGGTATCCCGTGACTTCCGCCCCTCTTGTTAGGGCTTCCCGTGGGCGGCGCCGCATTTGGGCCCAGCAGGGGCTTTCTCGCAGGTGGTGCGGGGAAAGTCTGGAGGAGGGGGCGACGGGCGAGGCTGTGCGGCAGTGGGGAGGGGGTAGTGCGGGGAGAGGGGGCGATGGTTGAGGCGGTGCTGCAGTGGGGAGGGTCGAGGGCGGTAGTGCGGGGCGGCGCTGTGTTGGCGATGGCGGGCTGGGAAGGAGGATGGCCGAGGGGCGCGGCGACCACGGGGCGAAGGGCTGGTGCGCGCGACTGCGCGCGGTGCGGAGGGAGGGTCTCGGCGCTGGATGGGGCGGCTGTAGGAGAGTGGGGCTGGCGCACGAGGGGTGGCGGGGTAGGTGGGGTCGGGTGGCAGAGGCGCAGGTGAGAGGGGAATAGAAGACGGCGAGATGGGTTGGTGCGGAAGGGGAAAAGGAGGCGAGAAGGAGGGTGATCAGCGTCTGGGGGGGGGGGGTTCGGCCGGGTGAGGAGGGAAGGGGGAGTTACCTGGGGTGGTGGGAATGGCGCCGGGGTGGTCGGAGGGGGCCGCGGGGCCGATTCCGGCGACGGAGTTGGGTCTGAAATCGTCGGGACAGCAACTGTTATTGCAAAGAAATCGACATTTTGGCATGCTTTATCCGCGGGATCTTCATCGAATATGGGTCCAATGTCTTCCTTGTCTTGTTCTACGATTGTCTCACCGAAATCGAGATTAAGATTGGGAATACCTTCGTTTTCATGGCTGAAATCGACTTGAACTGCAGGCACAACGTTCTGATTTCGGTTGTCGATCGGTGAATCTTCGTCGATTTGAGCGTCCAACCATGCGTGCACCTTGATGCATGCTATAAGTCGTTGATGGAACTTTTTTGAGCGACGCGAACCACGAGATGGGCGGCGGAGACCGAACTTCGCACACCAATAGTCGATCGGATCGTCGAATCGTAGGTACGATTCGAAATCCATGCTCTGATACCAATTGATGCAAATTGAATTCGACGCGGCGCGGGAAATATATTTTTTTGGCGGATTTTTGGTAGAAGAAGAGAATGGTTGAGAAGAGAAATTGGAGGGATTGAGAGGAAGAAAACTCGCCGGGAATACGAGAGGTTGAAGGAGAAGACCGCGGAGATCGCGTGGAGGGAGGAGGGAGAGAGAGGGATACAATGAGATAAACTCAAATTTTACTTCATAATTGACTGTCTAAAAATGATGGGCTACCCTCTCTTTATATAGGAGAGATGGGTTTACAAAAATAATAAATAAATCAAAATTGACAACTAACTTTATCCTAATTGGACTCTAACAAATCCTAATTGACCTCTAATTACTCTAATTAGACTCTAATTAATTAATTGACTCAATTTCAAATTAAAATCTACGAAATAAATGTTGAGATCACATGCGATCTCAATTATTAAATTAAACAATTTCGACAACCAAAAAACGTAAATAAAATTAACGATTAACTAATTAAATAAATGTGGCCCTATAATTTGGGGTCACGCTGCTCTGATACCAATTGATGCAAATTGAATTCGACGCGGCGCGGGAAATATATTTTTTTTGCGGATTTTTGGTAGAAGAAGAGAATGGTTGAGAAGAGAAATTGGAGGGATTGAGAGGAAGAAAACTCGCCGGGAATACGAGAGGTTGAAGGAGAAGACCGCGGAGATCGCGTGGAGGGAGGAGGGAGAGAGAGGGATACAATGAGATAAACTCAAATTTTACTTCATAATTGACTGTCTAAAAATGATGGGCTACCCTCTCTTTATATAGGAGAGATGGGTTTACAAAAATAGTAAATAAATCAAAATTGACAACTAACTTTATCCTAATTGGACTCTAACAAATCCTAATTGACCTCTAATTACTCTAATTAGACTCTAATTAATTAATTGACTCAATTTCAAATTAAAATCTACGAAATAAACGTTGAGATCACATGCGATCTCAATTATTAAATTAAACAATTTCGACAACCAAAAAACGTAAATAAAATTGACGATTAACTAATTAAATAAATGTGGCCCTATAATTTGGGGTCACGCTGCATCACGGCGGCTTGAAGAGAGGAGGTGGTCGGCAGCTGAACGGGGGGGGTGGAAAGAAAACCCTAGATTAGGGTTTTGGCTCTGATACCATGTTAGAATCAAAATACTCAGTTGTATTATTCCATAGAGCCCTAGGGTCTCTTATATAGAAAGAAAACCCTTGGGTAAATTACATAGACATACATGAGGTAAAAGAAATACGTAACGGTACATCATAACATAACGTAAACCTCTACAATAGTATCCACGTAGCAACCTCCCAGCTTCGAAGCTCAAGAAGAGTGTCATAAGGTGTTCCTGTTACGCAAAGTCATATATAGGCTTAAACATAGCCTCACGCTTGGCTCCAGAAATTATCAAAAGTACTATAGAGTATGGGCCTCACTAAATCATCAACGTGTCATTCATTATTTTGTACGAAAGAATGAAAAAGAAACTACGACAATGCTTGTTTATGCAGATGATATCGTCCTCACAGGAGATGACTTCGATGGGATTACAGAAGAAAAGAAAGAAGCAGCTAACAAAATAATTTGTGATCAAAGACTTAGGGTCAATGAAATACTTTCAAGGGATTGAAAATAGTTGGATCCAAAGGAGGTCTATTTATGTCCACAAAAGCATACCAATGATCTTCTCCAAGAGAAAAGGATGCTAGGATTTAAGCCAACATAGATACCTAATAGATTCCAATGGAGGCATCTATGAGCCAAGAGTTGTCAAAGATACCGGTTGTTACAAGCAATTAGCAGGAATATTATTTTATCTAACTACAACACTAGATGTATCTTTTATCCTTGGCAAACTAAGTCAATCCATGGACTCATATTTCAGCCCATTTCAGCACATGCATAATGGTCCTATGATACATCAAGTCATCTCCATAGAAGGGTGTGATGGTCACCAGAGACAACACCTTTGATCTCGTAGCGTATTCTTACTTAGAGTACAGATAGGGTGGAGCACGGGTCCGAGTCGACCCGACCCAGCCCGCTACCCGGCCCGCACAAGCCCGACCCAGGCCCAAGCCCACTACGTAAATGGGCGGGCCTGGGCTGATTTATTGGCCCATTTAGTAAGTCGGGCCGGGCTCGGGCTTGCAAATGCCCAACCCATTAGCCCACGGGCTGGCCCGACCTCAAGCCCACATCCAGGCCCGACCGGCCGGCCTGCCCCAAAGCCCGCGACCCGCCCCCTAACCTAATCTGCAGTCCACTCGCCAGGCGCCCCCCCCAGCCCTAATTTCATTTGCACCCGCCGCACCCCTCCCTCCCCATCCCACCCGTCACCCAACTCCCCTCGTGAGCGCCTCCACCTCCTGCCCTGCCGCCCCTGCTCGGCCCGGCCGCCCGCTCCGCCGAGCCTTCCCTCCCTCCACCCCCCGCAAGCGCCTCCCCTCCAACCTTCTCGGCCTCCATAGTCCACGCTCACAACCCGCGAAGCCGCCTGCGCCTCTCCAGTACCACCGCATCTCCCTCCCCTCCGCTCGCGCGATCGCCACCGCATCTCCATCCCCTGCGTTTGCGCGAGCCCAGCCGCATCTCCCTCCCCGGATGTAAGCCTCCAGCCCGAGTGGAAACCCTCTCCGCCTTCCAGTGGGCCATTGACCGGCTGCGGGCTGCGTCGTCACCTCCAACTCGTTCATGGGCCGGCCCGACCCAGGCCCGACCCGTCATAAGTCGGGCTGGGCTCAGGCTTGGGCCCAGCCCTTGGAAGCGGGCCTGGGCCCAACCCATGGGCCCGATTTGGTAAATGGGCCTGGGCTGGGCTAGGCTGGGCCCGACCCGAGCCCGGCCCATGCTCCACCCTAAGTACAGAGGATGCGTGATAGACAGAAAATCCACTATCGGGTTCTGCACTTTGCTTGCAAGAAACTTGACCTCTTGAAGGAGCAAGAACAACCAATAATCTCTCGTTCAATTGTTGAGAGTGGATATAGAGCCATGGCTCATGCAACAATAGAGCTAATATGGATTTGATTTGTATTATCAAATCTTAATATCATTCTTAACGACACTATGGAGCTCAAATGCAACAAACGAGCAACAATGCATGTAGCCAACAACCCCATATTTCATGAAGGTACCAAACATGTGGAGATTGACTATCATTACACTAGACACATGATATAAAGAGGGTTGCTCCATACTCTCAGTGTACCCTCTATAGATCAGTCAACGCATATGCCTACTAGCTACTTGCTTGCACACAGTTCTATAAATGTTGCAACAAGCAGAGCATAACTCACATATCTAATCCATCTTGAAGGGGGTTGTTGTCTCTTACTATGTAAACCGTAATTGTAGGGTAATCTTGTTGACTCGATATATAGCCACCTCTTACTATAACCTTAAACCTAGGCCTCCACTTATATAAGGAATCCTAGGGTTCCCTATCTCAAATGAAAAATTCCATTCTGAGTTTCAATCGGGGGTGTTTCCCTAGAGTTGCCACAAGAGAGGTGCATATGCTCCCCCTAACCCCTCCCACCCCCGAGATCCTTGGACGATGACATTTTCCTGCTAACAATGTAGGGAAGGTCACATAACAAGCCTTATAATGTATTATCGATAAGAATTTTATGTTTCAAGGCTTCTCAACAATCTTTACCTTGAACTGAATCCACCATAGCCTTCCCCTCAACGAGACTACTGTCAACGATTGACATTTTGTAAGTCCAGTTAATGTTTGAACTTGCTCACAGGAATTACCGATGAACCTATATTTCATCATGATCCTCTTTTCAGAATGAAGTGAAAACTAACATCCATATGCTTGGTCCTCCTATGATACACATGACCCTTGACTAAACATATTTCTTTAAGACTGTCAAAATAACCATAGCTTGCTTATGTTGTAAATTGATATTTCCAATCTTCGACCATTAACAAAAAAGATATACACAATACATTTCACTCTATACGTCTGAGAGAGACAGGAGGAGACCTGCTCGAAGTAGTCACTACCGGAAGAAGACCTTGCATGCGGGCGTGTCTTCCTATAGTAGAGTCGCTACGATGACCAGGATGTGCCTAAAGTAAGTCGGCTGGAAGAAGTCCAACACAAAGAATAATCACACAAGGAGATATCTGCGAAAGTACTCGATGCTTGGTGAAAATGGTTGATATGTAGTAGTTGTATGGAGTACCAATCTTCATGCCGTGAATGGACAGTATAAGTTTAAGAAGATCTCAGGAAGAGAAGTCCATGTGGAATAGTTTATGTCAAAGTCGAATACTAGAAGTATGAGTGGTCTTCTCTCATATGTTGATCTCTAGAGTCTAGAGTTGGGCCTCTCCATGCGTGAACCCTGAGAATGACCTCTTCCATATCTTATGGGGACAATGTTGGTTCGCTTATATAGGAACCCTAGAGATGAGATCGCTTTCTGAGGAGCCACGAGTAGAAGATGATGTATGCGATAAAAATCATGCACATGTACATTTATCTCAACTAGAAGAATATGCATTGCACTCACTTCCCCTTTCTCCCACTCTTGTCAGAATATTCACATAAAGAACCAAGTTGGGAGAAAACAACATTGAACATGCAATCTTTTTATTTCCTTTCCTTTCTTTTATTTTGATTTTCCATTTTTCAAGCCATCGTTCTCTTTTTTCATAAACCATGCCTTTCTCTCTTTTTTTTGGCGTTTCTTAAATCAATTTTTACATCTCTTTTCATTTTTGGCCACCCTCGCTCTTTTTCGAGGGTTGAATTCAGCCCACTGTGCACAAAAATCACCCACCCCTCCCTTTTCTTTTCTCGCATATTATAGCAGTAAGCCACCCTCTTTTTTTCTTTCAATATAAGGCCCTAGTTAGGCTTGTGGCTCTTAAGAGAGAGAGAGAGAGGGTCTTGGGACCAAAAGTGTTCATCCTCTTTCGATGTTAGGGTTCCTCAAGGGGAAAACAATTATCACAGCTGCTTGGAGTCGAGGTCATAGAGGGAGTTGACTCATGGTCGATCGTGCCTAGAATACAACATTGTATCGTGTGACCCTTTTCGACTCTCGCATGGAGGTGAGAAGCCGTAGAGCCTCCGATGAGATGGAGGTTGGCATGTGACTGGAGATTGGCATGTGGTTATAGGGAGGAGGGGTCATTGATCACGAGGGCCACAGATGCAACATGCCGACCTAGGTCCCTGGTCAGTTATCGAGGAAAACTGACTATAACAACTTATTGGGACGGGCTCGATTAGACCCATTGACAACCACCAAAAATGTGAAGCTGAAATTGTCAAGTATTAATCCCTCATTCTTATAACCCACTCTAAAACTTCATGAGTTTCCAATGTTGGACTACATTTAGATGGGGTTGTTACAACCTCCCCCATTTAGATTCACAATATCCTCGTTACGACATGGACCATCATTTATTCCCAGTGATAGCGGCGGTTGCATGCTCATAACTTAGGTCCCTTCGAGTAGCCATTTCCACTATTTGAGGAAACCCGTTCTGATACCATTTGTAACATCTCAGACTTAAGTCTTCGGACTGTTATTGAGGAAAACTGACCCTAACAACATGTTGGGTCGGACTTGATTGGACCCATTGACAACCATCCAAAATGCTTAAGCCCAAGTTGTTAAGTAGTAATCCCTCATTCTTGTAACTCACTCTGAAACTTCATGAGTTTCCGATGTGGGACTATATTTAGGTTGGGTTGTTGTACCAGAGGGGTGGTACCGCATGGACTGGGAGAGGCACATGTTCTTGCATAATTGGTCTATCAGATCATCGATGACGAAGATGAAGGCATCGTTGGAAACATACAGACAAGCAAGGAGGAAGCAACTGGGCGATTGGGGCTCCAAGCGATTTGTTTGGGTTTCCAGATTGGGTAGGGAGGTGCCCTCAAGATTGCTGCCTAGAGATGGAGCTCCATGCAAGATGTGACATAGAGTATGTCAGTGTCTCGAGATTTGTGCACCCTTGGCGTCTGTATATAGGGTTCAAGCTTGGGACCTATAACATAAGCGACAAATGATCTTGTTTCTAATGGCATGTATAAGACTCCTAAATGCTTTAACGTAGGCAATTCATAGCATGTACTTTTTTACATTAGATTGATGTTTAAAAATTACTATAATTTGAATAGTTGCATCAGATAGAGTACCCAATGGCTTTGTTATGGTCATCGGAAATCTCATCGGGACCTTCTCAATTTAGATCTTTCAAAATAAAAAGAAAGGCATGCATGCCCCTTTTTAAAATTCACGAGGAGGGGGTCGCCTACTTCATCTTAGACCCCCCAAGCTCGCTAATCAAGCAACGATATATGTGGTTTGGGGCTACGAAATTCGCATGCCATCACTGTCAAGGAGATTGAACAAAGGGCTCGTCAATTTATCGAGTTAACAAGATGGACTATGA
Organism: Ottelia alismoides; assembly: GCA_037367405.1. Classification (NCBI taxonomy): domain Eukaryota; kingdom Viridiplantae; phylum Streptophyta; class Magnoliopsida; order Alismatales; family Hydrocharitaceae; genus Ottelia; species Ottelia alismoides. Next base: position 741,912 of record JAZKJV010002389.1, on the reverse strand, counting down.
TTCAAGGCATCTCAACAGTGAGTCTCCTTCTTGACACTGCAATGAATTAGGGATGGAGTTATTGAAAATACAATGGGTTTCCTTCTAGGAGATATCTCACCCGCAACATATTTCTTTAATGAAATGTGGCTCTATGCTTCTCAAGGGATGCAAATGTCATGGAAATACAGATAGAAGATCTTGAAAATGCCTCATCTCCTCCTCTTTCGCGATGTCTAAGGTTCAAAGATACTCCTTGTCCAAGAAAACATCACCAAACATTTGTTGTTGGCAAGCAACGTCCATGCTTGTCTTGTTGTCTATCTACCTTTCGACTATCTCCATCATGTGAGTCATGGTATTTCCTCCTCAATAAAGGAGGGCATAGTTCACAGCTTCGAGAGTTTCATGAGACATTGTTGCCAATACCATCAAGGATCAGGATCAACAAGCATCATCACCGTCATGCTAAAGCAGCCACTAGGGATGATTTTTGTGGATGATCATTGCAACTTGAAAACTAATAAGTGATTGACAAAACTAACTTCTACCTCTTGTCGTGTAATCACAACCAATATATAAAAACTTTTGAACATATAAGAACAATAAAATAATTTAAGAATAACCATGAACATCTAACTAGAATGCCCCGGATGTTTTGCTCGGATAACATGTCAAAAATATGAAATTCATATATAATGCAGCACAATATCACAACATTGAAATACAAGGTTAGAGATGATCATGATGATTGCTCTATTCCACCAAAAAAAAGTGGCCCCATAGTTGTATTAGTATATATTCTTCACATTAGAATCATATAGTACATTGCCCTATATATAGCCCAAACCCATACCTTAATTTCTCACAATGTGTGATGTTGACTAATCACATGCTTGTACTTCACAATAGATGGATCTTCCACGATCTACATCTTAATCGACTCAATCCTCGTTATTCTAAACTAACATCAATGACAAGCAGGTTTGCCATAATTCTAATATATAAAATCAAATGTAACACATAAGAGTCGATTTTAATGCATAGGATTCATCTTGTAGATTACATTGTTCAAATTTAAGCTCTAAACTTTGTATATGGTAATTTAAGAGAATAAAAAAGTATAAGTACAGAATCCGTCAAACACTCCCAAAAAACCTCTTAAAAACAAAAAACACGTCATAAGTACTTGAAAAGTATATGTATGAATAATAGGACAACAAATTATAAACTAAAAATCAACTTCTAAATTTTAAAAGTCAAAAAAAATTCCTTACAAAAGTCTTCATAATATAATAGAATTTTCAGATCGCAAAGAGAAAAGATCATGAGAAATAAAATTTGTGATTCACACGTTGCATTTCAGCAATATTGCCAACACAACATCAACTCGATATATCGTCGATACATCAAAATATATCAGATGATATCATCAGAAAAGATACACATGGATATTAGTAATAGATAGCTCTCAAGTAAGATATATCGATAAATTAATGATATATCATGATGTTTAAATCCATAAATCTGGATTTCCTAACTCCATTTTGTTCTCAACCAGGCCTAAGCCATATCCATGCCTGGTTAGGAATGAGAGGCCGGGTGATTCTCAAACTTTCTTGTAAGATCTCATGCGTATATCAAGCCATTATTGTGGAAAAATTGACACAGTCAAGTGTTGATTTTGTCTCCAGTTAGATCCATTGACAACCGGCCGAAATTCTTAAATCTACATTATCAAATTGACTTGCAACATGGATCCCATGGACATTTTCACCAGAAAAATCGATTCCTCCCAAATTTGCCCAAAAGGGATCGAGTTTGAACCAAATGAAAACAAATAGAAGATCGAAGGAAAATAAACATTACATGAAGATCCCTAGAAAGTATCGGCAGAACTGCAGCTGCTGCCGTCGATCTGATGGACCGGATTGCCTCCGCCGCCGCTCTTCTCATCGCCATAGCCCCTCTGGTCTTCCTCCCCAAACACCACCAACAGGTATGGTAGTGTGCTGATGAACTATGGAAAGGTCCTTTTGAACTGCACCGCATTTGGGTGACACGTGGATCTGTTAGAGATAGCCACGTCAGCTGGTGTGGACAGGCGAGAAGACCCCAATGCCGTCCCTTCTCGTTTTCGTCGAGGGGCGTCGGTCGACGTGGCGCGGCGGCTGATTTTCTTCTTCGCGGGACGTGATCGTAGCCGTTGGTTTAGATGCGACGCTTGATCGGACGGCTGCGGCGGGGTTTGGGTTTGACACAGTGCCCATCCACTTGTTTTGCAGAATTCTGTTTTTTGGATAATGATATATTTATTTGTTTATTTCTGATATTATCCAGTGAGAGCAACAACAGGAACTGGCTTACTATACCAGACGAAATGTGTACGCCGCTCTTTCTGAAATCAAACCGGATCCGTTTGTTGGATCCGCGAGTCGTGGTCCTGAATTTAGGGTTGAACTTGAAAATTGCTCGGATACCGATCTATACAGGATCCATGCATGCACTCACTTCCTCTATACCGAGTATGGATACGCATGTAAATTAAATATGAATTTAGAAAGGAATATCTACGCAATATAAATATGGATTGAACAATAAGTGATACGAATATAGATCCAATTAAGATCAAATATAAATATGATCGAATAAATACAACGGATTTGGATTGAATAATCAAGTGTGAAGTGACTTGAAACAATCTCATTAACTTAGTTGTATACTAAAGATAAGGATTATATTATAATATTATGGGTAAAATGAGGCCATCCTTTGGAGGGAGCTAATTTGGTTTTCTCGTCCTATTTTTTCTATTTTTTGAAAAATGAATATGTGGAAACTCGTTACTATATTCATATATTATGTCATTCAAGTTCCGTGTCAAATAGAGACTCCTACGGCCTCCATCTAGACAATCGTTTTTTAACGATCGCAGAATTATTGAAATCGATCATGACTAGATGAAGGTCGTAGGAGTCTCTGTTTCGCACGAAACTTGAATGACATAATATATGGATATAATTATGAAAATCAACGAAAGTACTTTTCACAAAAATAAAAAAAATGAGAAAAATGGGGCGGGGTCCAAATTAGCTCTCCCAGATGACAGGCCCATTTTACCCCTAATATTATTGTTATTTTGTATATTAAAAATTAAATCCAGTTCATCTCATGGGTGCCAAATATTAATTTTTTATAGTGGATGCTAATATTCGATTAATATTCAAATATAAACATCAATATTTTGTTTTTTTCGAATCTGACGAACGAATATCTAGATATATCAGTATATGTTTTCATCTCTAGTCCTGGTAACTTCAACTCTTTTATTTTTCTCTGCTTGATTATATTATTATAATAATATTATTGGGTCAGCTGAAACTGAACTGATATTTAAAAGTAACTAGGGAGCAAACCCGCGCTTTGCGGCGGTATTAGACGGCAAAAGATAAATTTAATAAATGCTACAAAGTTTAAACAAAAATAAATTTAATAATGCAATTAGTAAGAATGCATGTTATAGATGTTGATTTTTAAAATAGAACTGTATAGAACTTATATGTATAGTTTAAGTAAAATTTTTAGGAAGCAAATAATGGATGCAAGAAAGTGTGAATATGCATCAAGTCAAAGAGTGAAGCTAACAATTTACATAGGAATTTTCTGAGAGGAAAAAAATAAAATAATATAAAGAAAATAATAAAAAATAATATATTTTTTATAAAAAATCATATAACTTTATATTTATCAACTATTTATGTTAACGTATTTATATATTCGATAAGAAGTTTAAATAGATTTTACTAAAATATTAATGGATTAAATTATTATTTGAATTTATACTTTTATTTAAATTATTATGACAAAATATTTATTCATTTTTAGTTGATATATTTTATATATTTGATATTTGTTTAATGAAGTTATGATTTTATACAGTAATTAATCAATCTATGATTGCCAAAATATACTTTAATAACCAATACATATACAAAATGTATAATAAATAATGTAAAAATATTTTAAATCTATTTTATTGATGGATATAATTAAAATGAAATTTAATATTTATATGTCACCATAACTTTAAAAAGATGAGTAAAAATAAGTTATGTATGTATTACATTTCAAAAAAATTACTATTATGTAATTTTAGATTATTTTTACATTTTTATTAATAAACTATTGATATAAGTATAATCCTATCATTATCATATTCATAAGTTAGTTTTTTTATTTTTATTATTTATTTAATTATTTATATTACATAATAACCGAAGTATCGATTTTAAATTATTTTTGAATTATATTTTATTGGTTTATTATAAGATCTACATATGCAAATTTTAGTTTGTTTTAAATTATTTTTTTATTGTTAGTGTATTTCACAATTAAATTTATGTTAAATTATTTTTTAGTTAGTATTGTATTTCATAATATTAACATCACTTAAAAGTATAATTTAATTTTAATACAATAATAAAATATCTACAAGGGTTTATACCCATATTGATTACAAAAATTGAATTTGAATAAATAATTAAGTTTGGAAAAAATAACTTTGAAATAATGGAGAGAGAAAGAGGGAAGAGTGGGTAAAAAAGAGACAGATAGTGGTGTACTTATTTTAGTATAATAATAAAATATCTACATGATATTTTACCTACATTGAATACAAAATCTGAATTTGAATAAATTACTAAGTTTGGGAAAAACTGTAACTATGAAATAATAGAATTTAATAAATATAATAGATATGTATATGTGAATATTAATATAATAAAAAAATAAAAATGATATTTATACTTTTAAATTTAACTAATATATTAGAGGAGAGAGAAAAAAGAGGAGAGAGGGAGAGAGAGAGATGGGTGGAAAAATATCACGTGAAGTTGCAATGGTCAACTATAATGCATGTGACTTATAGGCTAAACACTAATAAGCAAGTTTTTCTTATTTTCAATATTTGAAATGTATCTAATAATAAAATATATATATAATTTATGTAAAAGAATCTCATTATATTTTAAAAATATATGAGAAGTTTTTAAAAGCTAAGAATTCGAATGTTTGTGTCTTACATTATACAGCTTTGATGCTTTTTGTTATTTTTAGCTTTTTTGTGAAATCTAAATCTTACTAAAATAGAAAAATAGTGAATTTAAGAAAAATCAAATGTTATTTTTATTATTTTAAAAAATATTATACCATAAAGAAAAAATATATATTTTTTATTTTGTAGAAGATTTTATTAGCTTCAAAAAGATGTTTTGTTAGTATTTTGTAGGATTTATATAATGTTTTTCAATATGTTAATAATATTTGAATTTTTATTGTTTTTATTTAATATTTATTTTAGTTTTGAATATGATCAAATATATAAAAAAAAGAATAAATGATGTAATTTTTAGAAACTTTACGAATATATTAAAACATTTATGGTTTTTAAAGTTTAAAATAATTTTTTATTTTTTATTTATTAAGAATAAATTAAAAAAATGCTCTTATATGTACATAGTATAAGGTATTATAGTATAATTTTTATATTATTTTAGTATATTATATATTATATGGTAATGAAAGTATTAAAGAATTATTGAAGTATAAATTGGCATTTTTAATGGTTTTTCGTATATTTGAATTTTTATGGTTGTTTTTCGTATATTTGAACTTTTATGGTCTTCTTTTGATATTTTTTGATATTTTTATTTTTTATAAAAATGTATGAAAATTATTTATAATATAATTTCATTGAATTTTTCTAGAGATTTGCATTTTTAAGAATTTTCATATTTGGAAATCAAATTTTCAAACTGTTTTTTTGAAAAACACTAAATCAAAATAATTTTGCAAATTGAATTGATATAGTATATGACGAAATATTAGAAACTTATTTTTTTGGATTTTTATATTAGATAGATTATTTATTATAGATTTAGTAAGATATACCAATTTAATGCTAGCAATACATGGGTATAAGTTTTAATAGCAGGAAATATAGAACGTGCATAAAAAAATCAAAAACATAGGGCTAACCACATAATTTCCAACAATACCTTGTACGATTCACATGCATCTTCCTGTAGAGAACCTGCTTGTAAACAAAAATATTAAAGAGGTGTCCTATACAAATATTCTATGGATCACATGACATTCCACATGAATATCAGTTGTTTGTCACATATTTGTGTTTGCACAAAAGTTCAAGGGTACAACGTCGAAAGAATTGGGGGAAAATCCACCTTTAATATAGGTACTAGGATGTATCTCGCGCTTCACAGCGGAATTAATGTAATTTAAATAGTAATTTGTAAAGTTTAAATTAAGATTAAAAATGAGCAAAATGAAAAAAGAGTAAATGGAATAAATATGATATATGAAATTAGGTAAAATTTATTAATATATAATTTCCATCTAAAAAAATTGTAGATTTATAATAAATATGAGGAAGAGCGCACATTTTTATAAAGAGATGGATCCGTAGATATTGATCTCCTTGTATATTTGATCAACAATGTAATTATTTTTTATGAATTAATGAAATATGCAGTGATCATATATATATATATAGTTCTGAAATCCTAACCTGGAATACAAAATCTAAAATCAATAGGTTTTGGATAAATGAAATAAAATGTAAAAGTAATCGGTGAAATTTGCTAATGTAATATAGTGGATCCATCTCAAAGGTGATGATATGTGCTAAATTATACATATTTAAAAAAAGTAAATAAAAGGTTCCTCCATTTATTTAGTTGGAAAATATCTAATAAATAATTTTTTTAAAAAGTCCTACGTCAAAAGAAACGAATATGCCATTTTTCTATGGTCATTGACCAATAGAAAATCTTGTATAATACTTTAACATGAAATATCAGATGATTTGATTTGTCATTAACAATTTATATTGAATTAGAAAAAAATAATATGTAAAATAATGAATTGGATTAAACCATTGTCAAAAGTATATGTGGGCATCCATACATTGCATAACGCATGATTTTCTTTTAAATGTCATATGCCATTTAATATATTCGTATGTGATACAACATATTGTATTTTCAAAAATGTGAAAGAGATGAAATACTAAAATTGATAATACCTTTTTCTTATTCCAATGTACATATTTCATCATCGATCACTTTAGTCATGCTGTTTTTATTATTGTTTTAGCATACAACAACACACTAATTAGGAAGGAAAAGAATGATGAATTTAGACTAAAATATAAAAAATACAACATGCATTTTAATAGATATTCCTTTATGGAAATCTAACCCAATAAAACTATAATCTGAATGCCAAGTGCAATTATACGAAAATATGTTATTTTGAGGGGTGTCAATGAAAATGTTTAATAGATTTAAGTAAAAAAACATCAAATTTACTAAAATTGAATAGGATACGACTAAGCCGAAATCTTATCCATTCAAATTCATGTAAGCTCAAGTTTATTAGAATTTGCATGAACATTGCATGTTATTAGTGATTAGTGATCAGTGATCGGAAGGTGGTGGAGTTTATAATAATTACTCTCCCTAAATTGTGGGTAGCCATCGAAAGCTCATCTCATAGAGTTGTGATCTCACTTCCTCAATTAATCAGCTTTAATTGTAATAGTTCAAACATAAACATGAAGATACATATATGTAGTGATAGTGATTTGAGTTCAAATTTATAAAATATTATAGCATGTATACTTCAAATGTCCAAAAAATATGGATTGATTAAATATCAAATATTATTTGCATAACAAATTATTTAGCCTTATCAATTGACTATTATTGTTACAATGTATCTACGAAGTACTTGTCAAAAAATACATTAAGTTACATTATATATGGATGGTGGGAAGAGTTGTTTTTGAATATTTAAATTTTATGTTTCCAAAGATATTAGTTGTAGAAAGAAAATTCTAATATGAATTTTTTCGAATATTGGTGCATCAGTACAAAATCACTAAACAAACTTTAAAAATTCTAAATAATTAAAGTGAGTAAAATATGAAATAAAATATCAAATGAATAATAGAAACTTGATATATTTTTTTAAAACCTTAACAATACTTTCTCGTAAATAATAAATCACTAAGAAATTAAAATTATAAATTAAGACTTTTAAATAAAAATGATAAGTGAATAAAAGATCTTTGGAATAAACTAATCACGATCCAAAAGTAGAAATGAATAATATAAAGTTGATATTTAAAAAAACCTTAATAATGCTTTTTTTGTAAATAATAAATCACCAAAAGAGTAAAATAATAAACCAAGACTTTTAAACAAAAATGATAATAAAACATCTTTGGAATAAACTAATCAAAATTCAAAAGTAGCAACTTTACATAAAATAAATATTAATTGATGATTTTATCATTAAGCAATTTACATATATCGTGGTATGCAACCATCATTAAATTAAGAAGACAATATACAAATATATATATATAAGATTACTAAATAAAGATTTGTTATTTAGATGGATTTTTTTATGAATTTATTCGAATTTGTATGGATTTTAAATGTTAATATGTAATTTTCATTTTTATTTACTGAAAAAGAAAATTAACTTAGTTTTACAGTATAATGTGAGTAATATGCATTTGTAGATGTTTTGTTTTTTTATCAACATCTTTATTTAATATATAGAATTTATAGTTATTTATTTATATAATGAATATACATATAATTGTAAATAAGCATAAAATATAAGCAAACTTGTGTAATATCTATAAATTGTAGGGGTATTTGTAAAAAAAGGGATGAGATCTATTTATAGAAAGAGAGGGGGGAAGGGATGTGATATTATGTTTGTTAGTGCATTGAGAGAGAGAATATAGTGGCGGGATAGGTGGGGAGATGAAAATCAGGGAAAGACAAATAGGAAACCACGTGTTTGTTAGTGCATTGAGACTGAGAGAGAATATATAGTGGTGCAATAGGCGGAGGCTAAAGAAGGTCCGCTGAGAAGAAAAAGAGGGAAAGATAAATAGGAAGCCACGTGTTTAAGGCTGGGTCTTGGGGGATGATGACCCAACTTTAGTATATAGTATAGAAGTATAGATATGGATGGATGTTAAAAATTAATCCCACTATCTTTTGTAGTCGCCAGAAGCCATACTCGTGTGTACATTTCGATACTGCACGTGAACAATTTAGGTTTTTTGTTGGGTATATGCTCGGTGTCTATAGTAATGTATAAAATATTGATGGTTGGTGTAACTTTAGAATTAGAAATATGTGTCTCGATAGATTTATGCATGTATATTGTTGACGTCTAAATCTCTTTTTCAATTCCTAAATATTTATGTCTGATCAGTCTCATTCCGAAGAATAAATGGGTCGGTTACAGATCCCTTTTATGTTTCGTCTATCAATTATTACTGGATCTTTAGTATGGGGACCATTTTTCATTGTTTGTTCTGTACCTGTTCTCTGTCGATACTTACAAAACTCATTTTTCTTCGTTTTCAGAGGACAGTGTATCCTAATCTCGTACGTGATTTTTATGCTCAAACTTTGATTTTCCGAATCATGTTATGAGAAATTTGTTTGATTTGATCTCTATTTTGTTCCTACCGGACGAGATTTTCAATTAGCTCGACACTATAAATTCGAATCAAATGGACTACGCCTAAGTAAAGAGATATTCTTTAAAGCGGGGATAGACAACTTGATTTAGTGGGTAACTGATTACAATACTTTTAATCTATGACATTTTATCCTAGATGTGTGTGCGTGCGTACGTGTGTGCATGGGTGTGTAGGTATACGCGCGTGCGTGTACTTCATTGAGTATGATTCCTTCCACCCCCCCCCCCCTCTATATATATATACACACACATACATAGAGAAATATATAGGGTGCTTTTCAAATGAGTTTGGGCTTATTCTAATTACTACGCACCAATGATTGTGGGTGTAGGATTGAAGATGGGAGGATGTGATGAAAATCACCAAGTGCTTGGATTGTGGTTTTGGTACAAATTGATTTCCTAACAAAATATAAGGCAAGAGAGAGAACATTCCCACCTCTATTTTGGGAAAATAATTAAAGAAGATTTAAGCTTGGGAATAAATGTGTCAGTACACTGACTTTTGTCTTTTAATTTAGGAATATTTACACCCATAACCTTGAGTAATTTCGTAATTACCCCAAAAATCTTCGACAATCACGAATTACGCTCAAGACCTTGAATAACCGTTCCGTTTTACACTCATAACCTTCTGTTAGTTTAGTACATTAACTCAACCAGATATTTGAGTTAATCTAACCCAATCGGTAATCTAACGGTTGAGATTAATAAAAAAGAAAGAAAGGAGAGAGGATGTTGGGTTCGAGCTGAACGAGGAAGGTGGGGTACTGGGCTTGCAGGTGAAAGTCGGGGAGGGAGGATGCGGGTCGGCGGCTCGACCTAAGCCTTCAGGCAGGCATGCGGGGCGGCGGCTCGACCTAGGCTTTTAGGCGGACACGCGGGCGAGGGGTCAAATCATCCTTCTCTTCTCCCCGCAGCGCCGCGCCGCGCCACGAACAGCGGAGGTCGAATGATCCTTCCTTCTCTTTTCCTCGCAGGCGACGCCCCACCAAAACATCCAATATGTTTCCATTAGGAGGCGCTTCTTCCAGGACGCCCCTTTACGTTGACGGGAACTCTAAATGTGACATCAGCCCCGATCTCAAGCTTCCCCCCTCCCCTGTGCGTCCGCAACCACCGCCAACCCCTGTGCCTTCCTCATCGCAGTGTTCAACCTGGGCTCTCGAAAAGGGAGTAAGGGCCACTATCGCCCTTGTGAATTATGCTGACGACGAGAGTGTATCGTCCCCTGAGCCACACACAGAGCTTCTGGATACATCAAATCGAACTTGCAGCGGGGGGTTATGAATTATGCACAGATTGATACTATCAAATCGAAGGCTAGCTCGACAAAGAATGACGCAGAGCGGCAGAAAAGGTGTCGGATGCTTGGAGATACGTTGCGCGGGGGGTTGGGTGCACGAGCTCGACCAGGCGCTCTCGTGGCACGAGGGGGGTTGTTGCAAGGTGGCGGCTCGACCTTGCAGGCGGAGGCGCAGGCAGGGGCTCCGACCTGAACCGGACTTGCAGCGGGTGGGGGTTTGCAGGGTGGAGGCGCGGGCGGGGCTCCGACCTGAGCCGAACTTGCGGACGCCGGGAGGGAGGGTGCACGACCTGCAGGCGGAGGCGCGGGCGAGGCGGGTGTTGCGGCTCGACCATGTAGTTGTGGCTCAACCTGGGGTTGCAACCGAAGGAGGGGTTGGGGGCGAGCGGGGGGAGGCTGGCGAGGGGGCGTACCATCAGACTTGAAGATCTTCCTATAAACATCAACCAGCCCATTAAATTGGCTTTCACCGCCCTTCTTGGCAGCCTTAGCATCATTGGCCAGCCGAGTTCGAGCATAGTCAAGAGAATAGACAAAGAGCAATGATGAGGCACCAGCAGCACCACCAGAAGTCAAGTTGCCAGCAAACCATTTCCAGTAGCCATCACGGTCTTTCTTGAAATTGAACATCCTTTTGAAGTAATCTTTGAATGCAACCGAAGGAGGGGTTGGGAGCGAGCGGGGGGAGGCGGGGCGGCCGGCGGGAAGGGGGAGGTGGGGCAGCAGTTCGGGGGTGTTATTTGGATGACGAAGGGGGAAGGAGGAGGATGGCAACATATTATAAATATGGTGTAATTTCAAGGGTAAAATGATCAACAAAAACTTTTTCCGTCAAAGTTAACGAATAATCAAGACGGAACTTGACAGAGGGTTATGCCATGTAAAGGTTAAGCATTATTCAAGGTCTTGGGTGTAATTCGTGTTTATCGAGGGTTCCTGGGGTAATTACCATATTACTCAGGGTTATGGGTGTAAATATCCCTTTAATTTACAAATGTAAGTCCCATAATTTGAATAAAAGGTTAAAATTTTACGAAATAATATAACTATTTTATAAAACTTAATTCATTCTGGATGAAAAATTACAAAATGATGCAATTGGTTCCAGTTTCTGAAGTTGATGTTTAATGTCCTTCAAATTACAAAAAAGAGCATGTGAAAAATGAATAGGTTAAACTAATAAAAGCATCTTAATGTATTTGAGCAGTACGATTTCCAAAAATAGAAATTTGAGTCAAATGAAATTTAATGAAAGAGGACGTAAAGAATTGTCACTTAAAGGGCTCCAATAAAAGTGCAAAATACAAAAGTTATCTTGTCTTCTTTAATCGGGCCAAAGGTGTGAGTTTACAATTGATGAGTATGTATAATTATAATTTATATTAGTATTTTACAAGATATGGTTAAAAAAATAGAATCCGGTCAATTAGATTTTACAAAACGATGCGATTGATTTGAGATTGTAAAGTTGATACTACATTAACAACTTTCAAATTACAAAAGCAACTAAAATTTACTTTTCTAAAATAAAAGGAACAACTTTAATTATTAAATTAACAAATAGGTGAAAAATCTTAACAATTATTCAATAATTCAATAAATAATAAACATAAAGTATTACAAAATGAATTTACATGATATAAAATACAAAAAGGATGCAATGATTTTGTAACTTTATCAAAAGAATTTGCATTTAGGTTGTTCAAACTTAAAAAGTATGGGGGATGATGAAATACTATGAAAATTAGATATAATTATTTTGATGCAAAAATACAAATGTTGCTTGTAATAGTTCAATAAGAAACAATAAAATTACTAATTTATTCTATGGTTTTACAAAATTTTATATGAATGATTTGATATTCATCAACAATCAAATTAAGATCTATGTCTATTCTACATTAACGAGATTTTTCCTAGAAAAACATTAATTAAAATTATGTAAATATGTAAGAAAGAATTTAATCTCAAACTAAACAGAACAAATAGTCGAAACTATAGGAACCGACATGGATTTTTTATATCACATACTAAAAACGCCGCAAAGAATACAAAAATGAAAATATGAAACCATGAATTTGTGGATGATGACGACGATATAAAAATCATTTTTACAAAAAAGACGTAAAATATGCACCTGGATGAAGTCAGGCGTCAAATTTCCTCGAGCATTCCCTGGAATGAGCCATTGATGATATGCATTCAAACTCAAAATGATGATTTCGATTTCCAATTAGGTTATTTAAAAAAAACAATGTGTGGATACTCGAAATGATGCCCAGCATAAATCCTAGAAATAGTAAGTTATCTATTAATGCATTTTTAATACTATGTATTAATCAATCAAATCAACAATGAAAAATCCGCCAAAGACTACGGCACCTGCAGTAGAAGGGAAAAGAACTCTGCTGGCGCTGGGAAGGACGAAGGGGGAGAGATTGCAACTCTAGTGAAAATCCTTGTTCGGTTAGAGAATAGATCCTGAAATAAGGGGTCAATTCTCCTCCCGACACGGTTTCCAGTGGTACGATTATTCCCCATTATTCTATCTTATTTCACTCTTATTCTTATCTTTATCCCACCTTACCTACCTTTATTTCACCTTATTCTCCTTATTCCTATCATCCAACCGAACAAAGAATAGACCCTTATTCTCCTTATTCCCATCCTTATTCCTGCTTATTCCCGAACCGAAGGCGATAGAGAATGAAGGTGAAAGTGATCTATTATGTTGTTGATTTGCTTCGCATTGATCACAGGAGAAAGAGGTAAATCTTTGGAGTAGTTTTTTATTAGGTTTATGATCGTTATGATTTTTGAAACATAGGATTTTACAACCTTTAGTTGTGCATCTAGGTAAAATGATGTCAAGTTAACTTTAAAAGATCAAAATAGGACTGAAGCTATAATTTTGAAAAAAAATACTAAGATTGTCCTTAAACTGTGATATAAACTTAAATGTATAATTAGAATATAAAAAATATGAAAAGGATCTTTGAAATGGGAAATTAATTCATAAATATGTATGATTGCATAACAAGGATTTAACTGAAAGAACTGATTTTGAAAAAAGCAGGAAAATAAGTTAGTAGATATCCTCTTAACTAAAAGGAAAAAATGGGGCTGCCCCCTGGGGGCAGCCAACATGGCTGCCCCCGCCCCATTTTTCGGAATTTTTTTATTTTTTTTTTGAAAAATAAAACCATGTATATTCATCCATATATCCCTCCTACATGCCATTCGAATTTCGTCAGAAACAGAGACTCCTACGGCCTCCATCTCGATGGTATCGATTTAAAAAAATCCTGTTACCGTTAAAAAATTATTGTCCGGATGGAGGCCGTAGGAGTCTCATTTTCTGACGAAATTCGAATGGTATATAGGAGGGATATAGGGATGAATGTAAATGGTGTTATTTTTCAAAAAAAATAAAAATTTTGCCCAAATAAAGCGGGGGCAGCCATGTTGGCTGCCCCTAGGGCGCAGCCACATATGACCCTAACTAAAAATACAAGTTTGTTGTCAGATTAATGAATAAAAGGGTCAAGAACAATGGTATTGAAATAAGGTTATATCAATACTTAACACAAGAATGTTACACAGTCCGGATTGCATACTCAGAAGTACGAGAAGCTAAGATTTTGCTAGAAAGTTTGCTTTTAGGTATGATACCAAAGCAAAGCATTAAACTAGAAGTAAATTGATTTGTAAAACTTTCAATGGAAAATGTAAAGTGTATACGAGGGAAACCCTGATTGATGATAAAAATAGTGTGGAACTTGGAAAGAACTCATATATGAATGTAATATGAAATATGAAGTTAATAAAGTACTAAAAAATTAGTTATTATTGCCTAAACAGAACTCAACCATGGCCGGTCCCAAGCCCAGGTAAATGAGGAGGGTTGCGCGTTAGGTAGCCGGCAGCCAGCGCAAGAGAGATAAATTCATAAATAGTGTTCTTAATTTCTTATAAGAACACTATTTATGAATTTATCTCGAAACCATTCGGATCTTTTAAACATGGATGTAAGCAAACATACAGATTTCGTTGGGGCGTTCCCTACTTGCGACGCGTTGCATCGCCCGAATGCAATGAAAAATTGACAAGGGCTGCTACATCGCAGCCTGGATGTAGTTCAAAATTTGCAAGGGTTCTCGCATGAGGAACGCATGCGGGTAAATAAGCTAGTTCCGCTACATCATCGCCCGGATGCAGTCCAAAATTTGCAAGGGTTCTCGCATAATGGACGCATGCGAGTAAAGAAGTTAGTCCAAAAGAGATTGCAAAGGAAGTTACGGATTGGTAGTTGGAATATTGGTACTTTAACTGAAAAATTGATGGAGATAGTGGATACAATGGAAAGAAGGAAGATTCATATATTATGTCTTCAAGAGACTAAATGGGTTGGAGAGAAAGCAAGGGAGATCGAGAAGACATGCTTTAAACTTTGGTATTCAGGTAAAGATAAGGGCAGAAACGGTGTTGGAGTGGTTGTTCATAAAGATTTGAAGAATTGTGTGGTTGAGGTGCAAAGATTTGGGGATCGGATTATTTTGCTAAAGTTGGTGCTTGAAGAAGAAATTCTGAATATCATCTCAGTTTATGCACCACAAATTGGTTTAGATGAAAGGACTAAACAAGCTTTTTGGGAGGATATGGATAAGATTTTACAAGGAATCCCACAAAGAGAGATGATTTGCATAGGTGGAGATCTTAATGGCCATGTGGGAAAAGATGCTTCAGGGTATGCAAGTGTGCATGGAGGACATGGTTTTGGGGATAGAAACGAAGAGGGAAAAGTCATTCTGGATTTTGTAACTGCATATGATCTTTTCATAGCAAACACTCTTTTCAAGAAGAGGGAGGAGCATTTAATTACTTATAAGAGTGGCTCAACTAGAACACAGATCGATTACTTTGCGTTGAGGAGAAGAGATCGGTTATGTTGCAAAGATTGCAAAGTAATTTCTGGAGAGAGTTTGACAACCCAACATCGCTTGTTAGTCTTGGATTTACAAATAAAAGGGCTGGTAAAGAAAAAGAAGGTTCCTAAGATCACTAGAACTAGGTGGTGGAATATTCTGCTGAAGCAATCAAGCTTCAGGGAGAAGGTTTTAGAAGACTTATCTTGGGATTTGTAGCGGTAGTGCAAACGAGATGTGGGAGGCAGTAGCATCTTGTATCCGAAAGGTAGCCAAAGAGATGCTAGGCGAGTCAAAAGGAGGAGCTCCGGGTCAAAATGAGGCTTGGTGGTAGAGTGAAGTGGTGCAAGAGAAGCTAAAAATTAAAAGAGCTTGCTTTAAAGCTATGTCTAAGGATAGAACAGAGGAAACTGTCACAGACTATAAAATAGCGAAGAAGGAAGCAAAGAAGGCTGTAAGCAAACCTAAGTCAAAAGCTTATGAGGTTTTGTATAAAAATCTTAACTCTAAGGAGGGCCAGAGGGATATATTCAGGTTGGCCAAAGCAAGAGAAAGAAAGACCAAAGACCTTTCTCAAGTGAGATGCATTAAGGACGAGGAAGGTCACGTGCTTGTTACTCAGAAAGATATAGAGACTAGATGGGAGCAATACTTCCATAAACTTTTCATTGGAGAAGGAAATAGAGAGATCACTTTGGATGATCTAGCTAGTAGTGAAAGTTACTTGAATCGTGCGTGCTATAGACGAATACAAAGAAAAGAAGTAGAGGAGGCTTTGTAGGTTATGAGACCTGGGAAAGGTGTTGGACCGGATGACATACCTGTAGAAGTATGGAAAGTTTTAGGTGAGCGTGGTTTGACTTAGCTTACGAATCTATTCAATGTTATTTGACGAAGCAAGAAAATGCCTGAAGATTGGAGGATGGGTATTGTGGTGCCTCTTTATAAGAACAAAGGAGACATTCAAAATTGTTCAAATTACAGAGGTATCAAGCTGATGAGTCACACTATAAAAAATTGGGAACGTGTGATCGAAAGAAGGTTGAGACAAGTTTCCCAAATAAAAGAAAACCAATTCGGATTCATGCTAGGTCGCTCAACTATTGAAGCCACCCATTTGCTGAGGAGAACAATGGAGATTTATAGAGCTAAAAGGAAGAATCTCCATATGATCTTTATTGATTTGGAGAAGGCTCATGATTCCGTCCCACGAGAGATGCTGTGGAGAGTTTTGGAGAAGAGACAAGTACCTGTCCTATACATTAATCTCATAAAGGATATATATGATAGGGCTTTATCTTGTGTAAGGACCTCGACGGGGAAGACTGACTATTTTGATATCAACATTGGTTTACATCAAGGTTCAGCTCTGAGTCCATTTCTTTTAACTTTGATTATGGACGAGTTAACAAGTCACATTCAGGATGAGTTATCTTGGTGTATGTTATTTGCTGATGATATTGTGTTGATTGACGAGACTAGAGATGGAGTAAATGAGAAGCTTGAGGTTTGGAGACATGAATTGGAGACTAAATGTTTTCGTATAAGTAGGGCTAAGACGGAATATATGGAATGCACCTTTGATGGAAGCAATGATGAAGGAATCGAGGTGAAGATTGGTGACGATAACATTCAGAAGAGAGATTCTTTTAGATATCTGGGATCTATTTTGCAACATGATGGGGAAATTGATGGAGATGTTACTAATATAATAAATGCATGCTGGCTAAAGTGGAGAGGAGCCTTCACTGTTCTCTGTGATAAGAAAATTCCTTTAAAAATTAAAGGAAAGTTTTACAAAGCAGCCGTGAGACCTGCTATGCTTTATGGTTCTGAATGTTGGCCTGTGAACCATAGACATGTGCAGAGAATGGTTGTAGCATAAATGAAAATGCTAAGATGGATGTGTGGACATACAGATAAAGATCGGATTCGGAATGATGCAATCAGAAAGAAAGTTGGTGTAGCTCCGATCGAGGATAAGATGCGAGAAAATCGCTTAAGATGGTTTGGTCATTTGCAAAGAAGGTCAACTGATGCACCGGTTAGGAGATGCGAGTGGTGGGATGTTGAGCCGGCTAAGAGAGGGCGAGGACGGCCCAAGAAGTGTTGGAAAGAGACTATACGAAGGGATCTTAGTTTTTTGGATATAAGTTCGAGATTGACCCAAGATAGATCTGAATGGAGGCGAAGAATCCATGTAGCCAACCCTACTTAATTGTGGGAAAAGGCTTTGTTGTTGTTGTTATTGATTATTGCCTAAACAACAAAGTTTATTAATTTTTCTAAATGATAGTATGAATGAGACATAATTGAAAGGAACAATCTTCTAGTTTCATAAATTGTATGGAAGTAGAGCAAAAGAAATGAGGTACGCTTATTAAGTAAAATATGGGAATGAGAATGTAATTCAGTAGATAATTTTGGAAACAAAAATACCATGTTATAATGTAATCTTTTGGTAACATTTCAAATGTTGACTTGAAGTTTTGATTTTGAAGATGAAATGGAAGAAGTACAAGAAGTTAGTCGAGAGAAAATTGTGAGAGCTGATGGGGAAATACATATGGCAAAACCGCCGACACCTGCAAATTCTACAAAGTCTAATCCTATGCATACCAAAGATGCCATTATCAACTAAAATTTATCTTTATTATCTTCGACAACGCTGAATTTGTTTACATGAAAGGATTGTACAGGTTAATTGACAGGATCAAAGGCATTGCATGAGAAGATGGGCATTGGAGAAAAAGTTTTGCAAGACAAAATTGGATGTAAGTTACTTGAATTAAAATGATATTCTTTTTGTATTCTATAAAAGCATAATTCTTATTATCTAATTAATGCGGAACAAACCAATTGTAGGCAAGGGGTGTGTGCAACACATGTGTTTGATATCAAGAACAACCTTTTATAGGTTGATAAACATATGAAACATCAATATAGAAAGGGAAATTTTGCAATGGGTAGTTGAGCAATACCATGGAGAAAGAGACTTCCGATCAGAAATAAAATGGTAACTTTTAGTGACGATGACATTGGGATCATACTTGAGTTGTCAAGCTTTAGGTTCCCAATAACAATTAGAGGCAAACATTTGCCATGGAAGAACTTCATTACAAATGAGCTTTTTCATAATGGCATGGCACATGCTTCTCGATTATAATGAGAGAGATGATTATCAATCAGTAGGAATATATGTCGAGTGCCCGGTATTGTTAATGTTTGCAAGATTCTTGTTTCCGGATAATTCCTATTCATTTTTAAAGGATTTCTTCAACCACATGGATTGTCTAGAGGATACATGCTTTTTCAATTGGTCAAATGCAGTGGCAAAGATGATAGTATGCAATATGGATGATGTGTTTATTGAGAATTCAGCAAAGAAGACGTAGGGCATCGCGTATAACAATTGGACACTTGACATGATGTGTGGCACGTTTATACGTAAGTTAATAATGCATCTGAAAAATCTATGTATGACACATTATTGAGAGGTTCACTAAATATATATTGGTAATTTCAGGTATGGATGCTTGAATATTGCTGCAAAGAACGTGTTGTTAGTCAAGATTTAAGATCAGGTTAAGGGAATT
Source organism: Ottelia alismoides (assembly GCA_037367405.1). NCBI lineage: Eukaryota > Viridiplantae > Streptophyta > Magnoliopsida > Alismatales > Hydrocharitaceae > Ottelia > Ottelia alismoides. Next base: position 722,515 of record JAZKJV010002389.1, on the reverse strand, counting down.
GAGTGGAGTGATAAAGGGTCATTCTAGGAAATTGATTTCATTGGACAATGATCAAGTATGCCATACAATTAGTGCTTCAAATACATGGATTACATAAAGTTCTGGAGGCTATTTTTATTTTGTTTGTGTTGCATATCCTTCCAAACATACATCCTTTGAAGAATGAAATTGTAAGGATTGGACCGGATGAATACGTATTCACGTACGAAAAATTTCTCCTTAGCAGGTTCTCGGTCAGATGACTAAATTTCGACATTGATTATCATATTCTAGTGCCTCTGGATGGACCATCACAAAGGGGGCGGTCCAAGAAAGGAATTTTTGACGTGGTACATCCAACGGTTGATAAAGAGATCATGGATGAAACAATCAAACATCATAAAATAATGTGTCATGTGAAGTTATGTCAGTTGAGGTTTAATCCTGAGCAAGGTAGTAGAGAATTTGAGAGAGTATTCAAATAGTAAAGAAATGGTAAAAAGGATGCAAGATTACGAGTGTGAGATCAAAAGATTGATGCTGGAGAACATAAAGCTTAAGGATAACATTTATGGGATGGAAAAGAAAGATGAGGTGGCGGTGATTGAATCAATTCATGAAGTCCTGGAATATGAAACTACTACAATGTTTTGTGGCGATGAATCAAACATTGAGATGAAAAATGGGAAGGAAGAAGAGAGCATTAAAAATGACGAAGAAAACAAGAATGAAGAGTTAGTAGGGATGGAATTGCATGAAGTACAAGATGGCAAAGAAAATACAACTGACAAGGTGGCAAGCGTTAATTAGTTATCAATGTTTGATCTTGGAATTACAGAAAATCAGAAAGAGAAGCATGAGACTAGGGAAGAAACTCCAATGAAGAAGAAAAAAGAGAAACCTCGTGTAACGTCCCGGGCTTAGGTCCCCGGTCCGTTATCGAGGAAAAATGCTCCTGACAACTTGTTGGGTTCGGACCCAATTGGATCCGTTGACAACCACCCAAAATGCTTAAGCCCAAGTTGTCAAGTAGTAATCCCCACCACTTATATACCACACCCACACTTCGTGAGTTTTAGGTATGACACTATGTTTGGGGTTGGCCCTACCCTCACCGAAGAGTGAAACAGGCCACGACATACCACCGAAAAGTTCAAGGTCTTTTTACATGCGCGAGAGTCTAAACAGACACCGCTGTAAATGAGCAAGTCAATAAAATTACAGAAATTAAAAACCTAGATTGTACGCTCTCTCACGACTCGACTCGATCTTAGTTTAACTGTGGCTTTATGGATGTCGATGAAGATGCATCGGTTTCTTGAAAACCGCTCCACGTACGCCGGATACCTCGCAAGAGAAAGAGATAATGTAAGAGAGTGACTCAAAAATAATAAAAAAAGACAAGAAAAATATATGCAGGAAAATAAATGAGATTTACAATGAACAATTCGGGAGTCAGACTACCCAAATGCGTTAAACTAGACAAAAAATTTCAAAATACAAAACTAAGCTATTTGCCTCCCCGGCAATAGGGCCATCTAACGAGTCCGAAATTCGTGGCTTTAAAAATTATTTTTATATTTGTTCGTGCTAAAAATAATTTGTCGTTCGTTGTAGGCGGCGATCGGAATCGGTTAAGAAATAACCACGGAAATTTAATAAATTTTAATCAAGTAGTTTTAAGTTTATTTTACTTGAGCAAGTCCCAAGGACAATCACAAGGAGGCAAAGGAACAACCTAGAGTTGTGTCTATCAGAATTCATGCACGATTTTCGAGACGGTCTTTTTTTGGAATTTTTAATGAAAATAAGGGATGCAATATGCAATTTCGGCCTATTTTAGGGACTAAAATGTCAACTATTTTCAAACGATGTCCGAAAAATATGAAACTTGGCCACAATGTAAATTATGATGAAAGGAATGCACAATATTTTTTGGGGATTTTTGGATGCAATATGAATTTTTTTATGAATTTTTAAATGCAAACAAAATGAATTTCAATATTTAATTGTAATAAATACTAAACCTACTTATTTTCAGGAAATAAAATTATCTAAGATCTATCACTAGGTAATGGATCCTAGAAAAATCCTAAACATTGAAAATGTGAGATCTAATACTTATTAAAAATTAAATACTAAAATATGCAAAATAGTTTTTACAGGGTAAATTATGCATGCAAATGCAAATCTTTTTGGGCACGATGTCAATCACAATTAACTCTGCAGAATGTGATTTTTCAGGGATTTTTAGAGCTCCGGTTAATCTATAACAAATTTAAGAGCAAGAAATAGGTAAAATTTGCAAATTTCCACAAAATAATTAATTATTATTTAATCGTAAATCACAAAGATGTTCATAATATGTCGGACAGTGGAGAATTAAGCAACAAACATCATGTTATTTTTAGATAAATAAAATGATGCAATGTATAGGTCTAAAATGAATGATAAAGACAATGGTACATATGCAATAAATACAAATGAATGAAAAATGCAAGGGGGGATTTCGCGATATTTACCAATGAAAAGAAGGTGATTTCTGCAAAATGTCCAGAGGGATCACGCGCCACACACGTGACTTGGCTAGCAGGGGCTATTGAGTAATTAAAAAGACTTCCCGGGGGTTTTGTGCAATTTGCCCACGATCATGTGCGATTGACGGAGGCGCTGACGTCCCCCCGCACGCACGTGCCTTGCACGTGGGGGGTCTCAAGCTTCATGCCCGGTGGCTGTGACTGGTGGGGCTAGCGGAGAGGGGGCCGCTCCGGTAGAGGGTGGCCCGGTGAGCTCCTGGCGGAAGGCGGAGTCGAACATGGAGGCGATGGTCGTCGATGCTTGGTCGGAGAACGGCGGAGTTGTGGAGGAGACAATGATGCTTGGGCGGAGCACGTCTGTCGGAGAAGAAACGTTGGCTCAACGCAGAGCTCGGAGGCGTTGGCGATGACGGAGGGTCGGTGAAGCAGGAGGTGTCGTTGATCGGTGCTGCGAAGTCGATGAAGCGCCTGCGTTGTTCGATGGTGTGCTGGTGGTGATGAATGGTGGAGCTCCGAGCGTAGAGATTCGACGGAGGGAGGTCGCCAAGGTCGATCATGGGGAGAAGGAGATCTAGGGTGCGGATGAATGGCGATAGGGAGATGAACGTGGAAGAGGATGGAGAGAGATGAAACGGAGAATGTTGGAGAGGTACCTGGGAGTGAGGTCTCAACGGTGAGGTCACTGGAATGGAGCAGCGCCTGGAGGAGGTAGGCTGCGACGAGGTCGGCGACCTCAGATCACGCCGTAGAGGAGGTGACCGAGCTGTCACTTCCGGGCTTGGTCCTACGAAGTCGAGTGGTGGATGTGTAGGGCAGGTGCGGCGGGGGGCGCTAGGGAGGACGATGGGTCAGCGGCCGTTCGATCGGCCGAGATCGAACGGCCGAGATCGAGCTACGTGGCGGACGAAAAGGGGGCAGAGCGGTGCACGTGCTTGGCGCGTGCCTGGGGGCATGTGCGACGCACGCGCGCACTTTTATATTTTTTATTTTTTTTATGAAAATAATAAATAAAACACCCAAAAAACGCTGACACGTGGCGGACACGTGTCATCACCAGAAAAATCGAAGAAAAAGACTTTGTAAAATCAAAAAGAAATAGCAAACGACCTCGAATCGGAAAAGTTTCTTCACGAAAAATGATCGTCTCGATGAGGTCTACAACTTACATTAAAGCCAAAATCGATCAAATGTACCAAGTGATTTTTTGGGGTATCCCATGTTCATATCATACCTTGATTTTTGGGTTTTTATAATTTTTTTGTCATTTTTAAATCAGATAGAAAATCCAGAAAAATATGGGGAAATCAAAGATAAATAAAGATACCTAAATCTATTTTTTATTTTTATTAATTAAGAAAATATGTACATAAAATATCAGGTCAAAAACTGCTAAAATACACAATGTACAAAAGAGGCCCGAAACCCAACTTTCACATATGAGCTCTGATTCGCGTGAAATTGGTCTTGTTTTGAAGGTAATTGAATGTATTAGTTCAAAAGTGAATAGGATCACATCGGACACTGGATGGGGAAGATATGTGGCTTTTAGTCCGAAAATCCTGAAACTAGGGTTTGGGTTTTTGGTCCATTTATTTAGGTTAGTGATTTTATTTGTATTTTTCATTTATTCTTGTTAGTGATATGTACACGGTGGAGGTGGTTTTGTGTCATTCGGAAATAGCATAAATGAGTTAAAAATCAGGGAAGTTAGGCTATTTACAGGTCAATTTTGGGCTGAGATTTTTGGTTTCTTATTTTATGCATAAATTATGGATAAAATGCAGTCCTTATGAAAACATGCATGAATGCTAATTATGCAGAATAAATGCGGGAATGCTGATGATTTTGAGGGTTTTGAGCTTACTAAATAAGATTTAGAGTGATGAATCTGAGATTCATCAGTCTTGGGCATGCACGTGTCATAATCAGGGTGAGCATGACAAGGCCACTAGACGTGCACTTAAGTTTACCCGTCGGCATTTGTAAACAGAACGGTGGCTCGAGTCCAGGGCTCATTTTGTTCATGATTTTCTCCCCCAAAACCTCTATGGCAATTTTTTAAGAACCTCCACTGCCGCCTACGAATCTCTGACACCTCCCCCTTACCTCTTATCTCCTTCCTTGATGTATATCCGACAATCTTTTTACTTATTTTTTGTAGAATATTTTTAGAGAAACAAATAATTTAAGATTTCATCCAACTTTGATATTATTTTACCAATTTCTGCTAGAATTTTAGTTATATATTATCTTTTAAATACATAGTCATTAGTTTAAAATGTAATGAAGTTTAATTAGATTTAGGATTAGTATAATTTGATCAAAATCTTATTTAATGTCAGGTGTTTGATGAAATGATTAACTAGATCACACTTTTTGTATTAGCATTATAGATTAAATTATATTGGCATTATAGATTAAACTAGATTTGATAATGATGAAATGTAAAGTGAAGGTGATTAGAGGTGATTAGGATTAACTTATGTCATGTTGTGTTTGGACTTTAACGTTATGTTTAAGGTTAAACTTATGTCAACATTTTATTATTAGATGTATGATGAAATATTTAGGGTTTACTTATGTAATGTTATTTTAACAAATATTTAGGTATATAAATGTTGGTATTTGTCTTTGATGATATGGAGATAACTTAGGGTATGATATGAAGTTAGGTGAAGAAGAAGTAGGGTATGATTTGTATGTGTATAGATATGAATTTAAGGATATAGATGTGAATTCAAGAGATTAGAAAAAATATTTGTACAGATAAGAGGACTAAACAAGGAAAAATCAATGAAACTAAATAATACATGTGTGTAGATGTGAATTTAAGCGAAGGTATACATTTGATCAAAAGAATAGCAGGACCATGTGTGTTGTTCAACAAACATCAAAAGTTATTTTTTGATAATTTTATTATCACATTAAATTCGACTTAATGTGGCCAAGTGTATCACATTAATGTTAGTTAGGTAGATAATAAGGCTAAAACACTAACAAGTGATTATTAAATCGTACCAAATTGGAAAGAGAACCCTTGTTTTTAGGAGTAGTGGTCTAAGTCCCACATGAGTGAGAAAGAGGGAATATCCCAATGGTCCACTCCTGAAGTAGAAAAATTATTGATTAGTCTTTTCAAATCAATTTGATAAAGCTATTTTACAAATAAATTTTATAATTTTTTCAACTTATATTTGAAGATCGTTATTTGGCCTTATTTGAAGAAAAATTGGGTGAGACTCCTGATAGGGACCAACCATAATTTTATAAAGCTATTTGGAAACATGTATAGAAAACACTAATTTATTTTATTCAATTTTTAAATATATCTACATATTACACAATGATAATTTTAATAGGTGTTGGAGGAGAGGGATGTTGTGGCGAATCAGAAGCAGATGCTTGGCGGTCTTCCTCCATACTATGTGAAGGAATATCGTCAATTGTATTGTACTTATGGCCAGTCATTGTATTCACCACCATAGTCATCACAGCCATCACCGCAAATGGAGTTCCAAATGACGATGATGGTGGAGTAGGTGACAAAGCTCCGAGTAGATTTCACGGGGTACTTGTAAGTATTCTCCTTAAGACGAGCAATAATTCCATAGTTCTCTATCTTCGCATGCATATCTTATACATATTTTTCTTAATATAGGTCGCAATGGCATGAATCTCAATATGAGGAGATTGAATCAGATGACGATGAGGAGGAGAATGACCCGGAAGAAGAGGCACATATGTATGCCATGTTTAAGGAGAAAGTAAAAAATAAATCAAAATAGAGTTTGATTAAAAAATATTCAGATCGAAGAAGAAATGGTTTTTTTTTATTTTTAAATTTTTGTGTAGTTGAATTCCAAACAAGTCTTTATATTTTTAAAAACTTTGATATTAGATCCAGTTGTACTTGTAGATTATTTCAATCGTAGAACATTTAGAACGTCTATTACTTATGCATCTACATATACTGCATATTTATATGAACTTATATATTTAGTTTGTAAATAAGTTCATAGATTTTATGTCAGTTTGACAGGTACAAGTTAGTTGCACATGTATAAGAGAATATCAGCTACCGACATTTTATAGGTATATTTCTCAACTCTAATAAGCACCTACAGTGGTTTCTTGATAGATTTTACAGGTTCAACGGGGTGTCTAAACTCCACCGAACTTGTATATATTTTCTCTACTCTCCAGGTTGGGCGAGCACATGTGCTCTTCAAGGGCTCTCAAACCGCACTCCCTTTTTTGATGGGCGAGCGGTTGGACGAGGAGATGGCGTACATAGGTGCTCGCCTACCTGCCCATACGACAGGGCTATCTGCGAGCACACGTCGGGCGAGCACATGTGCTCGCCCGACATTTAGGCATGCACAAGGCGTGTGCATAGCGTGCACATGATGAGCCACTATGTGCACCACCTTTTTTGTAGTGATGCTGACCTCACTTTGAGCTCTTTCCCTCGATATCAACCCTACCTTGGACTATTGGAAAAATGTGACTTCTTGCTATTTAACTCGACTTCCTTCATATTAGTTAACCGTCTCACAATTAGATTATAGGTGGCCTTCTAGGGCCTTGGTTACATAGTCACTGGAACGAAAGGTACGGAATTTGGTTAGAACGAAGGAGGAAAGGGAAATAAGGGGGGTTATGATAGAGGAAGGTGCAAGCCTCCACTCCCCTCTTGCAGTTCCACAAGAAAGACATGCTCAAATGGGATGTTTTATGACACCTTTGAATCTAGTATACTTTAGCTTGCATATAACATGGATGTAATGAAATTTTGTAGAAGGAATAGATTTCAGAGTACTTTAGCAAAAATATCGTGGATGATTGCGTCTTTAGGTGGGACCTGATTATGATAGAAGACTACCCTCAACAACCTCCGTAAAATTTGGATTGTGGAATATATGTCATGATGGTGGTGGAGTACCTATGTGAAGGAAACGAACTCAATTTATATCATGATGTTGGCATTCCACGCATTAGAACAGAGATAGCGTGTAGACTCCTAACTTACGGGAGAGTAGAAAATACATCTCCATTGTGATAGTTATTTAATGACAAACATGATGCCACTTAAGTCTCGTTGAAAGTTTTTGTAATAAATTTTTAGATGACAGGTTGACTAGTTTTTTTATAATTATTTATAACAATGACATCTTGAGGAGAAATCAATTTTTTTGACATAATCCTTATATGTTGTTTGCTTCTGTCAGTATTATTGTATAAAAGTTCATCAGCTACGTATACACGCTAGGATAAGATTGCATCATCAAATAAAAAGAAGTATTAGATGCATGTAATGGCTAGCGATGGAGAGAACTATAATATTTGAGTATTGCTGATAAAACCAGAATAAGATTTGTTGTATATCTGAAACTAATAAGCTTTACGCATCAATATAATGATTATATCACATTTGAATGTTTAAAGATGAAATCATAAAAGAAATTGAGACGGGAACACTTAAAAACAACTCTTAAAAAATCCATGGAAAGAAATATATCTTGAGCTTGATGGAGAAGATGTTAATTGTATAGAGTTTGATTAAAATAATGAAACTTTAATTGCACGTGTAACAGATATTTACAAATATTTGCGGTATTATTGAGAAATCCGATAAAAATTACAAAATTCATCAACTAAAACACAATTTGAAGGAAGAAAAATGTAAATCAACATAATGTTGGGAGATTGTATAAGTGTAAGGATAAATATTATATGACAGTTGATGATTATTTGAGAGTACTATTAAAAATCTGCAAATGACAAGAATCATAAATGGGAAGCCTATAGGAATTTGGATTCCTTTAAGCTTTTCATACAGGGGACTGTGAATATTTATAACTTGAATTGTTTGAATGATTAAATATAACTCTCTAGCAAAAAACAGATCATGTAAAGCAGCATCTCTACATGGCAACAAGGAACAACTAGAAGCTACAATAATATGACGATTCTGAACTTAAAATCACGGGAAATACACTCAAAGGATAAGCAATATAAAAAGGGTTCGATGGAGCTGCCCTTTGCGGGCAGCCAACATGGCTGCCCCGCCTCGTTTTTTCCACAATTTTTTTAAAAAATTTCACCATGTATATTCATCTATATATCTCTCCTATATGTCATTCAAATTTTGTCAGAAACAGAGACTCGTACGACCTTCATCCAAATAGGGTCGATTTAAAAAATCCTGCGACCTTTAAAAAATGACTGTCTGGATGGAGGTCGTACGAGTCTCTGTTTCTGACGAAATTCGAATGCATATAGGAGGGATATATAGATGAATATATATGATGATTTTTTTCAAAAAAATAAAAAAAATTGTGGAAAAAATGGGACGGGACAACCATGTTAGTTGCCCGCAAGGGACAACCTCATTTTTTCCATATAAAAAAGAGTGAGCGTTTGGGAGTTGAATTTCATCGGGAGAAAAGTTGCCTCTATACGAATCTACAAAAATGAAATTGACTAAACTATGTCAATGCTTTTTGAGACAAAACATATATGGGAATAACACATTTGGTGCTTGCCTTCACAGCTTTGCACCATTTTTCCTTTAGAAAAACATAGTAACACAGCAATTAAATTCTTTAAATAAAATTTAAACCGAGTTGATATTGAAAACAAAATTGGGAGCACCTTCCATTAGACTAGGACCAAATTATTAAACAAATGGCTTGAAATTGAAAAACAAGCCTACCTCAATTATAAAAAATAAAGAAAAGGCAATGTATCAATTCTTTTGATACAAAGTTGAACAAAATACATGTCCAACAACTTTAATTGTAATGACTTCAAGAAAATACTTTTGATAGTTCTTTGTAGACATGTTATGCTGCACTTCATGGTTGTCACGAATCCAAGCAGAACTTCACACAATGGAGATATCTGTTGCGATATTGATAATCCAAAGGTTTATACATAAAATAAGATTAATTCAGCTGTCCAAAAACTTAAATTATGTTGTTGATGATAGACAAAGGATAAAGTGTAACTTTCGAGAATAAGTTTGACATTGGATGTTGAAGCGTATAATGAACTTTATGCATTATGATGTTGAGAATTGGATGAAGAATCATTGAAATAAGGTTAGAAGATTTAAAAATATAAAAAAATGATTATCAATAAGCAAAAGTAGCACATGAAAAAATATAAAAGAATTTATTAAGAACTTAGAAGCAAAAGACACATGTCATGATTTACTAGATTATTTGATCAGCGACTCTAAGTGAATTCTGACCGTATGCAACTGTCAAGCATGAACGTACAACCCACACATGATGTGAATAATAGGTGTGTTCAAATATTTCTGGGTCAGTTGTATCTGGCTTGATCCGCTCAATTTGACCATAAACTCATGGGTACTCATTTGAAAATGATGGGTCGGGTACCCGTTAAACCATGACCCGTGCTCCATTCAAAATACCCGCTTGAACTAATGGGTACCTATGGGCACTCGGTTAGAAGCTTTACCATCCAATTTAAATAATTGATACAAATACCAAAATATAACCATTGTTCTTATCTCTTTTAAAATATAAACATAGATACGGATACAGATATTGATAAATTAAAAAAATGTACTATTGAATCGTTAAAAAATATACGAATATAAAATGGATAGAAATCACGATAGGAAAAATAAATAAAATTAATATGATATAAATTGATTACACGTAATTGATGACTCGTATGCACAATATCTGTATATGTATCTATTTTGAATGGTATAGAACAATCGTCTAAACGAAATCATAATTCGAAGTTTTGTCGAATTTCGGTATCGCAAAATATCGATTTCATCGATATAGCAAAATGCCATCGAAATGGCAAATTTTTCCATATGCCTTTTTTATGCGTATTTGTTAATTCGATGTCGGATTCAGCAAAATGTTGATGATATTTTTTCCAAGGACACTGTTCATATATTGCAAACTAGGATTGAAAACAAATTGAATCGGATTGGATATGGCTATTTCCATATACTATTCGCATCATCTATGTCGGATACGAATATGGATATTAATCGGATACGAATTAAAGAAACCATATCCTAAAAGATTCGGATATGAATTCAAATTAGATATTCAACGAATCTGAATGCGGATCGAATAAAAAGTGAATCCTAATAAGAATGGAATAAAGAGTGACATATGGGCTGAATAAATGTTGGTTACTACGGATGGTCAAGTGGTCATCCATGACTTGGTTTTTCCCACACTGGCCGGAGGCGGTTAGTGAGAAAAAATAGGGAAGGGCGGTTAGGATTTTCGCAGGACGTATGGGCATGCACAAAGGACCTATAAAAATGAGAACGACAACAGACGGAAGCCGTCAACCCAAACCATTCTTTCTTCTCCTCGCCTTCGTTTTCTCACACTGGTATCAGAGCGAGCACTAACGATCCAAGCGTCACCACTGCCTCCTCGATCTGAGCTGCGGGTTCCTCGATCCACCGCTGCGGGTTCTTCGATCTGTCGCTACGCTTCTCGATCCAAGCTGCGGGTTCCTCGACTTGCCGCTGCACTGATCCGTCGCAGTGTTTTTTCGATCTGTCGTTACAGATCTCGTGAACGTTGAGGAGTGAGGATCCGAGAGTCTTCTCGTCTTGTGTATCTGCGAAAGAGATAAGGTTTTATCTTTTTGGTAAAGTTTTCTAGTACATACCATACTACAATTGTAAAGTTTTTTTTGAATTTATTACAAGTATTGGTTTACAGCTGTATTCTTTAATGTGACATTGCTGTTTTTTTTACATTTATATTTCTTTATTCGCTCATTTCTTTTGTGTCTTTTTTATTATTATCTAGAGACCACGTGGGTGGTTGTTTTTTTGAACCATGTATCATCTTTAGTAATTGGATATCTCGTTAACTAAAATAATAATAAAAGAGATGGTTTTAAATAAAAGTCCCTTTGCGTTGTTTGAGAATAGGCTGACCCATTTTTATACTCTGTTGTTTTAAAAAATATAACTTTAGCCCATTTGTTTTTTAACATTTATAAAGTTTGTTTTAAAGCAAGTTTAATCTAGTAAATATCTTTTTTCTGTTGTTCTTAATTTTGTTATAAAAAAAATTAATAGGACATGATATTTATTATAGCTTTAGAAATACCATCAAAAAACTTATTTTTTCTTTCTAGTAGACATCAGTACTTATGGCAACCAAATTGATCGCTTCTGAATTGGCTAAGTTTGAAAAGCTAAATGGTGTCAACTACGACATGTGGAGCCGAAAAAGTTTATATGGTCTAAAGCATGATAATTTAGATAGCATCATCGACGCCCCTCCTCCTCCTGAACTCTCCAAAGAAGCCATTGATGTTAATCAAGCGTCATTAGCGAATCTAAAATCCTCTAGAATGTTCTAACTTAAGCCCCAAGTTTGGGATAAATTTTGGCTAAAACCATGAGCCAAAATCATGGACCGCTAAAACATGGTTAAGGTCTAAACCATGGTTAGTAGTTTTCTGAATCCTATAAATAGACCTCCATACCCATTCATTCTCTACGATTTCCACTACCACCACCACCTCAAGGGCTAGGGTCGAGAGGTCGAGAGGAAGAGTGGGAGATGAGGGAGGAACGCTAGCGAAGCGCTGCTGGGAGAACGAGGAGGAGAAATGTATGATCATCTCTTAGTTTGTTTCGTAAGTTAGGATTTCAATTCATCCTTTTTTCTTCCAAGCTTTGTTCTTGATTTATCTTTCTTTCATATTCATTTTTTAGTTGTGGTTCGAGGAGAAATCTGTGTAACACCCTGCTTAGGTACGGACGGTTATGCACGTCAGTGAACCTTGTGATTCGTCATACATTGACTTATGTTTCTATTCTTTCAATTATGCTTTTATAGTTATTTTGATGGAGAAATCTGTGTAATACCCTACTTAGGTGCGGGCGGCTATGCATGTCAGTGAACTCTATTATCCATCATGCATTCACTCATCTAATATGCGTGGTTTATATCGATTCTTCGGTTATTTGAGTATATTCTTTCAGTTTCGTTGTTGTTTTCCTCTCGATTGATTTTATAGAGGAAACTCTTTTCATTTTTATTTTAAAATATGTCCCGATATAAGGGAAAACTCTGCCGAAATTTTTCGAGAAATATGTCCCGATATAAGGGGAAACTCTGTCGAAATTTTCCAAGAATTATGTCTCGATATAAGGGGAAATTCTGCCGAAATTTAAAGAGAAAATATGTTCTTGGCGTTCTTCGTGTTCTTCCTGTTCTTCGTATTATTCGTTCGTTCTTCGCGTTCTTTACACGTCTTAGCGTTTTTGATACGGAAATAAAATTCGATCTTTTGAGGAGCCTTAAAACATCCTTTCGGAAAATGAAACACGATAAAGTCTAGCATACGCGAGAGAGAGCTCGATTAGGTAACGAAATCCTTTCATTTGCTGTTGAGTTTTCATACGAGATTATTGAAATTCTTGATTTTATGTCCTTTGCTATGAAGAACCCTAATTTGGATATTTTTTTGAAAAAGTCTGAAGAGTTGCTTTGTGATTTCCACTAAAATAAAGTTTAAGCATTAAATTGATGCGGTGGCTTTGAAAGTTAGGGTCTGAGAGTTAAAATAGTCATAAATACGAATATATATGCATATGAATAATATATATGTGAGTCTATACTAAGTGTTGTTGATTATGCAAATGGAAGACTTAACGAAAGAATTACATCATGGAAATTGATGTGGTTTGAGTTGGATCCTGAAAAGGATCATGTGTCACGTTAAGGATGACTGGGAGTAGAACTACAGGTCGGGTATGCAGCGTGTAGGTTTGTCGGAAGGAATCCGTATTGACGTTTCCTTACCTAGATGGTACACGGTTGCCCTATTATGATAAGTGTGCACGAAATTGAATGATTTGTAACGCGTGGTATCGGGAGTCAATATCTTCGGGTTGAAAGATGGAAGATGTGGTCGTGCCATGTGGAGGCACGGGTAGTTCAATAGCGGTTGTGTCACGATAATATGTATTTAAAGTCTCTAGGTTATATGATTAAATGTTAGCCTGGGGTTTTAAGCAACCGAGTCCTCGAGTACGGTGTGCTCATTTGTTTTCCAGGCCGAGGGCTTAAGATCCTGTTTAATAAAAGAAAAGAAAATTATCAGGATAGTATTGAAGGATTGGTTGAGGCGACGTGCGGCGGCATAAGCTTACTAAGATCAACACAATCTCCAATCCCGAAGTTTCCACAGCTTCGGACTACAAGAAAGGTGAGGTTCCCCTGGACTAATCACTGATGTGGAATAGAAAGGAATATGACTTAAATTAATGAAAGGATTGTAACTTTTAATGACAACAAGTTTAGAAAAATCACACAATTTGTTTGCTTTTCTCTTCTTCGTTACTTAGCATTCGCTAATTGTTATCCTATGATTTATGGAAATCCAACAGGTGTCGGTAAGCCATCGTAAGGACCTTAGTAGACATCCAACCAGCCACAGTAGATTTACTTTGTAAGGTAGTTAGTAATCTTTTGTATATTTTCCTTTTAAGATGATGTACATGTAAATGTTATAGTGGGACAATGTATTGAAGAATTTTATTTTGTGAATGGAAAAGTGCTGAAATACTTTCTTCTAAATAAACTTTATTTACAGTCTGTTTCCGAATGTTAGTTGTGATTATCGAATAAATTATTGCTGAGTAATCAGATCCGGTTATGAGAGGATCCGATGTTCCGGAATTGGGGTCGTGACAGATTGGTATCAGAGACCGATTGCTCTAGTAATTTATTTAGTAATTAACAATTATGAGCGGTATTCAGAAATTAAAGTTGTATTAAGTTCCTTTGATCTTAATAATTGACTGCAGTACTATTCAAAAATAATTGTCCATTATGTACATCATGCTAAGACATATAGGATATGACCTTTGACCTTGACTCATCTCAGGATCATGGCAGACCAAGACGTGTCTAGACAATTAGCGGCTATGATGACAATGCTTCAAGACACAGGGAAAGGAAAAACTATAAGAACATTGAAATGGATCTCAGATTTCATTGAATTTAAAACAAATTCTACATAAGAGAATACTCAACCAGATAATAAAAATCGACATAAAGCTCATGATCAGTGCTTTCGATTCAGGTCGAAGCTTAGCACAAGCAAGCAATAGCTCACAATTCTCGAACACGATGACGAGCGATAGGACCGTGAGGATCGACCCCTTGAAGGATTTTGAGAAGTACAGAGGGGGTTACAACATTACCAATAAACACTACTGGAGTATAAGTGAAATCTCCGTCTCTTTTTGTTGATCATACACTCTTTACATGTTCTACGAATCGTATTTCAGTTTGCGTCCCTATTTGTTCTTGTTCGCAGTCGGTGATCTCCACGGGGATCTCCGGCTACAACATTTGGAGTGCTTTGGCTCCTTGGAGGTGTGATGTATGGAGGCTTTCTTCTAATAGAGGCAACTTGTTGCAATAAGAAGAATCAGAAGAAGAAGAAAGGGGAGGAGGAGCTTCCTTCCAGTAGGACATGCTGCCTCTAGCTCGTTGCCCTTGCAATCCTCCTCACGTTGCTGCTCACGTAAGATTTTAACTTAAAATCAATAACAATTGATCAAGGAGGAGAAAGTTGATATGATTTTCATGTTGTGTTCAGGATTGCGTCGGTTGTGGCGTTAGCAAGGAGCTTGAGGTTCCACACGAGAGCCAATAACATGAACCGTATCATATCCACTACGGTCGACGACGCATCACAGACGATCTACAACTTGACGTACGCGGTGTCGACCATCCAGGCAAACATGGAGCACTACGGTGTCACTGTCTTAAAGACGTCGGCTCAGCTCAACTCCACATCCCAGAAACTAAGCGAGAAGGCATATAGGATCCACTTCACAACTCCCCAAAGTTCTTTGTCGGGAGTCGCCATGAATCTGCTCACAACTCCCACCGCATGGAAAATGTCTGATTTTGTGCAAAACATTGTGTACATCAAACTACCAACAACATACGTATTTTTAACAGGTACTCGTGCTTCTCCTTCGTAACATGTTCTTTCTTTTTTGAAATTTTGAAGTGGCTCCCTAAAGGTATTAGAGTAGACTTTGCATTTTTTATATTAAATCTCTCAAGTATCTTCTTGATATAATCTAATTGAGACAATCTCAGTTTCTTATTCTTCATGTCTAAGGATTTTTTTGCATGACCCAGATCCTTCATTTCAAACTCCTTGGACAGCATTGCCTTCAGATTTGCTATTTCTTCCTTACATGAGCCTACAACAAGCATGTCATCTATGTACAACAATAAAATGATGTACGACATACCGAGCTTCTTGAAATACCAACAATGGTCATTATGATATTTTACAGAATCATGTCTTTGTATGAAATCATCAAAGCTTTCGTACCAATGTCTCGATGCATGCTTCAAGTCATAAAGGATTTTTCTGAGATTGCATAACATGTCTTCTTTTCTAGTAGTTACATAGCCCTCTGGTTGTTGCATGTAGATATCCTCCTCAAGTTCTCCATGAAGAAATGTTGTCATAACATCCAACTGCTCTAAATGTTGGCTCTCAACTTCAATAATACTTAATACTGCTCTTATGGTTGAGACCTTTGCAATATTTACAAAGATATCTATGAAGTCAACTCTTATTTTCTGGTGAAAGTCCTTTACCACTAATCGAGCCTTGTATTTAATGGAACCATCAGCTTTCTCCTTCATCATTTACACCTGCTTGTTGTGCAGAGCCTTCTTTTCTCTTCAGTAGTGGAACTGAATCCCGTATTTTATTTCTGGAGAGAGACTCATCTCCTCATCAATGGTTAACTCTCATTGATTCCTTGTCTCGCCTTATATAGCTTCATCAAAGCATTCATGCTCACCATTATCAGTCTATAATAAATTATTCAAGGAAGGTGATTATCTTGCAGTGGGTTTGCTGATACTAGAAGATTTCCATACCACTGGAGTTTGCGGATTATTCTATGGTAATGGTTATACCTTCTCATCACTTGATTGTGATCTATTTTGTTCAAGAGTTTCACAAATTCCACAAAGTCCAGTTCTTCAATTGTATTTCCTTTTATCAATTCATCCTTGTATAAGGAAGATTCATTGAATGTGAATCAATGCTTCTGACTATCTTCTTGTTATCCAAATCTCACAATCTATATCCATAGTTATCTGTATCGTAGCCAACAAAGGTACACTTTCTTACTTTGAGACCAGCCTTTCATTTGTCTTTCTGCTCAATGTGAACATAAGTTATGCATCCAAAGACACCTAAATTAGAAAGTGTTATCTCCTTTCATGTCCATGCTTAAACTGAAATAATGCAACAGATGGACCTCGATTTATTAGGTATGTTGTTGTCTTCAGTACATCAGCCCAGTGTAGCTTTCGAAGACATGCATGTAATCATGTACTTCTCGTACGCTTTAGAAGAGTCATGTTCATATGTTCAGCAACATCATTTTGTAGAGGATTTCTTGGGATCATTTTCAATCTCCTGATCTCATTCTTGGCACAATAGGATTGAAACTCTTCACTGTAGTATTCTCCCTGATTGTTTGATTTGAGACATTTCAACTTTGAACCTATCTCAGTCTCAACTAAGGCCTTCCACACTTTGAAGGACTCAAACACATTGGATTTATGTTGGTAAAGTAAATCCATGATTTTCTAATTGCATCATCTATAAAAAGTGATAAAATAATGAGATCCACCAAGGGATGGTACCTGAGATGGACTCCATACGTTTGTATGAACCAACTCCATCCTTTCAGTCTGTCGTACTTTTGCAGTCTTTGTAAAATTTACTTTCTTATACTTTCCCAAGATACAATATTTAGAGAAGTTTAGATCAACAGTCTGTATTCCTACTAACTTTCCCTTCTTCTACATGATCTTCATTTCCTTTTCGCTCATGTGACCAAGTCGTCTATGCCAAGTATTAGCATAACACCCAGATGATGCAACATTTATCCTGTCATATGAGCCTGATGCAATATACAAGATTCCTTCTTTCATACCATGGGGAAGGATCAATGATCCTTTAGACATCTTACACGAATCTGAATAGAATGATGTCTCTACATCACTTTCTAATAGTGGTCCAACAGATATGAGATTCGTTGTTAGACTGGATATATGTCTAACATTCTTCAATCTCAAGAAGTCGCCATTGAGTTGAGATGTGTCAATGTCTTCTTTTCCAATTATGCCGCAACATTCATCGCCTCCCATATACACCTTCCAAAGTCACCTTTCACATAATTTTAGATGATATCCTTTTGTGGAGTGGTATGCAATGAAGCACCCGAGTCTACAATTCAAGACTCACTTCGAGCATCTGGAACACGTATGAAAGTATCCATATCCTCATCATCAGTAATATTTATAGAATTCTTACCTTTGTCATTTTCTTCTTTCTACTTTCGCGGGCTTTACAACATGTCTTGTAATGTCTTTTTTATTGCTATTCTAATAGACCACAGACTTTAGATCTTTTGATTTAGATCTTCTTGCTGACTTTTTCTTGGAATGCTTTTGGTTATTCAAGGTAGAACCTGACGAGTGTTCTTCTCTAGACGTTTTTCGACGTACCTCTTCTCAAAGAAGAAGACCAACAACATCCTTTGACTTCAACTTCGCAGAACCGAAGGATGTACTAATTGTTACAACTAACGCATTTTAACTATCGAGTAAACTAAAAAAGAGTAGAAGGGCTTTTACCTCATCATCAAATACGATCTTCACATACTCCAACTGATTGATGATATTGTTCAGATCGTTCAAGCGTGAAGCCACTACGGAGTTCTCGCTCATCTTTAAATTGAAAAAGCTTCTTTATCAAATACACCTTATTTGATGTAGGTGACTTCTCGTACATCTTTTTAAGAGTTTTGAAAAGATTCAAATTCGTAGTATCCTTTGCGATTTTTGAAGCTATCGATGGAGCAAGGCTGAGCTTTACCATTCTTAAAGCCTTTCGGTTTTAGACCTTCCACTCCTCATCCTTCATGGCTTGAGGTTTTTTCCCTTCAATCGGACCAACAATGCAACAGTTCAATCTTTTTCAATTTTTATGAATTGTTGATGTCATCACCGGTTCGATCGATCGATTTCATTAAACCTACTATAAAAATAAAAAATCAATACATGTTCGATTTGATGCGGAATTCAATTTGTATAGAACTTTGATCTTTAGCTAAGGAGCCGGACCCAAACACCGAACTCGTGGGTCCCACTTGTTTTATACCGGGCGTGGGACGGAGTGGGACTTCCCGCCAGAAACACCGCCACTTGAAGTCGATGTTTATGTGAAATCGGGTAGGAGATCATATCATATAATGTTATGTTAGATATATAGGTAGTTGATCGGTCAATTTGACTGACTCGCGCCCTCAGAATGGTGAAGCGCCACCAACCTCCTCTGACAGCACCGGCCCGCTGGTAGGCCCCCTTGGTTCCGGTTCCAATGAAGACGTGCCACCCGTAATTTATATTATATCTTGCAAATATACGTCAAGACGTGCCTGGTGTTTCTTTTCTTTTATATCCAAAACACACTATTAAATAGAATGGCATTAGTAATAGTACACCGGTACATGATTTAAGATGAGATTGATTTATAACGTAATCAGTTGGCTTAATATAACACTTCAAAAGTTATAATAGATTTGTGATCGGTATTCTCATTTCACTTTACTTTTTACAAGACTCGCAAACATACAACAACAAAAATTATTTCGATTTCAAATCATATTTTTTATAGACTTTTTTATATACTTCAAATAAAAAACAGATGATTAATACAAGACTTTTTGTTTAACGTGATTGGCGAGAAATTGATATGGATAACGGGAGACATACAGAATGATCAAATAAGAATACGGTGTATTATACCAATATAAACAACCTTGTTTACAACAAAGCTAAGTCTCCATAAAACTGTAGTTCAGGTCACTCAACTCTCTCACAATACATGATGTAAAACTAGCAAGAAGATATTACATAGAAATTGACGGGAGACGGGCAACAAGCTGCGCCGCCAATCCTTTTTGAATGGCGAATCCAATCCTTCGAAATACAACATTCATAGACTTAGGAACCATAACATTGCTATGCATTATTTTTTGAATCCTCTTAAGGAGCTCCACTGCTTCACTTGCGAAGTACTCAAATGTATCAAATCCAAAGGGAATGAATACATGTTGATTGTCAATGCATGCCTTCTCATGCTTAGACACTTTAGCTGAGGCAGCTTTTGTGCAGCGAATCCTGCAACAAAATCACTCTTTATCGGACCCACTAATGGAGAAACTCCAGTCAAATCAACACATGCATGTTTTCCTCCAACCCATCCAAATATTAAAACATCTGTCAGTCTAAGTGTCGATCTCCCCTCTTGTGGATCAGTTAAAAAATTCACCGGTGCTTCTTTTTTTGAAGCAACCCCCCGCATGTCGGAGTACATCAAAAAGAACACCCCTGACAAGATCATGTCTATATTTAAAACTTGGAAGTTCGCGACAATGAACGACATGCTCCCCAAAAGCATCCAAGCAGGATATGTGGCATACAGGACAAGCCTTATCTGGTGGGAATAGAGGAATCATGAGGCGGTACTTGAGAATACTACGATATTCAATGGGTGACATATGCATTCCAAGTCCCTCAATAGGAATGGCAAGAAGAAAATCTTGGGCATGTTCAGCTTGTAAACATCGGAAAATTACTTTTTGTCTAGCAGTCATGTCAAACTCAATTTCCATTTCTTTTACTATTTTGCTAAAAAAGGCACTCGCCAAAGCATTCTGGACTTTAGGGGGGACGGTGTCCTTACTAGCAAAATATGTAAGATCAAGAGATGGGAGTGCGGCGCGTAGGCCTTCCAAAGCATTAAGAAAATCAGAATCCATACCATGTATCCCGCTGTCTCGTAGCATGTGGTCTTGAAGCATCCAGGATTGAGCTCTGAAGGCCACAAAAGCATATGAAGAAGCCTCAATAGTCGAGTAAAGACCTAAACCACTGAGTCTGATGGGTAGCGACGCCACTCTCCACTGAAGGTCACCAAAGAAAGGACCTCCACAAACCACAATATCCTCAATAGCTCCGCGTAACCCTTTGTCAAACCAAGTAGCGGCTCGTTCCATATATGCAGGTTGGCATGTTCATAAGTCGGACGTAAGCTTGGCAGTACCCATACAAGATCGTAATAGAAGTAGCTCACTTTGTGGATCATCCAACTGAGGAAGTAAATGCATTAAGTCAACAGCCTTGGTAGACCTCATCATAGCCAAATCTTCAATAATATCTTTATCCCTACTCACAGTTCCTCCAAGCAACTTCACACCTAGCACCAGCCTCCCAATATCCAAGGGAAACAATGAAATGGATGACATGAAACATACACAATGATCAAATAAGAATACGGTGCATTATACGAATATAAAACAAGTAAATGACAAGTGCATAAGTAAAAACGATCAGAAAAAATAATATCGTCTTGATGGCAAGTATTGCTCCAAACATGGAATAAAAATGCCAACGGATTGACGAGAAAGAATGTACGACGGTGAAGAAGAGAGGGAAAGTGAAACAACTACGACCTAATGGAGTAAGAAGGCAGCAGTGATATCGATTACTCCGATATTGAAAATAAGGGGAAATAGGAGTCGCAAGAACCTCTTTCATAGAGAGCAAACGAGAGGTATTGATGGAGAGCGAGTGAGGTTAAGGATTCGTTTGGTTATCAGGTTACTCCGGGGTAACCCGGTGTACCCCTCTGCATTCCTGGATTGGAAATCCATCACAAATTAAGGTGATATCACATCACATTCTTTATTCCAACCGTCTCTCAATCCTCACAATTAATCATCCAAACAACTATTATTTACATGAGATACCTCAACCCACCTCATCCCAGTAACCAAACAGGCCCTAAAGGCATCGTTGCAAATTTGTGTTGCTCTGTTTGTTCTACAACTTCTCACGAAAATTGTTGCTTTCCATGTGGCTTTCTCTGCCGTTAGACTTCGCTCGTGGTTTGACATTTATGCCATCTATTTGACTTGAATTCATTTTAACTAATTGCTGATGATCAAGCCATTCATGAGAGGCTTAGTTGATTCTAATGTAAAAATAAAGTGTTTACTTGTTGGGATTTTTATACTTGCATTCCCTTGAGTTTATGCAGGTATAATTGATGAAGCCACATTTCATCATATTTATTCTATCATTTTGGCATCAAAAACCTTAGCAAATGCGTGTAAATAGCATTAAATCCATCATCTTAGCATTCATGCATGTGCATCCAAATAGTGTATAAAATACTGTAATTAAAGCCAAAATTATAGAATAAATAAAAGAAAAGAAAAAGAATAAAATATTGTAAATATTTTATGACCCAAACCCCCGAGACCTAGGCATCTAGATGAATAGGTCGACAAGGAATAAAGTAGGGGGAGATAAGGGTCAAAATACACATAAAACCCCTTCTTTTTAATGCATTCTTTATTCATTTTGGGACCTATTTTTGATTCCAATTTTTATACATCAAATAAAGAAACTTTGTATATGAAAGTTGTAGATAATTTAATAAAAAATACAAAATTGATTTCACTTAAGAATAATGTACAGATAAAAAGTTATGGTCTGAACAAGATTCCAAAACTCCAACTTCCCAGACCCGTATCTTGCAAATAAAAACTCGAAATGTACCAAACTCACCTTTAATTGTATATAGAATAAAATAATCTATTTAATGGAGGTGGTTTCGTATTTTTCGGAGTTCCGGTTTGAAAGTTGAGTTTTGGACCCCTGTTGTATACATGTACAGATTAAAATATTCAATTTATTATTTATTCATTATTTTTGTAATATTATATTTTTATAATTTTGTAAATATTACTTATAATATATTTTTACATTAAAATCAGAATAAAAACCTAAATAAAACTCAAAATAAAATACATGTAAATAAAGTACATAGGTACTATACCTATACTTATACCTATAAAAAGTATACTTATATTTTATTAAATATACAAAACACATCAATAAAATAAAATAAAAATATATTTGTGTGTATAAAAGTATTTTATGATTTTATAAAATACCAAAAATAATAATAAAATTAAAATACACAAAATAAAAGAATAAAATATATAGATATTATACCTATATAAGCTACAATAAGTAACTTGTAAAAATATACCTCATAAAAATAATTAAAAATCAGAATAAAATACTATATAAAATAATAAATATTTGTTATTTAATAACCTAACTCTAATAACACCATTTACTATTTTAATTTGAATTAATAAAACAATTTTTGCAGGTTTTTCCTGGTTGGTCCATGTGGACCAACCAGGTGGGTCTGACAGTTGACCTCGGTCAACTATCTGACCCCCCTGTTATTGTCAGATTGTTGGTTTTTCTGCCCATTTCGCGGATTTATCGAGGTCTAATCTTTCCTCCTTTCGTGATGATGTCTTCTGCAACTTTGGTCCACTACCATAGGGCATACACGCCCTTAGCTCTTCTCGGGCTATGGATCATTGCAGCGCTCCAGATCTCTCGATTTGCGAGCCGCATTCGTCAACCATTCAAAACAACCCCCAGTCCTCCCTTCCATCTTTGAACCGCCTTTGGCCATAGCTAAGACATCCGAGGAATCGCTTGGGATCCCCAGTGACAGGGGGTTGATCCCCGACCTTGTCGAGGTGCAGCGGAGGCCTAGGCGCGTTCCCAGCCATCTCCGACGGCCGTGCCGCCGTGAGGTTCCAACCTCGAGCACACAACTCTTGAGGTCATTTCTTCTTCTTTTTCTTATTCGCTTTTACTTCCAGTAGCCTTAGGATTCGTTTCCACCTTTCCATCTCGCTTCCAGCTCGACCAATTGCCATCTTCATCCCCCTCGCCGGAGCAAGCTCCTGCGAGTGCTCCTCTCTGCCACCAACACCCATATTGCATGTTGGAGGGTCGCGACACTTTGCCCGCGCCCCTCTTAACCTTTCTTGCAGGTCCTTGGAACGCCAGCACGCCTCGGAGCGGGTTTTGGACGTCGCCGGAGACACCTGGGCCCCTTCTTCTTCTCCGATGTTGTGGAGGAGCCCAGGGGGTCGCCACCCCTTTTTTCCGCCACCAGGACTTAGAGGACGACCGCAGGAACCGAGGGGACCCATTTTGGAGCTTTGCCGAGCAGCGGAGGAGGGAGATCGGAGCTCGGGAAGCTAGCCCCCACGCTTGTTCTTCCCAGTTCTTCGAAGGATCTTCTCCGTCGTTGGATCTTGAGGGTGTCCCAGAAAGAGCAGCCACCGTCGGATCTTCAAGAGCCCCGGTCGTCCGATCATCACGCGCATTCTAATCTGGACCGTCCACTTGCGAAGGGGTATCGGGCCATGTGGGCTTGACACGTGGATAAGTGGAGCCGATCTGACCGTCCGCCAGCGCCCTTAGCCTTGGGTATTTTGCGATTAAACCCGCGACGTTTTTTTTGTATTTTATATTAGAAACTTAATCATTCGTCAGCGGTTAAATATTTGCGTAATTGTTGCATATAGGACCCCCGGTTTACTTATAGGTCCCTGCCAGGTCACGTGCATTGCGCACGTGACGTGGCGATTTTGCAGAGAGGCCCCGGGTTTTTCGCGTATTTAAATTTTAGTTCTAAAACATTCGATTACAGTATAAAAATTTCTGGATATTTTGCAATAGAACCCTTGGACTTTTTGCTAAATACCTTTGTACCCCTGCCAGGAGCGCGTGCTTGCGCACGTGGGCTTGGTGATTTTGCAAGGGTACCCTCGCGGGTTCTATGATTGTTATTTAGTCCATTAATCCGCATAATTAAGTGTTATATTTTGTGGAAAATTGCATGTTTGCCTCTGGATGTTTCTATATTTGCAATTATACCCCTGTCAGCTTAGCATTTTTGTGGGATTGTATTATTTATTTAGTGCATCATCTTTTTAATTCGAAAAATTCCACAAAAATCACATTAAACTCCTGTTAACTTGCTTGTTTACGCTATATTTTTGCATTGCATTTTTATTGCGTTTTCTTATTTATTAAAAATCAAAAACATGCATTTTTCCTACTGTTTGCATTAGAAAATCCATAAAAATTATTAAAACGTTTTGAAAAATTCCAAAAAAATTATATTTTGTGTGTTTTATCATCTATTAGTGTTAATGCAAAAACCACTAAAAATTTCAAAGTAAAAACCTTAAAAATTAGAAAAAACTTAAAAACTTCAAAAAAATAGAAAATCATAGAAAAATCACAAAAATATAAACTCATGTCTTCCTTATTTTGTTGCCTTTATTTTAAAATTAATTTGGGAAAATTTTGTGGTTGTTTGATATTTTTCATTCCTATTGTACTTTCAGCTAGCAGCTTATTCACTTTTTTCCTATATATTTACTTTTAAAAAAATACAAAAACATTTAGAAAAATCCCCAAAAAATCATAAAAATAGTAAAAAATTATAAAAAGACCAAAAAGATTTTATTCCCTAATTTTTGCCTATTTTTACCTATTTTTTCCTATTTTTATTAATACAATATTATCTCTTTCCCTATATTATATATATTCTCCATTATTGAAAAAGAAAATACAAAAACATAAAATATAAAAAGAAAAGACAAAATCAGTAAAAAGAAAACCAAAATACAAAATTAAAAATTAAAAAGAAAATAAAAAAATATAAAAACTCAAAACCCACAAAAACATTTGCTTTGCATAGTGTAGACAGTACATCACATTCACACACACACACACACATACACACACACACACACTTGTTTATCTATTCTGCCTTGCTCCCTGTGTTCGAACTCTCTGCATACTTGCTTCTATACATCTTTTGTGCAGAGTTAAAAATAAATTTTAACTTCACATTTGCTTGTCATTTCTTGATATCTATTGTGTGGGTTAATTGTTGATTAATTACGGTTTCTTGTGGGTCGCCACAGCGACATAGTAGTCCCGCCTTGTGTGGATTATTTAGACCCTTGATAAATCGTAGTAATCAAATGGCGTCGTTGCCGGGGAGCAACAACGCGTAGATCATTTTTGCTTCGTGATTGTGATACTTGTCTACATTTTTGCTTTCTTTATTTGCTCGCTTATTTGATATCATTGCTTGACTTGTCTACTCACTCTTCCTTGTTGACTTTGTGCGAGGAACCGCGGATAGAGGGAGGCGCTCTACCTTAGGCATCGGTGCACCCACGTGAAGGTGACAGAGACTTCTGACCGAGCATCAAAGAAGGCAGGGAGGACTTGAGAAGACAGTCATACTTTTGAGCATTTTTGTAGCATTTATTTGTGTAATTTATTGTGAGAGAGAGACTCTATATTTGTAATAATACAGGTACCCCAGGACTTTGGACTTTCGGGCCCAATTTCCAAGTGTTTGTATACTTGGGGGCTCACCGCGGATTTTACGGTTTTCATCACATCTTTTTTTCCTTTGTTTTTTCTCGATTTTGTTTTCTTCACTTTGTGTGATTGAGCCCTTAGATTTAGGAGTTGCTTGCGATAAATTAAGGCCAAACACCTAATATATCTTGCATGTACCTATAGCCGCGTTTGGACTTAGTCAAATTTTTAAACAGTCGTTTCATCATCTTCGAGCCTCCGCGCCGCGAGCCCACCCTGTCAAGCGCTACTCCTGAACTCGATGTGTCGAGAAGAGGAGGGGTGAGTCTAGACCGGACTTTTTGGATTGAGGATTGGTGACCGACTTGTGGTGCTTCACGTTAATAGCAATTTCTGAAACTTAGGGCGATTTCATCGACTTTGCATTTGCATATAGATAGGTTTCAATTCTGCTGAGCATCTTTGCATGTAGAGTGTTGGAGGCAAGGTGAGCATTTCTCTTTAGCATACATCATCGTTTTGTCGCTTGCATTGTTTTTCCGCCTCTCTACCTCTGTTTTTGATCACCTAGGTGCTAAGTAAAATTGACCCCTCGTTAGGCTCGTGCATTTCTCACTAAAAATCCAAAAAAAGTGATAATCAATAAAATTGGGACTGTTAATATTACTTGGCCCTAAAAACCACTAAAAAGGAAAATTTGTATTGGGGTGAGTAATCCCCTCATTGTCTTTGTTTTACTTGCTCGCGCACACACTAAGGATTAGTGCACAAATCCCATTGAGCCCCTAAGTGTTTGTGCAACTTCTTGACTTTTCACCTAACTCTAAAACAGAAAAGATAAAAAGACCGATTTTTCGGTCTCTGCCAAGTTGAGTAGGTGAATTGAGGGTTTGATTGATTCATTTTTGCTTGTGATTGTTTTTGTGTGCATACTCGATCTTCTCTGCGCATTTGCGCCTTTCTTCTCACTTCTCTTGACTTGACCTTCGTGTTCTCCCGATCATTTTCTCTTGTTTCGAGATGGATCCCTGAAGCGATTTTTATCCGGATTTTGCGGATTCCTCTTACCCTCCAGTCGGTCCACCTCCCTTTTATCAGGAGGATCCTCCTCCTATTTTTTCTGATTTCTCTACATATCCGCCTCATCCACAGTATCACAACTCGGATTTCTACCCACCTCCACCTCCATCCGTATATTATCCACCTCTACTTTCACATCCACCCGAGTCTGACCTGTTAGAGTCACCTCCCTTGATCTCTATGAGTGATATATTGAACCGAATGATAGAGCATCTTGATTTGATGAATGATGATATGGCTATCTTGAGGAGAAGACAGATTGACGCTCCATTCGTCGCGGATACGGAATTCCTTGTGGGTGATCATGGGAGCTTGCAATCACCAAAAATACAAAAAAAATGAGAAAAACATAAAAACACAAAAAGATTTTGGGAGTCACACGATCGAGCCACGTTGTGAGGAGAGGGGTCAATTGCCCAATCATTTGACCACACATCCACTCACTTCTTGTCCCATCTCCAACCCTGAGGGTGCCTATGTACAGACTGCTCTGGGCACTCCTCATGTACATGCTGATTCCGACTTCCTCCCTTGTATGGAGGAGGTCCAAAAATTCAAAAAAATGCTATCTGAACCCGAAGTGGTGGCTACTATTCATGAGATCATCCAAGCCCCACTTCAGCAGGCCATGACTGATTTATCTACCCCTCTTCCCAAGAAGAGAAAGTGGAGGAGCAGATCTGAGCGTCACATTCTGACCATGGCCACTGCCCTCGCCATCACACACCGTCCCATTCCCAGAAGGAAGAACACAACTACACCTTTCATCACTTGCACCATCTCTGACTATACTTGTGATCACACTCTCCTAGACGGTGGTGCGTCTATTAGCATATTACCCTTCTCGCTGGTACAGTCTCTTCACTTAGGGCCTCTCAAGAAAATCAGGATGATCGTTCAGTTTGTTGATGGACTATTAAGAGGCCGAAGGGTATCCTTGAAAACACCGTCGTTTCTATTCAGGTCACGAGCTACCATCTTGATTTTGTCGTGTTGCCCATGGAGACCTCCACAGGGGAGCCATCTCCAATCATCTTGGGACGATCATTCCTTGCCTCTACGAAGGTCGTTATTGACTACGGATCAGGAGAGATTCGCTTCCGTCCTGTTGACGAGAGCGAAATGTTGATCGCCACACCCACTGTTGACCAGAGACCTGCATCTGATACACACTCACCGATCTTAGCTGACTCCAAGGCCTGTGACCGATCTGATGAATTAGAGATGTTTCCTCACCGACCGTTGATGAGACCCGACGAATCCCCCGAAAGGGGTGGAAATCGGAAAGCTTAGACCTCGTATTTCCTCCTCCTGGTGTGTGGCGATGTGTTGATGAAATCCAAAGTATTTACGTGATTGATCCATTTGAGCGGAGGGAAGATACCAAGACTAGACAGGACGGGCCTGGTTTGACTACTTCCACTGATAAGTCCGTTCCTGGTCACTCACAAGTAAAGATAATTGAGGACAGTTATGATGTTGCCCATTATCTTGAGAGACCTCATGAGGAAACAGATAACCCAAGTGAGATTCTTGAGGACGATCTAAGTTTGTATACTTCTACTGATGATTTCGTTCCTTTTGATTTTGACCTGGATGACCCCTCGCAGGATGACTCCGATTACACTTCTTTCGAGGATGATGAGTTTATCCCATTCCACTTTGATATCGGCGAGACTTCCAAGGGCGGACCTGACCACACTTCTTCCACTCGACCGTCTGCGCCTTCACATCATAGGACCACCAAGGGCGAACCCAGCCAGACTACTTTCATTGACCAGTTCGTTCCCTTCCGATTTGATTCCACCGAGGGCCTTCACCGTGTCGACCCTGATCGACTTCCGTCCACTGTGGATCCCGATGTCCACATACACCACACCAGATCTATCCCTCAGCGGTCTCGCAAGAAGGTTTGCTTTCCACCTTCTTATGATCATCCATTTATGTTGTAGATTCTCTCCCGTGACTCTCTGTTCTCTCTCCCATTTTGCTCGTCCACCCATTCTCGTGTTTGCCTTGCTTAGGACGTACTTTGTCCTAAGTATAGGGGGGTGGATGAGCCGAGTGTTCATTCTTCGTTCCGTGTCATCACTCTTGTTGTTTCCTATACTTAGGACTTCTTTTACCCTAAGTATAGGGGGAGTGGTGTGTACATCCTCTGAGCTCTTCTTTCATCTATTGATTTCTTTTTTTCTTTTCTTCTTTTCCTCTTCTATATCCTGTATCTATCAAAAAGGTGTCATCCCTTATAGACAGTTTTCTATACTTAGGACGTACTTTGTCCTAAGTATAGGGGAGTGTGCATCCCGAGTTGTTCTAGTCATTCCGATCCTCTCCATTGTCTCCTCTTCTTGTCTATATTGAGGGATATCTTACCCTAAGTATAGGGGGAGACAATCTGAGTACGATCTGTTCATTCCCACCCTTGACCCTCTCTGCGTTGTGTACAGTCTGTTATACTTAGGATTATTTGATCCTAAGTATAGGAGGGACGGTCAACTTCTCATTCTTTTGTTCATTCGTATTCATCTCTTATTTATTTATTCATTAGACTTTTCTATACTTAGTACGAGTTATGTCTTCTCTTTTTTCTCCGATCTATGAGGACATAGCTCAAGCTAAGTATAGGGGGTCGTATATACTATGTATATACTTTAGCCATAACTCGTACTTTCGTATTTTTACTAATAAATATGGCTAATTATTCTTTAAAATTCATTAAAAACCTTAACAGCAAGATGTTTCATTCCTCAAATTCTTCTTGTATATACTGATTAATAAATCAGGTGAAAATATTTTTTGCAAAATGTTTGAAAAATAGTTTGAAAATCCTCAAGAAAAATCTCTTGAAAACTATTTTGGAAAACGTTTTGTTACATGTTTTCAACCTTTGTAAAAACATTTTGATTTAAAAAATTATTTTCTTCGTGTGAAATAAAATGTTTGAAAAATGATTTGCAAATGGTTTGAAAAATGGTTGCAAAAATATTTGAAAAATCTATACATACTATTTGGAAAACCTTTGCAAAATGATTTTTCAAATGTGTGTACATGTTTGTAAAACTATTTTGGACTATAGTTTTCAAAAATTGTTTGAAAAACCTGTGTCAAATAAGTTTGAGGAATATATACATCACACCAAAAATCCACTATATTTATACCTATAATATTGACCACTTACCCTTGTAAATTCTTAAAATCCACTTCTTGTATATATAAGAAGCACTCCCGTGTAAATATTTGTACCTAGATTTTGGCCAAAATCTTTTGTTTTCAAAAATGCCAAAAACATTTGCAAAATTAAAATTCAAAAACATTATAAAACTTTTTGAAAAATATAAAAAAATGCATCATCATCATCATCATCTTTTCAAAAACCCATAAAAAAGTTCAAAATCTTTGAAAATTGCATCACAAAAATATTTTCTGCATAGCATTGCATAGCATGAGCATTTTTCGGATTGAGTTTGGTAGTTGAACAAGTTTAAGCAAAATCCGAAGATTGAAGCATGATTGGACCTTAAAATCTACCTAATAACAGGAACCTTATAGGAACTGGGTTTGAGGTACTTCAGGTCTAGTTGACTTAATTCTTTGAGGATCACGAGACTTGGTTCAATGGATTCTTGACTGCCTAAGTAGAGTATTTCGGAACACACACACACGACTCTTGTTGATAATGACCTAACTTGGACACTTGCACCTTTCACATGGCTCAACTCAGTTGGAGTGGTGAGGGGGTTGGATTTGCCGGTATGAGACGTACACAGGTGGAAACATTTGTCCTCTTCTAGGGAGGGAAGTGCGCCCCAACCCGTCCAGTAATGATGAGTTTCAAGGATAGGAGATTTTGGGTTGCAATAAAGCTTCAAAAGAGGGATAGTTCACTGGCTCAAGAGGAAAAACTCCTTACGTAAATGCTGCTGTGAATAGTATTTTAAAAAAAATGTTTATGCATGTACAAAAATAAAAAGCCTGCAAAGTATGTACATATGTTGTAAAGTCAAATAAGCAAGCTTGAGCTTCAAAGTCAAATCATGTGAGCCTGCAGCTGGATGACTTGACTACACTGGTCTTGCATCCTAGGATAGGTAGCTACACTGGCTACCGTCCATTCTTCTCTTCACCCCTCCTCTTGGGCTGGTTGCCACTTGAACTTAGAAGGGAATACCCTGCTCCTTGAGGGATGAGTTGTTGGATTGGGGAATCATTGGGTTGTCATATTAGAGAAGTCAGTCTCTTTGTCATTTCAGTTGGGGAGAGCCACTATCACTTACACTGTACGAGTCAGATTCATAGTCGTAAGGGTTTGCGTATGAGTTGAAATATTTCTGACCTGGCTATTGAGGAAACTTGAGCAGAGTTTTGGGATTCTCGAAGGTTGTTGGACTTCAAATCCAGTTCTCATTAAGGTTCCACCCGCACTAAAAATCCAAAGGTCCGACTTCAGCTCCAAACTTTGATTTTGTGAAGACAAGTTTGATAATTGAACTAAATCCAATTTCTTCTTTTTCTTTTCTTTCTTTTTCTTTCTGCACTTATTGCATAAGTGTTTGCTAGGGACTAGCAAAGGTAAAGTATAGGGGGATGATGAAGCCACATTTTATCATATTTATTCTATCATTTTGGCATCAAAAACCTTAGCAAATGCGTGTAAATAGCATTAAATCCATCGTCTTAGCATTCATGCATGTGCATCCAAATAGTGTATAAAATACAGTAATTAAAGACAAAATTATAGAATAAATAAAAGAAAAGAAAAAGAATAAAATATTGTAAATATTTTATGAACCAAACCCCCTAGACCTAGGCATCTAGATGAATAGGTCGACAAGGAATAAAGTAGGGGGAGATAAGGGTCAAAATACACATAAACCCCTTCTTTTTAATGCATTCTTTATTCATTTTGGGACCTATTTTTGGTTCTAATTTTTATACTTCAAATAAAGAAACTTTGTACATGAAAGTTGTAGATAATTTAATAAAGAAAAATACAAAATTGATTTCAATGAAGAATAATGTACAAATAAAAAGTTATGGTCTGAACAAGATTCCAAAACTCCAACTTCCCAGACCCGTATCTTGCAAATAAAAACTCGAAATGTACAAACTCACCTTTAATTGTATATAGAATAAAATAATCTATTTAATGGAGGTGGTTTTGTATTTTTCGGAGTTCCGGTATGAAAGTTGAGTTTTGGACCCCTGTTGTATACATGTACAGATTAATATATTCAATTTATTATTTATTCATTATTTTTGTAATTTTATATTTTTATAATTTTGTAAATATTACTTATAATATATTTTTATATTAAAATCAGAATAAAAACCTAAATAAAACTCAAAATAAAATACATGTAAATAAAGTACATAGGTACTATACCTATACTTATACCTATATAAAGTATACTTATATTTTATTAAATATACAAAATACATCAATAAAATAAAATAAAAATATATTTGTGTGTATAAAATTATTTTATGATTTTATAAAATACCAAATAAAAATAATAAAATTAAAATACATAAAATAAAAGAATAAAATATATAGATATTATACCTATATAAGCTACAATAAGTAACTTGTAAAAATATACCTCATAAAAATAATTAAAAATCAGAATAAAATACTATATAAAATAATAAATATTTTTTATTTAATAACCTAAATCTAATAACACCATTTACTATTTTAATTTGAATTAATAAAATAATTTTTGTTGGTTTTTCCTGGTTGGTCCACGTGGACCAACCAGGTGGGTCTGACAGTTGACCTCGGTCAACTGTCTGACCCCCTTGTTATTGTCAGATTGTTGGTTTTTCCGCCCATTTCGCAGATTTATCGAGGTCTAATCTTTCCTCCTTTCGTGATGATGTCTTCTGCAACTTTGGTCCACTACCATAGGGCATACACGCCCTTAGCTCTTCTCGGGCTATGGATCATTGTAGCGCTCCAGATCTCTCGATTTGCGAGCTGTGCTCGTCAACCATTCAAAACAACCCCCAGTCCTCCCTTCCATCTTTGAACCGCCTTTGGCCATAGCTGAGACATCCGAGGAATCGATTGGGATCCCCGGTGATAGGGGGTTGATCCCCGACCTTGTCGAGGTGCAGCGGAGGCCTAGACGCGTTCCCAGCCATCTCCGACGGCCGTGCCGCCGTGAGGTTCCAACCTCGAGCACACAGCTCTTGAGGTCATTTCTTCTTCTTTTTCTTATTCGCTTTTACTTCAAGTAGACTTAGGATTCGTTTCCACCCTTCCATCTCGCTTCCTGCTCGACCAATTGCCATCTTCATCCCCCTCGCCGGAGCAAGCTCCTGCGAGTGCTCCTCTCCGCCACCAACACCCATTTTGCATGCTGGAGGTTCGCGACACTTTGCCCGCGCCCCTCTTAACCTTTCCTGCAGGTCCTTGGAACGCCTGGGAGCGGGTTTTGGACGTCGCCGGAGACACCTAGGCCCCTTCTTCTTCTCCGGCGTTGTGGAGGAGCCGAGGGGGTCGCCACCCCTTTTTGCCGCTACCAGGACTTAGAGGACGACCGCAGGAACTGAGGGGACCCATTTTGGAGCTTTGCCGAGCAGCGGAGGAGGGAGATCGGAGCTCGGGAAGCTAGCCCCCACGCTTGTTCTTCCCAGTTCTTCGAAGGATCTTCTCTGCCGTTGGATCTTGAGGGTGTCCCAGAAAGAGCAGCCACCGTCGGATCTTCAAGAGCCCCGACCGTTCGATCATCACGCGCATTCTAATCTGGACCGTCCGCTCACGAAGGGGTATCGGCCATGCGGGCTTGACACGTGGATAAGTGGAGCCGATCTGACCGTCCGCCAGCGCCCTTAGCCTTGGGTATTTTACGATTAAACCCTCGGTGTTTTTTTTGTATTTTATATTAAAAACTTAATCATTCGTCAGCGTTTAAATATTTGCGTAATTGTTGCATATAGGCCCCCCGGTTTTCATTGTATTACTTATAGGTCCCTGCCAGGTCACGTGCATTGCGCACGTGACTTGGCGATTTTGCAGAGGGGCCCCGGGTTTTTCACGTATTTAAATTTTAGTTCTAAAACATTCGATTACAGTATAAAAATTTCTGGACATTTTGCAATAGAACCCTCAGACTTTTTGCTAAATACCTTTGTACCCCTGCCAGGAGCGCGTGCTTGCGCACGTGGGCTTGGTGATTTTGCAAGGGTACCCTCGCGGGTTATGTGATTGTTATTTAGTCCATTTATTCTCATAATTAAGTGTTATATTTTGTGAAAAATTGCATGTTCGCCCCTGGATGTTTCTATATTTGCAATTATACCCCTGCCAGCTTAGCATTTTTGTGTGATTGTATTATTTATTTAGTGCATCATCTTTTTAATTCGAAAAATTCCACAAAAATCAAATTAAACTCCTGTTAACTTGCTTGTTCACGCTATATTTTTGCATTGTATTTTTATTGCATTTTCCTATTTGTTAAAAATAAAAAACATGCATTTTTCCTACTGTTTGCATTAGAAAATCCATAGAAATTATTAAAACGTTTTGAAAAATTCCAAAAAAAATATATTTTGTGTGTTTTATCATCTATTAGTGTTAGTCCAAAAATCACTAAAAATTTCAAAGTAAAAACCTTAAAAATTAGAAAACACTTAAAAACTTCAAAAAAATATAGAAAATCATAGAAAAATCACAAAAATATAAACTCAGTTTCTGTGTCTTCCTTATTTTGTTCATTTGAAAATTAATTTGGGAAAAGTTTATGGCTATTTGATATTTTTCATTCCTATTCTACTTTCAGCCAGCAGCTTATTCACTGTTTTTGCTCTATATTGACTTTTAAAAATTACAAAAACATTTAGAAAAGTCCCCAAAAAATCACAAAAACAGTAAAAAATTATAAAAAGACCAATAAGATTTTATTCCCTGATTTTTACCTATTTTTACCTATTTTTTTAATACAATATTATCTCTTTCTCTATATTATATATATTCTCCATTATTGAAAAAGAAAATACAAAAACATAAAATATAAAAAGAAAAGACAAAATTAGTAAAAATAAAACCAAAATACAAAATTAAAAATAAAAAAAGAAAATAAAAAATATAAAAACTCAAAACCCACAAAAACATTTGCTTTGCATAGTGTAGACAGTACATCACATTCATACACACACACACACACACACACACACACACACACTTGTTGATCTATCCTGCCTTGCTCTCTGTGTTCGAACTCTCTGCATACTTGCTTTTATACATCTTTTGTGCAGAGATAAAAATAAATTTTAACTTCACATTTGCTTGTCATTTCTTGATATCTATTGTGTGGGTTAATTGTTGATTAATTACGGTTTCTTGTGGGTCGCCACAACGACATAGTAGTCCCGCCTTGTGTGGATTATTTAGACCCTTGATAAATCGTAGTAATCAATAATTGTGACCTTACCTTTTTTGCAATAACACTTATACTCATGTTTGCAATAACACTTATAATCTTGTATTCTTATAAAATCCACAGTATTGTTCTGCCCTTCCAATATTACACTTGTGTTCTTATATTATTTTTACGGAATGACATAGCAGTATTGTGAATTTTGTATGAATAAATGAGCACAAGTGTTATTGAAAAAAAGTATGAGCACAATTGTAATTGTAGAATCTCGATGGGAAACAAGGGTTTCAGACCCTTATTTTTTGAGTAAATTACAAAAAAATCTATCTGTCCTTTGAGAGGTAACGGTATGATAATCTTCCGCATCTATTTCAAATGTGATTTCAAGTTAATATGACTTACTACACATATGACATTAAATCAAGTACTTTAGTCCGAAAATACATTACAAAGGATCTTAAAATTAGAGTATTAAAGGAATTTTGTGCACTTTAGTTTTTTTGTGATTTCTTTGAATTTTTTATGTGCCCATGTATGTATCATCTAGGAGCCTGTGGTTTATTTCTCTGTTCTTGATATATAAGACATGCCGATATGTATGCACATATACATTAAAAATGCTGATCTAGTCCAATTGATTATGATCACTATCATCAATTAAACCTACAATCCAAATCTTGAAGAACAAATATTCTATAGGTACTTGAAATATATACATGTTTTTTTTAACAGGTAAATATGAGAGGAGGAGAATTGAACCATAGTCCTTTAAGTGGTAGAAACACTACTCTACCACTGTATTGTTGAAGTAGGTTCATTTGTATACGTGTTACTTTACCTGAAAATTTAGTAAAAATCTTGGAGAGCATTGACCTCCAAGAGAAGGTTGGAATCGACCCATGAGTGCATTATTTTACCAACCAAAAAAAGGGACACAAATCAAAAGAAAAGCAGATAAAGTTAATTAAGATTATAAAAAAGAGGAGAAAGGCGACACAAAGGCCGGTTTCTGGAGAGAGGTCTGCGTCCTGTACTCTCCACCTTCTTTTTTTTTTTTTTTGATGAGTAAGTGTAAACTATGTATTACTCATGGAAAAAGAAACTTACAAAAGATTATGGCTAGTAATCGCAGCCAAAATTTCTAGAACAACAAAAAAACAGAGGGTGAATTTACAAGCTGAAATCCCTGAGGGAGTCAAAAACTCAGGAATCCCCTGTAATCATAATCTGGTTGAAGGTGCACAGAATATCTGAAATGGCTCCCACCTTCTTCATTAAGCATACGTTTACTTCTCTAACAAAAACTCCCCCTCCTTTTCCAAATCTGCCCCTCCCCTCTTTCCTCCCAACCACCGTCGCTTTCTGGAGCAGCTCAAGTGGCACTGCCCATAATTTTATCGAAGAAGGATGGGCATTTTCCCGTCCTCTATTTATGTCCCCCTCCCTCCCGTTTCCACTCCCCCCTCCGGATTGCCCAATCCGCGGAGTGAGCTGCCAGTGAAGGAGATGTCGCGGATCGAATAAAGGTACATGTTTTATGTTCTTGAGGATTTTGTGTGTATGTGGATCTGTTCCAGTTGTCAAAGTTTCCTGTTTGATTGCCTTCTAAGCTCTATGGTTCCTGCTTTGATGTCTTCCCTGCCCTCTGCGATCTGCTGACTTTGGAATTTGCTTGTTGGCCGATATTGACTAGGTGGGTTTTCTTGGTAATTACTTGGAGTTGGGTCATCTTCGTGTTTCTGGAATTTTTTGGGGTCTGGTCGTCGTGGGTTAATTGGTTAATTGCGGTTCAGGGGATGCTGCTTGTCAACGGTTTTGATTGATCCATCTCAAGATGGAGTTTTTCTCAGTTGGGTAATCTTGTTTGCACGAGTGGTACGATAACGTTCGCATCTTTGTTGGGATTTCTCTAGATAGTTGCCTGCTGTCTGTCATCTTTATGTTCTGAGGTTTTGTCTCCATGTTTTGGAATGCTTTAATTGATTATGGTTATCTGGGTTTCTTCTTCTTCTTCTTCTTCTTCCATTATGGGCAGTCAATTGGGTTTGTCTAGCTCTGTTTGATTCCACAAAGTTTGAATTTTTCCTTGTTTTTGTTGCTCCCAGACGTCTTTCTCTCATCTGAGTTGAATTGTGCCGTTGTTTGTTGTGATATACTGGAGAGGAAATGCCTGGGGTGGCATTAGAAGGAACCGAAGTGAAGGGGGGATCCAATGATTTGAACTCGCCCGTTGGTAAGGATAATGAGTCCGCCACCAAGTCCGTTGTGACCAACTTTGGCTCCTTGAGCCAGCCAGGTGAGGCTCTAGAATCACCTTGCGTGGATAGGTCTATCGATAGACTATACGACAACGTGTACGAGATGCAGAGCTCCGGTGATGGATCACCGTCTAGATGCAGCTTTGGGTCTGACGGAAACGAGTCCAGGATCGACTCGGAGCTGAGGCATCTTGTTGGTGGGCAAGTGGAGGTGATAGAGGACGGGGGTAGTGTAAAAGAGGCGATTATAGATGAGGAGAATGGATCTTCCGAGAAGAAGGTGGATGCTACCGAGAAGACTCCGTCTCCACCTAATGAGTCTTCTGGTTCTTCAAATAAACAGAATCAGGCTGGAAGTGTGCAATTGGATTCAGATGCTTCACACAAATCACACAGACGCAAAGTCTCCCCTGAAAAATCGGATAGAAGCTCAGGGAAAGCAAATGGAAGCATAGGGTCCTCGAAAAAACTAAAGAATCCATTGACTAAGGAGGCTAAAACACAGAATGGTACCGAGAACCCGTCTGAGGCAGCACTTGATAACCCAAATCTCGGGCCATATCTGTTGAAGCATGCTAGAGACCTTGTCGCGGCAGATAACCACAGAAGGGCACTGGAATATGCTATTCGTGCAGCAAAATCATTCGAGAAATGTGCTAATGGGAAGCCAAGTCTGGACTTGGTTATGAGCTTGCACGTTCTTGCTGCAATCCATTGTAGTCTCGGACAACATGATCAAGCCTTACCTGTGCTTCACCATGCACTCGAGATCCCCATCCTTGAAGAAGGCCAAGAGCACGCGCTTGCGAAATTCGCAGGTCATATGCAATTGGGTGATACATATGTCATGGTCGGCCAACTGGAAAATGCGATACAGAGTTATTCGATGGGGCTCGAACTTCAGAAAAAGGCTCTGGGAGAAACTGATCCCAGGGTGGGCGAAACCTGTCGGTACTTGGCTGAAGTTCATATGCAAGCATTGCAATTCGCTGAAGCCGAGAGGCTATGCAAGATCGCACTCGATATCCATAAGGCAGGCGGTGAGTCCGCATCTTTGGAGGAAATTACTGATAGGAGGCTGATGGGTCTTATTTGCGAAACCAAGGGAGACCATGAATCTTCCTTGGAGCATCTAGTGTTGGCAAGTATGGCCATGGTGGCCAATGGCCAGGAGACCGAGGTTGCTTCTGTTGATTGCAGTATAGGAGATACTTACTTATCTCTCACTCGATACGATGAAGCAGTGTTTGCGTATCAGAAAGCTCTTACAAAATACAAGACTGCCAAGGGAGAAAATCACCCAAGTGTTGCTTCTGTTTTTGTTCGTCTAGCCGATCTTTATAACAAAATCGGAAAGCTCAGAGAATCCAAGTCTTACTGCGAAAATGCTTTGAGGATTTTCGGGAAACCTCCTCCAGGGACCCCTTTAGAGGATATCGCCACGGGTTACACCGATGTTTCCGCAGTATATGAATCAATGGGAGAATACGACCAAGCTCTGAAGTTGCTCAAGAAGGCTTTGAAAGTTTACGACGATGCTCCTGGCCATCACAGCAGTATTGCTGGAGTTGAGGCTCAGATGGGGATCATATATTATGTAATAGGGAAATATAATGAATCATACTCTTCACTTCGAAGCGCGATCCTCAAGCTTCGTGCGTGTGGAGAGAAGAAATCGGCCTTCTTTGGTGTTGCGCTGAATCAACTGGGTTTGGCATGCCTTCAAAGGTATGCTATAAACGAAGCTGCGGATCTCTTCGAGGAGGCCAAGGGTATTCTTGAGCAAGAATATGGTCCTTATCATCCAGATACTCTAGGAGTTTACAGCAATCTCGCAGGAACCTATGATGCCATGGGAAGGTATGTTCTCGGTCTCTTTTGCAATGTGGTTTGTTTCTGCCTTGATCAATTTCAACTAAGAGATTTCTTTCTAAAGCATGTTTAGTAAATCTTCTAGTCAACTAATCACATAGGATCTTTTAATTTGCACATACGGAATGTGCAATCATGGGATTTTATATTTAGAAATGAGGCTTAGATTCGTATCCATTCAAATCTCAAATACGAAATATTTATGATTACTATTTTCAACACCTCAACTACTTTGTTGGCTTTCAGATTTTCCTTTCTTTTCCTTTTGATCCGTGATTGATGCAATTATTATGCAGGTTGGATGATGCCATTGCAATCCTGGAACACATCGTTTTAATCAGGGAGGAGAAGCTGGGAACAGCAAATCCCGACGTCGATGAAGAAAAGAGGAGGTTGGCAGAACTTCTCAAGGAAGCTGGCAGAGTAAGGAACAGGAAAGCCAGGTCGTTGGAGAATCTCTTGGATACCAATTCCCGCGTTGGAAAGAAAGATGCCGTTACTGCAGTGTGATTCGTGGATTACATATTTGCTCATGTGAGGAAACTGGAAAATGATGACATATGTGTATAATAATATCTCAGTAGAGCTGATTCCTGGCTGTTCCGGTCAGTATTTTCCAGTTAAAAAAAAGGTAATCCATAAGAGGAGATTGATTCCATGTAAGATCCACGATTTCATTCGTTTAAAATGACTCATATTATTTCTTCAAAAGATGAATAGTTACTTGTGTTATACATAAGAGGTATTGTTTTACTTTGAATGTGGTTTGGTTCGTTAAATTGTGGGAAACTACTGTTGTCATCCACAGCTGTGTATATCTACTTTTCAGTGTCTCGTCCAGTTTGAATTGTAAAAAACTCAAGGGGAGAGAGTTCCACTACTGATTGTTTGGTTGTTATGTGGTTTAAACATCATTTGCTTGTTACTGTTCAATGTGTCGGGTTTTTTCTCCCATTTGCCTTGCATGTTGCATCACGAAAACCCGAGATTTCGGTAGAGTCCAGTGTTGTATTACCTTGTGCGACACTGCCAGGCTGTAGGAGCCAAAATGTCGGTTGCCTGCAAAATCTAACAGTGATCTGGGAGACCTAGAGCATAATGAAATCGGCCAAATCCAGATCTGGTACATAGGATCCCTGCTATCACTGGCCATTTAAATTTTCACGTCAACCACATTATTGGCTGTGATTTTTATTGGGATGGGAATAGTGGGTGTCCATGGGATTGATATAAAAATTTAATCTGCTGTCCTCGTGCTGTCAGACGTGACAGATCTGTGGGAATTATCCAGTTGGGGGTGTGGGGACCGAGAGGTTTGGAATGAAGTGAAGCGGGTGGTGGTATGATGCATGAACTGGTGGTTGAGGTGCATCAGATTCTTCCACTTGTTAAATTCTGGGCTCCAGAGGGACAGAGCTGTGGGGACGGGAACCACTTTGATATTTGGACGCGGCTTCCCCAATTGGGTCCCTAGTTGCCCTGGCCATGGATCAGACCCAGCTCATCCAATATTTTGATTGGCATCTTCTACAGGGACCTGAACAAAAATATCTGGTTTCTGAATTTGTCCTTCTGACGTGCCTGAAAGGTGATGAGAAAGCCTGTTTGGATTTCTTTCCGAGCCGACGACTATAACGTGAATGCCTGACTATGGCAGGGGGCGCGGGTTTGGGGACTGATGAAAGATATCGGTAAAAGCATAGTCTGTTTGATAATATAAACTGATATGGAAGTGCATTATGGTGTGATGAGGGTCTTCACCATCTAGTTGAAAGCAAGCTAAAAGTGATCAACTTTAGAACAATCAGTAGGAAGCAATTCCTCAATCTTTCTAATTCATCTCCAATTTAGTCATGGACCTTGTTGTCTTCAAAGGGAAGGAACTTGTTAATTACATCCGAAATATTGTTTACCCAAATACTATGCAAAATGTTTCCCTTCTCAAAAAATAATTCAATTGAGACAACCCTTATCAGATAGTAATGTGCATGTATTTAATGAATCAAAACACCTGCAAACATGGTCAACCAATTCGCGATAACACGTCTTGAGACCAAAGTCAAGAAAATAGTCGGTTGTAGTACTGTCCCAGTGCCTGCTATTCAGCAAAAATATATCGATCTCTTTATAACTCGCGGAGGCGAGCAACAAATTGAACGAAGTCAAATATGGATCCTAAGTCAGGTGTATCAAGTCAATGTATATGTGCATTTGTGTCTCCAAGTGTTGTTTTGTTGATTGGAGCAAAATAACTATCATTTCTAAGGCTCTTGTCAATAGATTTAAACATATCTTTTGGATCAACACTTACCAAAGAATTTGTGCGCCTTTCTCAAACTCATATCTACAACAGACTACAGTGCAATTGTCGGTGAGATCATTGTTGATTGGAGATAATGAAAGATCGATGTGGTGATCATGAATATTGACTTTCAAAAGGCTTTTGACTCTGTTGACGACGGGAGCTTTCTGTTGGGAAATCAAGGTTCCCTTAACCTGTCATGCAAAGGATTATCAGAAGCAGAACGTTACCCACATGAGAATCAAGCACAATAATCGAGATAATCAAGCGACTACAAAGAGACGAGAATTTTAACGTAGGAAAACCTTCCTCGATGTGAAAGAGGGAAAAAACCCACAGGATACGACGACTCACAACAAATTCACTAGGTCGAAAACGAGAGGGCACAATGTCTTCTCAGTTTTGTTGTCTGACAAAAATGAGGAACACTTACAATAATAAAATCAGATAAATGACACCTTAAACTTGAAGAACACGATACTGATGCTTCTCCTTGCCAAGTGTTGTCCCTCCTCATACGCGATCCTTCCTTGCACGATTTCTCTTCGCACATTGGTCGTGAGCCAACTGCGGTTGATCCCACACGTGCTACTCTCCTAGCACGGATGCACCTCGCACCTCCTGCGGGCTATTCGTCGCGGACGGCTCGTCGCACCTCTGGCACGGACGGTCCTCATGGATGCGGCTGCTCTTCGTGCCTCCGGCTTGGACTACTTCTCTCCTTGCTTGAGAAGAGAGAACTAAGAGAGAGAGAGAGAGAGAGAGAGAGAGAGAGAGAGATGTAAGGGTGAGAGATAATCCCCTTTGCCTTGCATAGGGTCCTTATTTATATGGTAACAACTCTCCTTCTTTCTCCTAATCCTACATGAAGTAGGAGTCCCACTTTGCATGGGACATACAAGAGGCGGTTGGGGCCCTCCAACAAACTTAGGAAATTTGTAAAAAATGCCCCAAGGATGTGGGACCGAAAAATAACCCAACAACCTCCCTCTCCGGTCCCAATGGGGAAGTGTCACCAAGAAGATGATCACTGAGAGGTGACACCACTCAGCACTCTACAGAGCTGCAACATATATTGAGTCACACCCTTCGTTAAGATATCTGATGGATTTTCATCTTTGTAGACCTTCTTCAATATGAGATGCTTCTTCTCAATGACATCTCTCAGCCAATGATATCACACGTCTATCTGCTTTGTAAGAGCATGATTCATCGTGCTCTTGCTCAGATCGATGGTGCTCTGGCTATAACAGAAGAGCGAGTCACTGTCTTCGCATCCAAGTTCACCAAGAAATCGATGTAACTACATCACTTCTTTTCCTACTTCTGTTGTTGCAATGTACTCGACTTCAGTCATTGAGAGTGTAATACATTTATGAAACTTGAACTGGCACAAAATCGCTCCCCGTGCGAAATTGAAAATGTACTTGGAAGTGGATTTCCTCTGATCCACATCTCCTACCGCGTCAGCATTTATGTATTTACAGAGTTTGGAATCTAACCTTCCAAACATCAAACACATACTTGGGATCCTTCTCAAGTATCTCAGAATCTACTTCACCGCTTCCTAGTGATCCTTCCCTGGATTTGACATGAATCTGATCACTATGCCCATGGTATGAGCAATGTCGGGTCTGGTGCAAACCATGGCGTACATAAGGCTGTCAACTGCGGATTGGTAAGGAATCTTGGTTATCTTAGCTTTCTCCTCAAAATTAGACGAATATGTGCCTTTTGTCACCTTGAAATGAGCGGCAAGGGGCGTTCTGACAGGCTTCACATTCTTCCTGTTGAACTGCTCCAAAATGTGTTCAACATACTTCTCTTGCGACAATCACAACCTACGCTTCTTCTTGTTGTGAGTGATCTGCATCCCAACCATGTTGCTTGCCTTGCCTAAATCCTTCATTCCAAATTCCATGGAGTCCCTTTTGAGCTTTGCAATCAACCCGAGATTGTGACCAACTATCATCATGTCATACATATAGATCAAAAGGATAATGAACCTGCCATTGGAAAGATGTCGAATTGAAGTTCTGTTGTATCATGAAGGCATTGATAAATTCTAGATTTATCTACATTATTCTCTATTATTATCTCTCTTAGGAAAACTAATAAAAAGTACTCATAATCAACCCTAATTAATTAAATATATGCTGTAAATAAATGACTCTAATTAGTGTATATTATTATCATTATTATTGTATTATTATTTTATGTATTTATTATTTATTAAAAATCCTATAAAATTAGCATAAAATTGAACATAATTAATTTAACCTCATTCATAAATTAAAAATCCAAAAAATAAAAAAAGGATTTTACAAAGTACTTTATTACTTTAAATTACTTGCAAAAATGGTAACTATGTTTAGATGATT
This sequence comes from Ottelia alismoides, assembly GCA_037367405.1. Lineage (NCBI taxonomy): Eukaryota > Viridiplantae > Streptophyta > Magnoliopsida > Alismatales > Hydrocharitaceae > Ottelia > Ottelia alismoides. Next base: position 678,329 of record JAZKJV010002389.1, on the reverse strand, counting down.
TTATTTCTCTTTGAGTTCTACATGAAAGTTGTAGATCTCAACAAGATCTACAACTTTTATGTCTCTCATTTTCTTTAATTCATCTTTAATTAATTAGTTTGATTTTATTCCTTTTTATTGATTATTTGATTATTTGGTTGGGCCACATGGTCCAATCCTCACCCACCATGTAACCCCGATCCTTTATAGTTACCCGCCTCTTATCCTAGTTATCTGGTCACCTTGATCATACGGGCATGATTTCATTAGCATTTCTCTACGTGACATCCACTTGCTCTTGTGATGAAGTCATCATGGACGCTCGTTAATGCAATATCTTACGTCATCTGATCCCGATTAGGCAGTTGGGATGTTAGCCCCGATCGCCAACTACCTCTGCTAAGAGGTGCATTTAGGCTCCAAACCGACCAACTTCACTAACTTATCTCAACTTCCTCAACCTTTCCTCTGACCAACTGCCACCGCCCTAGACTTTGCCTAACTCCCCTCTTCCATGCTGACCTCCAAACCAACCCTAACCCTAACTGACCCATTGTTGGCAGCGATTGAAACCATCATCGACAACCACTTGAAGGTTACTTCCTTAGACTTCAAATAATCTTCCTCTGCCCAAGAGGCGGTGGTCCACCTTTATTTGAGTAACCCCCTAGCTAAAATATATAAAAAAAATATTTTTGTGTTTTCTATATTTGTACAATTTTTGTGGTGATTTTATAAAAACATGGAAAATAGAAAATAAACTTTTAATAAAAGAGTGGGGTTTTCAAAAATTGATTTTTTCTTGTAAATTATCCCTTACATTTCTAGCTATATTTTCCCTAAATAATATACAAAATAATGATTTAGGAGCTTATTTTTTAATTCTTTTAGAGATTCTGTAGAATTTTAGTGACTTTTAGAAATGTATAGATATTTTTATATGTTTAAAATATAGTTGTAATAAGAGTGAAAATTAAACATTTTGATAATATACCTATAAACATCATACCCACCTCAATTTTTAAAAATTTTGTCAATATGTGAAATTAGATGAAACTAAAAAACAAACAATAACTAGAAATTAGTTTCTCAATTTCAAAAATAGTAGACGAGCATCCAAAAATTATAGAAAATCATAGAAGTGGTAGAGCATTGAGAGAGCAATCAGATTGTATTTTTTATTTTTAGAGCAATTGTAGTATGTAGTCAATTATCACATCATTCTACACACAGAAGGTCCCCAGTTTGAACTGAGCCATGATAGGTCCCAAGCCTGCGTAAATTGAGGAGGGTTGCCTGTTAGGTAGTCGACAACCGTGTAAGAGAGACAAATTACTAAATATGTTATTTTTAATAACACAATATAGTAATTTATATCAAAACAATTCATATCTTTTCAACATGGATATAAGCAAACATTTAGATTTCATTGGAACGTTCCTTACCTAGTGATGTGTTCCCATTACCTGAATGCAATGAGAAGTTGGCATGGGCCGCTACATCGCCGCCCGAATGTAGTTAAAAATTTGCAAGGGTTCTCACATGAGGAACACATATGAGTAAATAAACTAGTCCCATGCATCATCATCTGGATGCATTCAAAATTTACAAGGGTCTCGTATGATGGACGCATGCGAGTAAAGAAAAAGAGGTTGCAAAGGAAATTGCGGATATGTAATTGGAATATTGGCACTTCGACTAGCAAATCGGTGGAGATAGTAGATACTATAGAAAGAATGAAGGTTCATATATTATGTATCCAAGAGATAAATTGGGTTGAAAGAAAACAAGGTAGATCGAAAAAGATATACTTTAAACTTTAGTATTCAGGTAAAGATAAGGGCAGAAATGTTGTTGCAGTGGTGTTCATAAGGATTTGAAGGATTGTGTAGTTGATGTGCAAAGATTCGGGTATCAGATTTTTTGCTAAAAGTGGTGCCCGGAGAAGAAAGTCTGAATATCATCTCAGTTATGCACTGCAAATTGATTTACATTAAAGGATTAAACAAGCTTTTTGAGAGGATTTCAATAAGATTATGCAAGGAATCTCACAAAGAGAGATGATTTTTTAGGTGCAGATCTTAATGAACATGTGGAAAGGATGCTTCAGGGTATGCTAGTTTCATGAAGGACATGCCTTCGGCGATAGAAATGAAGAGGGAAAAGTCAGTCTGGATTTTGTAATGGCTTATGATATTTTCATAGTAAACACTCTCTTAAGAAGAGGGAGGAGCATTAATTACTTGTAAGAGTAGCCCGACTAGAACACATATAGATTACTTTATGTTGAGGAGAAGAGATCGGTTGGGTTGCAAAGATTGCAAAGGAGAGAGTTTGACTACCCAACATTGGTTGTTAGTCATGGATGTGCAAATAAAAGGGTTGGTAAAGAAAAGGAGGGTTTCCAAGATCACTAGAACTAGATGGTGGGATATTCAATTGAAGCAATCAAGCTTCCGGGAGAAGGTTTTAGAAGACTTATCTTGGGATTGTAACAGAAGTGCAAACAAGATGTTGGAGGTGGTAGCATCTTGTATCTGAAGGGGTAGCCAAAGAGATGCTAAGCAAGTCAAAGGAGGAGCTCTATGCCAAAATTACAAAATTGAGGCTTGGTGGTGGAGTGGAGGGGTACAAGAGAAGCTCAAAATTAAAAGAGCATTCTTTAAAGCTAGATCTAAGGACAAAACATGTGAAGCTGTCAAAAACTACAAAATAACGAAGAAGAAAACAAATAAGGTTGTAAGAGAGGCTAAGTCAAAAGCTTATGAAGCTTTGTACAACAATATCGACTCTAAGGAGAGCCAAAAGGATATATATTTAGGTTGGCTAAAACAAGAAAAAGAAAGACCAAAGACCTTTCTCAAGTGAGATGCATTAAGGATGAGGAAGGTCGTGTGATTGTTACTCGGAAGGATAGAGACTAGATGGAAGCAGTACTTCCATAAGCTTTTGATTGGGGAAGGAAATAGAGAAATCACTTTGGGAGGTCTAACTAGTAGTAAAAGTTACTTGAATCGTGAAAGCAATAAACGAATACAAAAGAATGAAGTAGATGAGGCTTTGAAGGTTATGAGACCTGGAAAAGATGTAGGACTTGATGACATTCCTATACAAGTTTGGAGAGTTTTAAGTGTATGTATGTCTGTCTGTATGTATGTGTGTGTGTATGTAGATATACATACATGTGTGTGTGTGCATTTATGAATATATATGTATATATGTGAGTGTATGTATTTATGAATATATATGTATATATGTGAGTGTATGTCTATACATACATATATACATATGTGTGTAGACACATACATACACACACATATATACATTTATACACATGTATGTGTAGACACACACACACACACATACATAGATACATGCATGTACACACACACATACGTACTCATACATACATACATACATACATATACATTATTACATATGCACGCGCGCACACACACACATTATATATATATATATATATATATATATATATGAGGAAAGGGAAGCTACATCATGATGTAGCTAACCTTAGCTATATCAGGGGCATTTCATCTCTTTTTATTACTTTTTTCGAAAATTCCACATTGGATTTTCATAACTATATCCGTCTAATATGTCATTCAAATTTCGTCAGAAAAAGAAACTCCTACGGCATCTATCCAGAACAGGTAAAATACAACAAATCTGTGACCGTTAAAAAATGATCGTCTGGATGGAGGTCGTAGGAGTCTCTGTTTCTGACTAAATTTGAATGACATATTAGAGGGATATAGTTATGGAAATCCATCATGGAATTTTCGAAAAAGAAAATTAAAAAAGATGAAATTGCCCTTGATGTAGCTAAGGTTAGCTACATCATGATGTAGCTTCCCTTTCCCTCATATATATATATATATATATATATATATATATATATATATATATATGAGGATAGGGAGCATGCAACCAGGTGCATGTAATTCTACATGCACCCGAGCCTATAACTCCCAATTTTTTTTTACTTTTTCGAAAAATACTACCATGTATATTCATCTATATATCCCTCCTATATGTCATTCCAAATTCATCAGAAACAGAGATCCCTACGTCCTCCATGTAGAACACATTATTTTAACAGTCTTAGAACTGTTGTAATCGACCTGTTCTGGATGGAGGACGTAGGAGTCTCTGTTTCTGATGAAATTGGAATGACATATAGCAGAGATATATAAATGAATATACATGACGGTAATTTTCGGAAAAGTAAAAAAATGTGGGAGTTATAGGCCTGGGTGCATGTAGAATTACATGCACCTGGGTGCATACTCCCTATCCTCTCTCTCTCTCTCTCTATATATATATAGGATTTCTTTCAAATAGGACGCAGTCCTTCCATAGTACAGGAAGGCCGACCCATTTTTTTGTATAAAACAGGATGACTTTGATAGAATACATAAACAATTTTGTATTATAATGTGCAGTTTTAATGTTTGTATTATAATACACAGTTTTGTATGCGGCTTTGTATTTATAACGTGCACCTATAATACAAATTGTATACGTATTCTACTAAAGTGATCGTTTTTATACAAAAAAGAGGCGGCCTTCTGAACTCAGGAAGGACTACGTCCTATTTGAAAGGCCCCCTATATATATAGGGGTTGGGGAGCATGCACCCAGGTGCATGTAATTTTACATGCACCGGGGCCGATATCATCTAAGTTTTTCTACTTTTTTCGAAAATATCATCATGTATATTCATCTATATATCCTTCCATTATACTATTCGAATTTCGTCAGAAACAGAGACTCCTATGCCATCCATCTAGAACAGGTCGATTACAGTAACTCTAAGACCGTTAAAATTACTAGTTTTATATGGAAGGCATAGAAGTATCTGTTTCTGACGAAATTGAAATGACATATAGGAGGGATATAGGGATGAATATACATGGTGATATTTTTCAAAAAAGTAAAAAAAAGTCGAAGATATAAACCTCGGTGCATGTAAAATTACATGCACCTTGGTGCATACTCCCTTTTCCCATATATATATATGTGTGTGGAAAGGGAAGTTATTCTGTGTAACAACCAAGTTGGTTGTTACATGGAGCAGTTTCCCCCATTTATTTTATTTTTTTTCAAATTTTTTTCATGTATATTCATCTATATATCCATCCTATATGTCATTCAAATTTCGCGAGAAACAAAGACTCCTAAGTTCTCCATCTAGACCGGGTAATTTTTAACGGTCTGAAATTTGTTGTAATCTACCCCTTCTAGATGGAGGGTTAGGAGTCTTTGTTTCTCACGAAATTTGAATGACATGTAGGAGGGATATATAGATGAATATACATGGTGGAATTTTTGAAAAAAAATAAAAAATATTGGGAAAACTACCTTGTGTAACAACCATCTTGGCTATTACTCAAAACAGCTTCCCCGGCCTCTCTCTCTCTCTCTCTTTATATATATATATATATAGGATATCTTTCAAATGAGACATGGTCCTTCCATCCTCAAGGAAGGCCAACGATCCTAGCCCTCCATAATTAATCGTGTGGTCGTTATTAATAGTGTGTTAATATTATCTATAAATTAAGAAAAAACCTATTTTGGTCTTTTATACAATATCTATATATAGTATCTCACTGTCACAATTATCTCCTCCATTTAAATTGTCTCATTAATTGCTTATTCAAAATTGGAAACCCTAATTGGAAACTCTAAATATTCTATATGCATAGACGTCATTTTGGAATGTCGACGGCATTGAGTGGGAGAAAAGTGAAGACGAGGTCTGCAGCGACATCGGATCGTGTATGTCAATGGCAGCGAGCGGCGACGTCGGATCGTATATGTCAACGGCGGTGACATGCGACGTCGGATCGTGTATGTCGGTGAGCGGAGTCGTCGGATCGTGTATGTCAACGGCGGTGAGCGGCGACGTCGACGTTGACAGTTATTGTTGGCCCTGCTCTCGTTGGATTCACGGTCGACATACATGATCCAATACAATATTGGGTTGGTTTCGATCCATATCCATGCGTCATATGATCTTCTGGACATCAGTAAGATTATGTACAGAGCGTATATTCCATTTGAACTTTTTTTCCACTCACATGATTCAATTAAAACTTGAGAACTGCGGAGAGCCGTGCAACTATTATTGTATATGCATCAAGATTTATATTTTAATCGAACCCTGTAACAGAGAAAGAGGCATGAAAGCACGGGAATCCATGTCTGCACTACCACTTCCTTGTCCAAGATTATTATAACCACATGCAACATAAATAACAACATCTTTGCAGATCAGTCTACGTTGACGTACGTGTTTGTGCTACGACTCCATCGGGTATAAGACATGCATACAGACTTTCCCTCAAAGCCCACCACTATCGATCGGCGAGAAAGAAGCTGCAGCAATGGCTTACGGGCAATGGATGGATGGATCTTCTACAGCATGATTCACGTTCTCCACGTCATCTATCATCAATAGGATATCCACAGAGATGGATGGATCTTCTGGAGCAGGGGGCAGTGGAGATGACGACGTCTGTATCATGGTGGTGAATGGAAAAAAAGACTATGCAACAATTATGTTTTACATATCCCATGTGTATTATACATTTTTGATGTTTATTATTACAGTTTTGATTTGTATTATACATTTTTATGTGTATTTTTACATATTTGATGTGAATGAAAAATTGTAATGTTTATGTCTATTATACATTTTGGATATGTGTTATACATTTCGATTGTGTATTATACATATTTCGCTTATATTTTACTTATCGATTGAGCGTGAATGACTACTGCATTTTTTAAAAGAATCATAAAAATCGTATTCTACAAAGAACCATTCAATCGTTAAAAATAACCATGCATTCATTGCTAATATGAATTGTATTATACAAAGAACCATACAAAATTTACAAATGGCTGAATTAATTTTGAAGGAATCACAGTAAATACAAAAAATATACAATCGTTACAAAAGAAACCGCAGATTCTACAAAAAAACACATTAGGATACAAACATTGTCCCACGTAACGTCGTGCAATGCAAAATTAGGCATTTGTTAAATATGGTATTGCCAAAACTACCAAAAATAAAATTAGCTAAATTTAGTATTTCGGAATATTAATTGGCAAGTATAATTAATGCAAAATTTGATGACCAAAATACCTTTTGGGTAAATAAATTGTTGATGCCGTTAGATCTGAATCTAACGGCTACGATCGTTGGCCTTCCATAAGGATGGAAGGACCAAGTCCTATTTGAAAGGCCCCCCCTCTATATATATATATATATATATATATAGGGAATAGGGAGCCTCCTCTCAAGAGGAGGTAACTTCCGTCCTCCCTGGTTTCTAACCGTTGATCTATTGCCCTCTCACCCTTGATTTATTGTCCTTTCACTCTTTTAAATGTCACAATAATTGCACACAGAATAGACCCTCGAAACACGGACTTCCTCTATTCTCCGCAGACGCCACCCTCCGTCTCCTCCGTGAATACCTCCCTCCCCCTCCTTCACCGCGAACTCAGTCCAGCTGCTCCATTGGAGAAGTATGCAACAGAGATACGCAACCTCGTCCGTCACATTCAGTTGTGGCTGAAGATGTACAGACACCTCCAAAGAGGCTGCTAAGGTCGACAACTTCTGACGTGTCGTGCATCTTCTGAAGACGTCGAAGACATTCAGCGAAGACTTCTGGAGGTCGACGACTTCTGAAGATGTACATACATTCAGCGAAGTCGTCGACCTTAGCAGCCTCTTTGGAGGTGTCGTACATCTTCAGCCACAACTGAATGTGACGGACCAGGTTGCGTATCTCTGTTGCATACTTCTCCAATGGAGAAGCTGGACTGCGTTCGCGGTGAAGGAGGGGGAGGGAGGTATTCACGGAGGAGATGGAGGGTGGCGTCTGCAGAGAACAGAGGAAGTCCGTGTTTCAAGGGTCTGTTCTGTGTGCAATTATTGTGATATTTAAAAGAGTGAAAGGGCAATAAATCAAGGGTGAGAGGGTAATAGATCAACGGTTAGAAAACTAGGAAGTAGAGAAGTTACCTCCTCTTGAGAGGAGGCTCCCTATTCCCTATATATATATATATATATATATGTGTGTGTGTGTGTGTGTGTGTGTGTGGAAAAAAATAGGGCTGCCCCCTGAGGGCAGCCAACATGGCTACCCCCGCCCCATTTTTCGGTGTTTTTTTATTTTTTTTGAAAAATAAAACCATGTATATTCATCCATATATCCCTCCTATATGCCATTCAAATTTCGTCAGAAACAAAGACTCCTACGGCCTCCATCTCGATGGTATCGATTTAAAAAAATCATGTTACCGTTAAAAAATTATTATCCGGATGGAGGCCGTTGGAGTCTCTGTTTCTGACGAAATTCGAATGGTATATAGGAGGGATATAAGGATGAATGTACATGGTGTTATTTTTCAAAAAAAAATAAAGAAATTTGCCAAATAAGGCGGGGGCAGCCATATATGATATATATATGTGTGTGTGTGTGTGTGTGTGTGTGTGTGTGGTGGCAGGGAGCCTACATCGACGGCTGTTAGCAACTCCCCACACCCATCCTTTTTTTTCATATTTTTTGGATTTTTTAATGAAACATAGGGATGTTTACTTAGTATATTGAGTGGAATATGCGTTTCAAAATTCGTGTAAAGCAAACATTCTTAACTTGTCCATCAAGAAGGGGTCAATTTAAGTAATTCTAAGATCATTAATATTTGATAATCTTGATAGATGTAATAGAAATCTCGAATTAAATTGAATTTAAAATATCACAATAATAATAATTGATGATATTGCAATTTCATTTCAAGAAAACCAAAAAAAACAAGGAAAAATGAGCCTACATCCGCCATATTTATGTACACCATATTCTCTTACTATAATTGCATACACTTAGTTTTATTATAATTCAAATTATGAAACCTGGGATCTTTAAAATTACTTTCAAACCAATTTATCCAAGGGATGGGATTCGACTAACTCTTCGAGTCTAAAGCAACAACCGTATCTTCTAAGTATGTCACTCTGGAAATCATTAAAGGGTTTATCATTGTCTACATTTTTTTATTCTCCAATATCCGATTTACAAATCCATACATGTGCTATTACCACCTTAACTAATATGAACAACACAGAGTCTCTCTTTTTTAACAATTATATTGTAAAGATTAATGGCATATCAAGAATAAACCATGACTTATGGTTAGTCATTTACTACTGTTCTCCATAGAAATAAAGGAATGGTGATAAGAGACCATAACGCCAACGTTTGTTTGAGTTACAATATATAAAACGCTGTACGATATAATGAATGACTTCGTTTGTAAATCCAATAATCTTAAGAGGAATATAATTATACATAATGCACTCATTAAAATCTCCAACTCCAAATGAAATTTTGTAGTGGACGAGACATTACAAGATGTTATAATTTCCATGAGTTTCATGTTGGAAGATCCCAACTTTAAATTCCGGTTTTCATAAGATAGTGAAACACTTTTATAAGGGGAGGTCCCAATACAATTAATTCCAACAATTATTACATTAAATGTGTATAAAAAGAATCTGGATGGCGATATCATCATTGGGGTTTCATTTTGATCATGATATTTAATGGCATGATATTTAATGGCATCATTTGCACTAACTTAGAATTTCCCTTTTTCTTTCACATGAATATGCAAAAATCATCCTCTTGCACTCGAAGTTAACCAATCATGCTAAGAATGTATATAGAAATGGGAACATACAACCTCACATGCCACATGTCTCAAGAAAAAATCTTGTGGCTCTCTAGGTGTAAAAACACATATCGCTAGTAAAATCATGTGATTTCAACTAGGGGTATAGAAGCATCGAATAAACCCGTAATCCGATCCAATCTGACATTATGAGATTGGATTGTTTTGGCTTTATAAATCTAATGAATCGGACCATATTGGAATTTTTCAAATTCGTTAAAATGTGGATTGGATCATAAACAAACCGATCCCTTCATCTTTTAACACGTACGTACATACATACACATACACATAGATATATTTTCATACATGCATGCATGCATGCATACACACACACATACATACAATATCCATTGGCATCTATTCTCAATGTTCATAAGGTCGTAATCAATGATCGTTCATCTTTTTTATATTAATCTTATATACAAGTCCTATTACTGCCAACTTTTCTTCTCTGTTGAAAGCCAACCGCTAAATCTCCCCAATAATAAAATATAGTTGAAACTTGCAAAGTTGTAGGTCCTATTCCGTTATTCCCTTACTAGTTCACTCTCCCTATTATTTTATTCTTGATCGCCAATATTTCAGTCAGTTCCTTTTCCATCTCAATCCATTTCATCGTCGCCCCACTCCTGCACAATGTTGTCCTCTTTCATCACAACACCATCTCCCCTCCCTCTAATATCACTTCCGGTCTCATACAATGTCATACTCCTCCCACACAATACCATTTATCCTCAACGTCTTCTCCATTAAAAGAAATTATATTTGAGATAATTATTTGGTAAGTTTGTTGGTTAATCTTGGCCCTTTGTCCGATAACGTGATGTGGTTCTCCAGCATCCAACGACCTGCCACTTTTGAGATATGAGGGCGACAAGTGAGCCCGTGGGGTCCAAATGTTGTCATCCGGTTCATGATCTCATCTTCTAACTAGAATATAATAGCTTTGGCAATATTTACTAGATTTTATTTTAGAGATGGCTCACCTCCTCTTTTTATTATTAATACGAATTCCACACCTTTACACCTAAGATTCTGATTCTGGAAGTAGTAGATATGTTAGCGGGAGAATAATTGATTTTCTGTTCCAATACATTGCGAGATATTTTTTCATACTTTCTGCATTTCGTTTGAGAGACTTCCACACCAATCGACCTGAACAATATGTTCCTAAGGGTACTTATCTGTAATAAGTGGAACATGACTAGGTACACACAACTTCGCCAAAAGGGAGGAGACTGATCAATTTGTGGAGAGTGCCTTTGACTTGAATGGCCTCGTTGTAGTCACACACTTGATCGAGTGGCTCTTAGTGCTAGTACGTAGGTTCGCGACAATCATTGGTATGCCTTGATCAGTAGTTGAGGAGGAGGCACCTTTAGACATCGGTAATGCTACGAGATGCTTACTCTAAGGGAGACAATGATTCGAAGCCTCACCCTTCTTCATTCAAATCCTATGCAAGTGGTGAATTCTTGAGGCACCGATGTCCAATGAGCTCCAACAAAAAAGTGGGGCAAAGAGTAGTGTTTTTTTACTAATGTTGCTTCTCCAGAAATTCACCTGAAGCGAAGTAAGGGCTCGAGGCACATAAATACAATTGGGGATGAACCATGGAGGTACATAGGAGTGACTACTAAAGAGGCATAGAAGAGATTTATCCTCAATCGAGTTTCTGTGTCTCGAGCCCTTACTTCTATTGCATATGAATTTCTAGAGAAGCACCATTAGAAAGAAGCACTATTCCTTGACCAACTTTTTTGCTAGAGATCGATGAACAATAATCAATTAGACATTAAATAAAGCACTTAAATAAATATCCATGTAATTTAGCTCAATCGTTATATTATTCATCTTGTAGTCTCTAAGGTCATTCCTATCGCATGAATCTAGCTCGTTTCATATCACTATATTCTTAATTTATATTCAAATGATGAAGCAAACATTTCCACACAAGCATGACAGTTAAGTATGCTAAACATGCGTAAACACGTCAGAAATATTTTAATTCAAGTTAATGACAATCGTAATATACACACTAAATAGTCGTCAACTGGGGAAACAATGTCCATAATTCGTAGTCGTGTGTGTTGTTATCAAATGAAGCATACCTCTACATTAGTTAAGCTCAAAATGTCACACAAACTAACACATTCCTTTTACGTGTATACACGTGTTACAAGAAAATGATCATAAACCTTTTCCCCAAGCAGAGATGACCATAATAGCATATGTGATGAGTTTATTTGACTAAGCTTTCAGATTGGACAAGTATTTTGTAATTGCACGTTTCATAATTACATCCCATTGTTGGCGTTTCCTTTGATGGCTAATTGTACATTTTACAAATGATGTTTCCATTGATTATTTTCTAACAGTTAATTGATTAAATTTGAGCTGCAACCACACTAATTACTCGTGAAACAAGCTCTACAAAATCTATAACCTATATTAAAGCTGGATTTTACCCAGCTCTTCCGCCTACACTAACACGTGGGCTCTTCCCAGGCATTTCCCACACCCCCTCTCTTGAGCGCATCTCTACCCTCCCTAACTCTTGTCATTTTTTACCCCCCTCTCTTTGTCATGTGCTGCGCCTCCCTTTCCAATGCTCTCTCTCCTAGCAAGTTCTCTTTGCTCGTACGTTCTCTCTCCCTCCATCCAATTGATTTGCATATGTACTTGTATAAAAAGAGAGTAATTGGGAAGTATATTTTTATATTATAAAATTATTAATAGATCATGCACAATCGTATTTTGTTAGGATAATTTAAGTCTTCCTTCAAAAATCTAAAATCTAATGCATATAAGAATTTATTTGTGATTAACTAAATATCGACAAAAAAAATTAAGATTCAAAATTAACTCTTAATTTTCAAAAGGTTATTTCAAAATTGAAAAATTTTTAACTTCAAATGGCACGATACAATGGAGAAAAGTTGATTTTATTTACGTTATATCTAATTTGAATATAAACCTTATAGTAAGTGTAAATACCGATACCATTTCATATCACAAAACATTTAAATTTTATACCATGTAATTGATATAAAGTTACTCCGTCGAAATTATTTATAATTCACGACCCAAATTATTAAGAAACTATTACGCATAAACACAATTCCGACTACAAAAAATCAAAATTTTAGGGAACTTTACAATCGAAAAAACAAATAAAGACATTATTTTTTCTAGAAAATGCTCAAATATGTAAAATGTGAGAAAGTAATGTTTGGTTGTAAATTTAGCTTACCTTTGTCCTTATAGAATCTAAGGAAAAAGTGTATTTACTCCTAAATATTAACGGTTTAAAGTCCAAAATGAGTGATCTCTACCTTTGGTATATAGCATGGATAGAGTATACTATGAGAAGCAGAATATGATGCTATATAACATGGATAAAGTACACTATTATAAATATAATATGATGCTTTTGTTTCCAACAATCGAGAGATGTTCATTACTTCAAGAAAATTGTCAATCTAACTATCTTTCTTATTTCACAAAAAAGAGAAACGTTGTCTCACACACTTCTTTAAGAATTGCTTCCTTGATGTTAGCAATTAACACTAATCGTCAACAAAAAATTCAAATATATATTATAAAATGAGATAAGTAAATACATTTTTATACTTCTGTTTTGACATCAAAAATTTCTAGAAGGATAACTATATAACAAGATATTTTCTCGAATGTATACATGTGATTCCCATATAAATACATATTAATTCAAGTTCATTTGAGGTATTGAAAAAGAATCTATAAGAGCCGTTCGAGTAATTCTATGTCACTAAATTTTCAATTATTTACTTTTTTGAGATACTGAAAAAGAGATGTTTGTACTCCTATGAAGTGAAGGAATTTATTTTCATGGTCTAATATATGGTAAAAAAAAATATAAGGAGAGAAATTGTATATGTTAATTGTTTATTAGAAAGCAATGGTCCTTGTTTCGAAATAAGGAAGCTTTTTCATAAAATACACAAATTTATGATAATGTGGCAATATCATGTTTCAACATTCGTTATGTCTAATTCTACAGTATTTTACCCTTCCCTTATCCCTCAAATCATATGAACAATAACCAACACCTAGATTGTATTAGTCTACAAACATTCAATTGATAACATTTTGAAAATATAAACCTTTACATTAGTGTATTAATAAAAAAGGTCCCTAATTATGTAATATATTGGGATTTTTACACCACGAGCACTATAAACTTTGTAACTTACCTTTCCAACCCTGTATTTCATAATTCTCCCAGAAATCCTATAAACTGACCAACTTTTACATTATATTTCACAGGTAATTTGTTACATATGAACAAGCTCATTTTCCTCAATGCTTGATAAATAACCATTCAAATGTGCTCTATAAATAATACATTCTTACACGTAGAAAACTAAACATATATAATTTAGAGTTGTACTTTTAAGTAATTGTCAAGGTAATATTTTCTCAGAAATAACATGTTTATAATATAATATTCTCAAAATTTTTAATATCATCCTTTCTTGTTGAATTTATAACTACAATTTCATTTCTTAATTAAAAATTCAATATATTTAATGTTATTTGCATAACATCAAGGTTTCTTTACATCCGGTCGCGGAGCGCGGGTGTGCCTGCTAGTTAACTAAGAAATGCGCAGCGGCCCTTTCAAATGCGCTACGTGGTACGCGGGTGTGCCTGCTAGTTAACTAAGAAATGCGCAGCGGCCCTTTCAAATGCGTTACGTGGAACGTGGTCCAAAATTCCAAATAAGGCCGCAAGCGAAAAAAGACCACAGCTGAGGGCGTGCCTGTGCAGTGTCACTCGGGGAGGGGGCGATTCTGAGCTCTTCTCCGACCGCAACGGCTGCGCGCGTTCTTTGCATCTCCACTTCTGCCGCTGTAGAACCGGCATATTACTAATACAGAGAGAGAGAGAGAGAGAGAGAGAGAGAGAGAGAGAGAGAGGGGGAGAAAGAGACAGGGAGCATTGGTGGAGTTGTTGCGATCGGGAAGAAGGGGAAGAGAGGTGATCGGGGAGAGAGAAGGGAAATCACTGGAAGCAAAGATGTGGGATTGGTTCTGGAAGGAGTCCCCTCCGCCGCCTCCGATGGTGCTGGTGCCGCCCCTCTTCGACTTCCCCCCGCTCGCCGCCCGCACCAGGTCTCCTACCACCTCCTTGGATATATTTTCTACTGTAGTGCACGAAATTTGGCTGCATCGTGGAAATGTAAGTGTGGGTTGAGAAAATATATCATTATGTTCAGTTTGAGGAAATGCCATTGTGGATCGCAACAATTCTGGATATGTAAAGGCGGTTGCTACGCGATAGAAATTGTATTGAATTAAAATGCAATTTCATTGATTCAGAATGAGCTTGAGATGAATGATTAGGTTTTCATGAGGTGGCTGTTTAGTGTTTGGAGATTTAGGAAACACGGAAATTAAGAGCTTATTCCCGGTGTGCTTGTTACCATCATTGATCTGGAAATCAAGTGTGTTCCAACTGTTCTAAACTTTTCATAACTGGTTCCGATTTTTTTAAAAAGAATTCGTTGGCATCACTTTTTGGCATATGTAAATTGAATGTAGTATCCGACTGTTTTCAATTTTCTGGAGAAAATGCATTTTAAAGCTCCTGAAAAGGAGGCTGACAAGTTATAATGATAGCCGATTGATTTAATTTGTAGGCTTGCTGTCCAAATTGGGGCATCGTTCGCCCTTTGTTTAAAAGTTCAGACCATCCGAAACAAGTCACTTTCGTTTTCCCTATTTTCTTCACATAAAACAAAAGCAGGTTTAATTTACAAGTACGTATGATCTGTGAATGCCCCACTAATTCATGCCTTTTGCGTGCAACTTCAGAGAGAGTACAAGTTCAGATTTAGTAGAGTTACAGTTGAATGGTTGAAAAAGATCCTTGCTCTCATTAAGAATGATCTGGCCTTGGATTGGATCCATCTATTCCTTTACAAATTTCTATGGTTTTGCTTTTCTAAGATTTCTAATTCTTTTATTTCTAATACATTTGTTTTATCAAGAAGATATAGAAAATGAAGACTTACTTGAAGGAATGCATGTTTCATCTCTAGTTATACTTATTAGTTCAGGATATTTATGCATTTTCTTCTATCTCACCCTTTAAAGTTACACGCTGCGGCAATGAAGTGATCAATCTCCCCAGTTGCTCACTTTTGTTGGAGAGACCAGTGCACTGTTGTGGAGTCATGTGCCAGTATGAGATTTCTGGCACAAATTATTTAGAAGTTTCCTAATGTTGGAGCACATGTATTTTCCTATGATGATTAGTTTTCAAGGGATTCTGATAAAAACCAAAGTTAGCAAATTCACTGAATATCTGAAGATATGGCCGTAACTTTTGAATGTGGCATTTTGCTTGTCTTTGTTTTGGAGAATTGTACCCACTTAATCTTCAAAAATCCTACTTGGAAACATCATTTTAGTATTTTATCATGCCGATCACTTTATATTTATAGTATAATTTTTTAGACATATACGTTTTACTGTGCCTTCATCATCCTGCTACTTTTTTTCCTGGGCTGTCCAGAATAGAGGATGTAGTTTGTCCAAACTGAGAAATGTTTGTACATGCAGCATGATGGTTCCAGCTTATGAGATATTGTTTGGAAAGATGGCTCTTCAGAGTCTTTTTGAGGACTATTTTGAAAAAGCTGGGCATTTCATGGCAAGGATTATGCTAAAGCCAATTGATGATCCACACGTAGATTTGGTTGCAACTGTATGTACAATTTCTGTTTACATCTAACATTCTTGTCATGAGATCTATGGCAATCAATGATCTTAAATAATTCTTTTACTAGGTTCTCATGGTTTTTATTTTTGAATCTATTCACTTTTCTTGTTTCAGCAATTCACTTCTGTATGTATTGTTGTATAAATGCCATATATAAATGTTTTTATTACTTTCCTGTCATGTTTCCCTGCAAAGTTGCCGATCCATCTTACTTGGCTTTCTATTAATGTTCAATTCCGACAATGATTTCGTATAACGTTTATAAAGATAGTTTAGCTTCCTGGCATGGCGTGCATGCCAATATCATTTGTTTAGGGAACATGGATGCCCTTTTTAAGGTGATTTGAGAATTATATATATATATATATATATATATATAGAGAGAGAGAGAGAGAGAGAGAGAGAGAGAGAGATTTGCATGACATTGGGTGGGGGGGGGGTGAACAAGTGGCATTGGAGAGGGGTGATGGTGTTGATCAGAGAGAGAAAAAGGGTTATTAGAGGGATAAATAAAGACGGAGGGATGTGTAGATGGATCATGGAAGAGGTGATGTCGAAATTGCAACAATGGTGCAACATTGAGAAGGTCCACAGGTCTGTCATAAGGGACGTCGTAAGCGTGCTTTGTTGGTGGAACATAAGTCATCCTTGGGGGTCTGATGCAGCGATGCTATCACTGCGGTGGTATTGGCCACATTGCAAGAAGGTGCAATTAAGATGTGATTTGGTTTTGTTGCAAAACTTTCGGCCGCCATCAAAGCTCGTGTTTGGCAGGGGGGTGGGATGGGGGTGGGGTGGGGTTATTAACATCCTTGCTGACCTTTGCAGTAGGTGAATCCACGAATGATGGCTTGTTTTATGATGGGTGGAGGGAGCGGTTGAAAACCTAGGAAAGATGGTAGAAGGTTTCAAGAATTTCTTCGGACCATCCTCTCATGCCGATCTTGTTTGGATTTCTGGATCACCTTTGTGTGCAAGCGGTTATCGGTGAATGATGAAGAACATTGGTTGAAGGGGATACAAATGGTATGAGTTCGATTATGTGGCAACAACCTTGTTTTCGTGACTATGTTACTCACCTGAAGTAGCGATGCTTGGTCAATGTATTTGCAGTTCCTTTTAGGAGTTGGTGCTTCACTTCTTTATATGAGACATTGACCTCCATTGGTGAGCTCAAAGACGTTGTCAATGATGGTTTGTATCTGGGAGAGCTTCTCAATGTGGTGGCGAAACCAACGGGGATCTCTGTTGTGGACCTGTCCTTGACTGAGCTTTTTTGTTGGCTATACCACTTTGCTCTTATGGCTATCGATGGTAATAAGTGAGGCATTGGAGTTGATCACCCATGTTGGATCATTGAGGTCAAGGTCAACAATATCGGCCTACTTGTTGGTGGCGATCAAATCCCTTCTCAGGTGGATGCGGCAATGACTCACAGTCTAACATTTGTGGCTTTCAGGGGATTTCTCATTGGGGATCAATGAAACATTTCACTCAATTGTTTCAAAAGTTTTATGGGAGATAGAGAACATACTTTGGAAACGGGTGCATAACATCACAATTTTTTAATCAACAGGTACTAGTGCTATATGGATCAAGCCTTGCTTCGTGGGATCAACTCTCAGTGGGCCTTTTCCTTGTGAACATTTGGTGCTGGAGCTCCAAATCTGAATCTGACGGTGGCTTTGTTTGGACAGAACCAGAATGGGGTGCATGCGATTACCATCGAGGACATTTATCATCCAAGTTATAAATGCCGAGCTTGCATTGAGAGCAAGTGGGGAGGCCGGCTTGGTGAACTGGGGAAAGAACTGTCGGCATCTTTCTCAAGCATGCTTTTAGGATCTCTTGAGTTCATGGGTGCTTGATTCACACGTGTTGCTGAAGGTGTTTGTTGGTCGAGAGGAGATGATTAGCTAAAACCCCTTGCTTTCCGCCAAGGCAAGGCTTCTGGAAGTGGTCATAGGAAGAAGGGCGGACTGTTGTATGAAGGAAGGGAACACGGACAGAACTTGTCCATAGGTTGTGGCAGTCTTCTCTGGCACGCATTGTAGGGTAGGTGAGGCTGGGAAGCAGGTGAGAGATTTGGAGATGGGAGTTAATTTTCTTTTAAAGGAATGAGAGGGTTATTTTTTAAGAGGCACATGCAACAATTGTTGTGGTAATAATAGATCTCTCATAAGTGCAAAAATGGAGGATGGGAAAGAAGACAGAGACGAGATCTAAGGGTAGAAGCGATTGAGACCGAGGGGTTGAACTGAAGGGCTGAACCTCAACTTCGACTTCTGTCTCATTCCTTAGCTGAGACCAACTAAGAAGTACATATTCTTTAATGAATAATTGGTCAGTGGAGTGTCAAGCAAATCAGAGGATACTGAGAAGTATAGTTTTTTATTGAAATGAAAATAGAGTTAATTTGCCACTGTATATTATAAGTAGCTTGGTATGTGCGAAGAAGAGGAACGACTGAGATGTTTATTCCATAGAGCTAGGGTCTCTTATATAGAGAGAAAACCCTAGAGAGTACAAGGGTTACGGAACCCGAAGGGTCACGGGGGTTACGAAACTCGAAGAGTCATAAAGGATTACAGAACCCGAAGGGTCACGGGGGGTTACGTAACCCAAAGGGTTACAAACATAAATGTAAATATAATAACTTCAACACTCCCCCTCAAGCTGGAAATGAGAAAACTACAGCTTGTAACAAAAAGAAAAAGTATATACCGCATCTTCACACGATGCACCATAAGAACATATGTCCGCTGCTGGTAGAAGACCTCGCTCGAGGACGGGTCTGCGACTTTCAGGTCACCGGAACGTATCTCTACCATGCCTGTAGAGTCGCTGCGATATCAGGTCATCGAAACGTATCTCTGTCGTGCCTGCAGGTCACCGGAACATATCTCTGTCGTGTCTAGAGAAGAATCACTGTAGAAGAAGTACAACGCGGAGTAGAAGTCGGATCGTAAAAGAAGTATGCGCCCTGATGAAGAAGTCGATACTCGGTGAAGATGGATGATCTGAGTAGTAGTCTGAAGTGTTGGTCTATCAGTCGTGGAAGGGTAGCAGACATCCTGCAGAATTATCTCTGACTCCCCCTTTCTCTCATACTTGATAGAATAAAGAGTATGTAACCTCAAGTTGGGAGAAACAAGTCATGGTGAAGTAGGGGATGTAGGAGGGGGGCTCCAAGCGGTGCCGACAATGCAGGAGGTGCGACTGGAGATGTTAGAGCCTTGAGCGACACTTTAGGTGTTGCTAGAGGTGGCAACTGGTATTACTAGGGACTCGGAATGTGTTGCACGAGACCATCAAATCCATGAGCGATGCTGGAGGTCCAACCCTCTCTCCTTGGCGGCGGAGAGAGGGCTGGTGGTGGTGAGAAACCTTGCTCTGATACCATGTGGAGAAGAGGAACGAATGAGATGTTTATTCCATAGAGTTAGGGTCTCTTATATAAAGAGAAAACCCTAAAGAGTACAAAGGTTACGGAACCCGAAGGGTCACGGAGGTTACGGAAGGATCACGGGGGGTTACGTAACCCAAAGGTTACAAACATAAATGTAAATATAATAACTCTAACAATATGAAATGAAAATAGAGTTAATTTGTCATTTATATATTATAAGCAGCTTGGTATTCAATTTCTAAGTTGCATGGTATATATCCTAGTTGTCTGAGATGCTATATCAGGGGCCGACAATAGATGAACGTTCGGATCCTCAATGAACTTGAAATCACATGCTAGAGACAAGAATAGGCTTGGTTTAATCTCATAGAATACTAATATAAATAAGGTGGCCGCCACTAATAGTTTAATATGGAAGATGCTTACTGATCCGAGTCTTTTGAGGAATCCCCTATAACTCCCGTCTCAATCAGGTGGCCAACACAGAGGGCTGCTATATAGTTCCTTAATTTTTCTGTAAGAGTACCCTAATCTAGGAGCCCCTTTCTATATTTTATACTGAGTGAAGATCAAGAAGATTCCCTATGACTATTCTAATCAATTACTACCACTTTCATGCTCTCTCAAGCAGGGGCAAGTAGGGATGCAAACGGTTACAGATATATCCGTATCCGATTTGTCACCGTATCCGTTTTATATAGATTTTGACATCCGTATCCGTTTTGAAATGGATACGGATATGGATAACATTTTGATTTCCGCATCATTCGTATCCGTATTCGTATATAAAAAATATCATAGATTTATTTTTAACCCTATATAACATAATTCTGTACCTTCTTTTACCATATTTATATATTTTTTATGATACAAAAACATTTAGTAAATCTATATCATGTGTTTTCCATCCAATTCACATATATTTAAGTCGATTCTATAGAGTATTTTTGACATTACTCATATGCGATTAGTTATCCGTTTTACATCAATATCCGTTTTTTAAGGATATGGTAAACTATTTTTAATATCTATCAATATCCATATCCACATCCGTATTCGTATTCAAAAACGGATAAGGATACAATAATACCTATGTCCGTATCTATATCCGTCCATTTGCATCCCTAGGGGCAAGGGTAAGAGGACAAATCTTTTCATTCCCAAACGAAGAAATGGCTTTTTCTCCCCCTCTGACTCACCTACTCGATGAGCCAGTTGCATGCGTTCAGACTTCTGCTCGATTTGCATCTCCTATTTCAAGTTTAGTGCTTTCTTTTAGAATAAAGATTATTTTGGATAATTGGCATTTATTTTGCAACATGATAGAGAAATTAATGGAGATGTTATTCATAGAATAAATGAATGCTGGCTAACGTGGAGAGGAGCCTCTAACTGTTTAATGTGATAAGAAAAATCCTTTGAAAATCAAAGGAAAACATTACGAAATAGCCGTGAAACATGCTCTATAGATATGAATTTTAGACATGTGCATAGAATGGCATTAGCAGAAATAAAAATTCTAAGTTGGATGTGTATTCGTACACAAAAAGATCAAATTCAGAATGATGTAATCAGAAGAAAAGTTGGTATAGCTTCGATAGAAGATAAGAATGGAGAAAACCACTTAAGATAGTTTGACCATTTGCGAATGAGGTCGGTTGATGCACTAATTAAAAGATGCAAGATTTGGGATATTGACCAACTAAGAGAGGGTGTGGAAGGCCCAAGAAGCATCAGAATGAGACTATATGAGATCGTACTTATTCAGATCTAAGCCCGAGAATGAACCAAGATAGATATGATTGGGGGTAATGAATCCATCTAGCCGACTCTACTTAATGTGGGAAAAGGCTTTGTTGTTATTTCAGTTTAGTACTTTCGTTGTTCCAGTGAAGTTAGGAACAAGCCTAAGTTAGAGAAGTAAAGATTGCTCTTCACTATATAAATATGTTAATGGGAAATGACTAAACACTCAGATTTATGATAAAGAAAGCAATGGCTAATATGATAAAAGAGTATTAAAGCAAATCATAGATGGTTGTGGCTGCGGGCCCACACCATCTGGAAAGCTATTTGATTAGGTTTTATTCCCTTATCACTAGTCTCATCCCTTTTTGTGTTGACTGATTGCATAGCATATCCTCTGATATCAGCTCTTTTTTACAACTATTGTATGATATAGAAAATCCTAAAAACTTCATCATGCATCATTTCTTGGCTTGCAACTGAGAATGTCTGATCTTGCTTCGTCAACTAGGCTCACTCGTTCCATGCAAGTCAACCGAGTTCTGTCCAATCCCTTAACTTTAGCTTTCCTCCAAATGGAAGATTGATGCGACTAGGTCTTTGTCCCCTCATCGATTGGAGGAGGGATGCCACTACACATAACTTGAGTAGTGGGATACGATGTGATGAAATAGAGTTTGAATTTGAAATCTCTCGCTCAGGTGGTAACCCATGTAGTTCTTCTAGAAAAACATCATGGAATTCACAAACTATATGCACATATTCTATCATCCACTCTGTTTTTGTGGTGGTAGATATGCAGGCTAAGTAGTTTTAGTACTCGCACATAACAATTATTGTGCCTTCAGAGCAGAGATGTATACCACTTCATCATTGGAAGTCTTTCCACTGAACTAGAATTCCACAAAGTTAGGAAGGTGAAATCTTACTATCTTCTAGAAACAATCAAGGATTGCATGATGCCTTTCCAACCAATCCATCCCATGGATGACATTGAAATCATCAATTTCAATACTAATCTCGCAAACAACTCTTCATCATCACCCGCTACCCTAGCAAGAGGGTCTACCACAAGACCAGAGAGCAGCGGTGCTAGCAGGCAACCCTGATGTACATCCTTCTTCACTGAAAGAAACCTCTTTCTGCCTACCATTCACTAGCACAACATAAGAGGATGTCGTTACAATGTCGTCATCCATCCAATCCAATTGCTAGGAAAACCCTGTGATACAAAGATGTTCAAATGAACCTCCAATCTACACAATTAAAAGCCTTAGAAAAGTCAAAATTCCACAGAAAACCCTTAGTCTTCTTCTGCTTCCATTCAGCGATAATCTGTGAGGCCATCACAATTCCATCTACCATGTGTCTGCAACGGATGGAATCTGTCTGCATGTGATCTATAACAGCTACAAGGACATCCTGCAATCTACTGGCCATCGTCTTTGCCACAGTGAGATATATGACATTCGACAAAGTAATATGGCACAAGCCATCTACCCTCCACATCGCGTCCTACTTCAGTAGAGAGAACAAGAAATAGTGGTTCGACCTTTCAAACCCGCAGTTCTTATGGCACAGTTCCTCAACAACATCCAAAGTATCCTGACTAACCTGATCCCAAGACCTAGAACTCCCTGTAAATGAAGATAGGATAGTTTTCCGGTTTTGGTAAGCCATCCGTATATAGATCGAAAACTATCCTTCGCACCTCAGACAACAAAGGCCTTGTCAACTCCTGACTGCAACTGAGGAAGCTGTGGAATGTCCGCCCCCCTGGAACCATCTCCAGGCTTATCCTGATTAAGTTCCCAAAAAATGACACCTCATCCAAACTTAGAGTCGTTTTTCCATAAAAAATGAGTTGATTTTTAGTTCCAAGAGGAACTGTAACCTCAAAAATTTTTGCACGAAAACTAGATGCCCATCTTCCAATTTCATTGGGTACTGTACAAGTATGAGAGTAGTACTCCATAGCAAAGTTTTTATCTTTAAATCTCTTAGGTACACGGAGCCCTGAATGACAAAAAAGATGGTGGTGCTGTCTTTCGGTGGCAGAGGTTTTTTTATTCGTCATCCTTTTCTTTTTCTTCCATTTTCTCATCTTCAGAGTGAGACTTCCGTAATTAATTCATGTTCCCATGTGTTCATTCTTTTCAGGGATCTGGATGATCCACACACGTTCATGGAACTTTCTGTATCAACTTCTGAACAGTAATTATCTATTGTGCCGCATTTTGTTCTTGCATAGGCAAATGTAATTCTCCCCTGTATTTTGTCAGGTTGTTGCAACTGAAGTCGTGTGCATACTATCCTAGATATGGACTGGGATTTTTTGGATCGTTTCCTGGTATAGTGGAGAAAAGGTTAGTTTAAGTAACACACTTTTATGATAGTTTGCTCCATGCAACATTGTAGGCCTCACCATTTATTTCAGTTAATTCATTGTTGATATCTTATGCATAGTTATAGCTTTCTGTACATCATTTCAGAAGGAAACTATTTTTTAAGTTCAGTATCATGGTATAATGAACACAACTTATAAAGTGTCATCTTTGAACATTGTTCCAAGTAACTTGTAAGGATCCCTTTTCGCTCTATAGGCATGTGAGCTTCATTAGGATAACTATAATTTTTGTTTTATTTCTCTCTTATTCAAGTAATGTCTTGTGATTTCATCCTTGTGATTGCTACAATTCTTTGTTAATACCAACTTTTTATGTAAAATGACATGAGTCGGAGGAATTAATGTAGAGTAAGTACTTTGGTGTTAATCAAGTGTCTACATGCCAAAAAGTTGATACTATTAGTTTTATGATTCAAACCTAGACCTTCTTTCTTAGTATTACTTTTGGTTCCCAGTAATTTATCCAATTATTTGTTCCCTTAGTAAATTTGGCTAGATCTTTTACAAAATTTTCAGCATTAATTTTTGGGACTATTTCTACTTTTAAATAGCTAATGCGTGTAAAGGAAAAATATAATTGATTGCTAAATAAGCATGATAAGACGTAATTATCTGTGAACCCCCTAGGATCCGGGTACCCGTTAATCACACATTTTGCATTACATCATTCATTTCTATCGCATTAAGTAACTGAAAGTACGAGGAAATTTTTCGCGAATGAAATAATTTCATGTGACATTCACAATCAACATTTATAACCACAAACACATAGAACAATGGTCACCAAAATCTTATTTCATTTCATTAACTTCCATATATTTTACAACATGTACAAAGTCTGACAGTACATATAATATCCCAAAAGTCTGACTGAAGAGAAAGAAACATAATACATTATACATTGAACAGAAACTAGCACAAAATAAACCATACCGTTGGGTATAAAATTTATCTTCTGAATCCATGTATAGCTACTGAACTGCAGGCTGTTTGCCTGCCAAGCGTGCAAGGAAGAAAAGGCGTCAGCGGTTGCTGGTACCTCCCAAAAACTTATATAAAAATAACAGGCATTTATTATTTACAAAAGAAAGCAAGTAGAGAGGCATGAGCAACTCAAATTTAAAATTTATTTCTACTTGCAAATGTAAAAGGTTTCCAAATTTATAGCAAGCACCTCTTATGATCAGCCATTATCCCAACATTTCCCACATGAGTATATTTCTATGGTGACTAATTGATCATAAGAATGTATATTTTGTTCTCATATTACTCAGAGATCATATTTTTGGATTTTGATGATGGGAAAAATAAGATGAGAAGATATAATGGTTTATTTAATTCTGAAGTCTAGTTACTCCTTTAAGTTAGTGGATAGTCTGTGGTCTTGATTCTTGTGAAACCTCACACTATGACTCTAAGACTTGGGGAATGTCTTAGGGTTGGGGGGCCTCCGTAGGCATGCGGTGTTGTGTAATGCATCCTAACTAAGTTCCCAACACGTCCACTAACTCAAAGGGATTTTGAATCAGATTAGTATCTTTTCCAGTTACTCAATTTTAATTATAATCCCTTAAAACCTTAAGTGCAACAGTCTCAGATGTAACTCTAGATGGTATGGATATAGAGGTGGATGATCTGGATGTAGAATTAATCCCTTCAAACCTTAGTGCAACAGTCTCAAATGTAACTCTAAATGATATAGATATAGATATGGATGATCTGGATGTAGAATCGCCAAGTCTGTTGGCGAAGAAAAACTCAAGCGGTGAAGAAGCCAACAAAAGGCTCTTCCGTCTCGCCCTCTAATTGGAAGGACGGTCCAATAGAGGGATAGGTCTACACTCCCAACTACGCCACTGAGACGGGTGAGAGGGACTTCCCGGAAAAGTCGCTCTAGAAAACAGCCCGACCGGTAACGGGCAACCGAGCTCGCACGTAAAACTGAAAACCAAGGATCCCCCGCCTGGGTATCCTAAAACAGGGTCAGCGGAATGGTCTAAAGTCGGGATCCCAACGAGGCGTAAAAACACTGTGAGCTCACGTTAAAAACCGAAGGGGGACTGGGATCCTAGACCCGCGCACTTGGCGGCCGCTGCCCAATCTGGGCTTCCTATCTTCCGCCCAGTTGAGGGTCACCGCGCCCTCGCACGGTCAAGTGCAAAGGTCACCATGACCGGCACAATTAATTGATATCCTGATCCACCATCATACATGTTTGATTCCTCAATCCCTCCTTAATCTTCTATGTGATCAATTTTACAGATCTGATTATCTTGTCAATAATTCCAATTGTAATGATTTAAGGTTAGCGGATCTCATATAAAAGATTGTCTTATGAAAATGTTTAGACCTTGGATCATTTAATGTAAAGTATATAGTGACTATATTTGCAATTAAGAGAAAACATGTCAGAAATTAAGCCGGGATAGAGCTCTAGTACTGGTTAATATGAGTTCCTACTACCAGATGGTCTCCTTATGATGGACTGATTGTCTGAACTACTCATGTTCATGTCTTATCGAGTCTAAATGTGTATTTCCATAAATCGAAGTGATTAAGAAAAATCATTTGAATCTTTCAATGGGTTTCCCTTATATATATAAAGTACAATAACATGTTGGCAGATCATGAGCAACTCAAAATATAACATGGATCTCATAGATAATCTTGTAGAGATCAAAGTACTCACCGATCGTGATTAATAGCTGACTGATGCACCATGATCTATTGCAAGCATATTTATTATTTACAAGAATAACATGTGTTTCTAGTATCCTGTGCTTCAGGGAATGTAGCAAAATCGTTACAAAGATGGTATAGGAACTCAGCCTAATTGATTCCAGATTTTAATAGGGAATAATAATGTGGGCATACATTGATATCCCACGGTAGATTGAGGACCATTATGTTCACATGGATGTTACGAGATAGAAGAATGGCTTATGTGTCTGAAACAACTCTAAGGAAATGTGAGATAACCAATTAAAAATATATGAGATGCATGAATTTACACAACTTCATAGGTGCTAAGTTAATGAGTTTCATAATAAAGTTGTGTGAGGAGTTTGCAGAACATTAATATATATATATATACATCCTTATATATATACCAGTTGATTTTATGCTTTTACCCTGACCGAACATGTATTCTATAAGAAAGGACTTTCATCTTATTAATTTCAAGAACTTTTATGCTATTGTTCCAAGATAAAATTATAGAAAATAGATGCAGAATTTGTATGTTGACTTGATACACGATCTGCTCAACGAATCAACTTGTGTGAGAATCTCAAGTATTTTAACTAACATTTTAATATTGGTATTGGTCTGTACTATGGATAATGAGTAAGCTAAATGTTTATATAGTTTAACCTTACTTACAGCTTTCACAAAGAAATACGTGTGGAGTTGTCTAATGTATATATCTATATATACATATATGCTAAGAAAATAGTTTAAGAGCAAAATTAAAAATTGAGATTCTTGATGAAATAGATTCAAGATAGAATTGGCCTTTTTCTAATGGAAAACTGCAGATCCTTTGAAATGCAATATTAATGGCACAACGTGACGTGAATTGTTGAATGGAATATATGTACAATCTTGCAGTATATTGCTTGCTAACTGCAACTGATAGATCAATTTTAGAAGTGTATATATATATATTTTACTAACAGATCCTGACAGTTACAGAAAATTAACTTTAATTTTATTTTTTTTTCTTTTAACTAACAGTTTACATTAGTTTACAGTTAGATACAGAAAAATTAATTTAATTTCCTTAAAACTATTTAATGGAGACTTTACATCAGAAATTTCATGACATTTTTTTAAAAGAAGGGATTATGGCACATGCATGGCAGCAAGGAGAGTGGGAGAAGGAATTGTACTTTGTATATCTAATGTTTTAGAGACTAAACTCAGCATGCAGTAGTGACTTTTCAGATTATCAAAAGTTCTAGGGGATAAAATCAGCAGCTCTTCCAACTATTGTTGAGGTGACAGTAGCAAGCAACTAACATATGTAAAAGAAAATTAGTGCGATGATGTTCTATATTTTACTGCAAGCTTGAAACCAATTCCTTCGGATATTAATTTATTCATACAAAGAATCTAGAGTACTCGAAAGATGAGCAGAAGTAGGGATTATTTAGAGAATCTCCAGATTGGAGGATTGCATTTAAGAAATATGCCCAGATTCAGATTGTGAGCAAATGAACAAGGAAGAAACAAAAATATAAAAGGCAATCACAATCAGAATAGAGTGGTTGGTTAATAGAAAGATTAGATATCAAAGGAACACCAAAATCTTGTGAATTCTTCATGCATGGCAGCAATAAGGATGGAGGAGGTACCTAAAGGTATCTCCAAAATTTAGAGATAAATTTTGACATGCAGCAACTCCCCTGACTGTTTGAAGGCTCTCAGGGCTTTGGGCTGTAGCTTCGGCTGTAAATTAGTTGCTGGAGAAGCCGTAGCTGCAGTGGCATGGCTTGGAAGATTGCAACAACAATATTGGGGTGCTGGACAATAATTCCAGCAAGGCAAGGGGGAGAACTTTAAGCTCCCAACGGCTGGGTTTGAGAGAGAAATGGGTAGAAAAGAAGGGATGGCTTCGTTGGAATCTCTTATATAGGGAGAGGAGGCAATTGGAAGAGGGAAACTTCCAAGAAGCTTCCCATATATATATATTTACATATTTGTAACATCCATATCCTAACAAACCCGAACTCGTCCGATTTTAGGTCCAATGAACCCAATAATGTTGTCGGTCAATATTAAACAACCTAAAATGACCAAGTAATCATGAATCAAAAGTCGTTCGGGCAAAATAAACCAAAAATCGGTTGCTTCATGATGCGTGCCGCGAAAAAGCCGCGACATAAATTCGGAAACCACAAAACGAATCGAGACCGTCATTACATCCGATTCGACGAAAGAAAACCAACGGAATCGACCGTTCGTCAATCGGATGTCGTTTGATATTTTAAAATCATAAAATTTAATCTTAAACAAAAACCGTATCCGAAAATTTCGGGTATTCAAAACTCGATCGGAAGTATACCAATATTATACTCAAATTGATCGTCGTTTAGAGACGATCAAAACAAGATATTGCGCGTCGAAATCAGAGGCTCGATGCGCACATACGGGCATTTATAAACATCTCAAATAAATGAATAAAAAAAAAGAAAGAAAGAGAATAATAATTTCTGCCTCAAAGGGAGTCTCGTCCTCGAGACTCGAGTTAAGGCCATTAGGTGTCTTGTTGGAATTTCCTATGTCCATAAAAACCTCAAAGGGTTTTAAACCTATAAAAACCTCAAAGAGAAACAAGCCATATATTTGAATATATATCTAATTGCAAAAGCTTGTTTTGATTATTACCTCAGAAAAGTTGCGGATATCGTGCCCGCATGTCGGCTTCAGTCTCCCACGTCGCCTCTTCGACTCCGTGACGATTCCACAACACCTTGATTAATGGAATCTCCTTGCTGTGAAGCTTCTTCTCAGCACGGTCAAGTATCTGTATTGACTTCTCCTCATATGTCAAGTCAGGTTCCACGTCAAGATTCTCGTAACTGATAATGTGCCGAGGGTCGTGGACATACTTCCTCAGATTGGATATGTGGAAAACATCATGGATAACTGAAAGATGTGGAGGAAGGGCTACTCGATATGCCACTTTCCCCACTCTTGCAAGAATCTCAAACGGTCCAACATATCGTGGCGCTAACTTGCCACGAACACTGAATCTCTGTACTCCTATCATGGGAGATATTCGCAAAAATACCCAATCTCCCACCTGTAATTTACAGGGATGTCATTAGTATGTGATTATTTAGATGTCATACATATGTTATAATTGAATGGATGAAGAGGAAAGATTGGATTACTTGGAACTCCAAATCTCTTCTTCGACGGTCTGCATAGCTCTTTTGATGGCTTTGCGCCCTCAGAAGCCTTCAACAATGCGATCCCACAAACTGTTGAATCGTGGAGGCACGGCAGTAGAAATGGATGTGCTCTCCTAAGGATGCCAATCAGTTAAGGCTGCAAGCATGTCCCACGTGTATATAGCCGATTCGCCGTACCATCAGCATGCGCTCTCCTGCTGAGTGCATCAGCCACCACGTTTCCCTTACCGGGATGGTAAGAGATTGTGCAATCATAATCCTTCAGCAACTCGAGCCATCTGCGCTGCCTCATGTTCAGCTCCTTCTGATCTAAGATGTACTTCAAGCTTTTATGATCTGTGAAAATCTCGAAATTCACGCCATAAAGATAGTGGTGCCAGATCTTCAAGGCGAAGACAACTGCCGCCAACTCCAAGTCATGTGTGGGGTAGTTCCGCTCGTGCGGCCTCAACTGCCGTGATGCGTAAGCAATCACCTGTCCTCTCTGCATCAATACTGCTCCTAGACCTTCTCCAGATTCATCTGTGTAGACTGCATAGTCCTGAGTGCCTGAAGAAAGAGCAAGAATAGGCGATGTGATCAACCTCTCCTTCAGTGTCTGGAAGGCCTGCTCACAAGAATCGTCCCAAATGAATAGGACTCCCTTCTGCGTCAGTCGTGTCAGAGGGCGAACAATGCGTGAAAATCCGTTGACAAAGCGTCTGTAATAACCCGCTAGCCCAAGGAAGCTCCGAATCTGCGTGATAGTCTTGGGCTGCTCCTAAGACATAACTGCATCTATCTTCGCAGGATCAACTGCAATGCCTGCTCCAGAAATGACATGCCCCAAAAATGAGACCTGAGATAACCAGAACTCACATTAGCTCAATTTGTCATATAACTTGTGCTCCCGCAATGTATCTAAGACAATCCGTAGATCATTCGCATGATCCCATTCATTCCGTGAGTAGATGAGCACATCATCGATGAATACCACTACAAACTTGTCCAAGTATGGACGGAAAATCTGGTTCATCATATCCATAAATGCTGCAAGTGCATTTGTGAGCCCAAACGGCATCACCACAAACTCGTAGTGTCCATAGCGAGTCCTGAAGCTATCTTCGGAATATCGGACTCTCGAGTCCTCAGCTGATGATCCTGAACGAAGATCGATCTTCGAGAATACCGAAGATCACGGGAGTTGGTCGAAGAAATCATCGATGTGCGGCAAAGGATAACGGTTCTTCACCGTTCTCTTGTTCGGTTGCCTGTAGTCAATACATAACCTCATGGATCCATCCTTGTTCTTGACAAATAGAACCGGAGCACCCCAAGGTGAAGTGCTCGGCCTCACGAATCCCAAATCTAGCAACTCCTGCAACTGCACCTTCAGCTCCGTCAACTCGGCTGGTGCCATGCGATAAGGTGTCATAGAGATCGGTTGTGTATCTGGTAGCAAGGTGATTTCGAACTCGATCTCTCTCT
This sequence comes from Ottelia alismoides, assembly GCA_037367405.1. NCBI lineage: Eukaryota > Viridiplantae > Streptophyta > Magnoliopsida > Alismatales > Hydrocharitaceae > Ottelia > Ottelia alismoides. The sequence goes on along the minus strand of JAZKJV010002389.1, from coordinate 646,861 downwards.
CAGGAGGTAGCCCTGGTAGCTCATCAGAAAATATGTCAGGGTATTCTGATACCACTCGGATGTCCTGAGTCATCGGCTCCTGATCAGATACATCACGAATGAATGCAAGGTATGAATTACAACCCTGATCAACAAGTTGCTGGGCTCGCAACACTGAAATGTACTCCATGTGGAGTCATGTACAGTACCCTCAAAAGTGAACTCAGGTAGATCTGGATTCTGAAGACAACCGTCTTCCTAAGGCAATCAATAAGTGTATGATGAGCAGATAACCAATCCATACCCAAAATCAAGTTGAACTCATCAAGCTGCAGAAGTAGACAATTTGCGATCATCTCGTGACCGCCAATCAGTACGGGCAAGTGCATGACTGTCAGGGAAATGACGAACAATTGGCCACCTGGCCCTTGGATGTGATATGGAGAAGAGAGAGTCTCTGCGACTCTACCTAAAGAAACTAGTAGTCTCAAAGCTAGAAAAGAATGCGTCACGCTAGAATTAAGTAGATCATGGAAAGGTTGACAAGAGTAGTTAGTATGCGTGCTAGTTGGTTAGCCATCTCCTGGTTAGGTCGGGATGACATGGTTCTGAATGAGAACCATTTTTAGTCATAAAAGTACCATTTGGAGATACTTATAATATATGCTTTTTCTCTTCTTGGGATATAATATGAAAATTAATGAAATTGGTGACATCTGTGGTGATTGAATCTGAACGTCATATTTTCCTTCTCGGACTCATGACAAGTCGGAAGACTGCCGCTATCCGAGAACTTAATGCGATCATAATTGAAATACAACGAATGTGCGTATTGGGGTGCCACTGCTCTGATACCAAACTGTGAACCCCCTAGGATCCGGGTACCCGTTAATCACACATTTTGCATTACATCATTCATTTCTATCGCATTAAGTAACTGAAAGTACGAGGAAATTTTTCGCGAATGAAATAATTTCATGTGACATTCACAATCAACATTTATAACCACAAACACATAGAACAATGGTCACCAAAATCTTATTTCATTTCATTAACTTCCATATATTTTACAACATGTACAAAGTCTGACAGTACATATAATATCCCAAAAGTCTGACTGAAGAGAAAGAAACATAATACATTATACATTGAACAGAAACTAGCACAAAATAAACCATACCGTTGGGTATAAAATTTATCTTCTGAATCCATGTATAGCTACTGAACTGCAGGCTGTTTGCCTGCCAAGCGTGCAAGGAAGAAAAGGCGTCAGCGGTTGCTGGTACCTCCCAAAAACTTATATAAAAATAACAGGCATTTATTATTTACAAAAGAAAGCAAGTAGAGAGGCATGAGCAACTCAAATTTAAAATTTATTTCTACTTGCAAATGTAAAAGGTTTCCAAATTTATAGCAAGCACCTCTTATGATCAGCCATTATCCCAACATTTCCCACATGAGTATATTTCTATGGTGACTAATTGATCATAAGAATGTATATTTTGTTCTCATATTACTCAGAGATCATATTTTTGGATTTTGATGATGGGAAAAATAAGATGAGAAGATATAATGGTTTATTTAATTCTGAAGTCTAGTTACTCCTTTAAGTTAGTGGATAGTCTGTGGTCTTGATTCTTGTGAAACCTCACACTATGACTCTAAGACTTGGGGAATGTCTTAGGGTTGGGGGGCCTCCGTAGGCATGCGGTGTTGTGTAATGCATCCTAACTAAGTTCCCAACACGTCCACTAACTCAAAGGGATTTTGAATCAGATTAGTATCTTTTCCAGTTACTCAATTTTAATTATAATCCCTTAAAACCTTAAGTGCAACAGTCTCAGATGTAACTCTAGATGGTATGGATATAGAGGTGGATGATCTGGATGTAGAATTAATCCCTTCAAACCTTAGTGCAACAGTCTCAAATGTAACTCTAAATGATATAGATATAGATATGGATGATCTGGATGTAGAATCGCCAAGTCTGTTGGCGAAGAAAAACTCAAGCGGTGAAGAAGCCAACAAAAGGCTCTTCCGTCTCGCCCTCTAATTGGAAGGACGGTCCAATAGAGGGATAGGTCTACACTCCCAACTACGCCACTGAGACGGGTGAGAGGGACTTCCCGGAAAAGTCGCTCTAGAAAACAGCCCGACCGGTAACGGGCAACCGAGCTCGCACGTAAAACTGAAAACCAAGGATCCCCCGCCTGGGTATCCTAAAACAGGGTCAGCGGAATGGTCTAAAGTCGGGATCCCAACGAGGCGTAAAAACACTGTGAGCTCACGTTAAAAACCGAAGGGGGACTGGGATCCTAGACCCGCGCACTTGGCGGCCGCTGCCCAATCTGGGCTTCCTATCTTCCGCCCAGTTGAGGGTCACCGCGCCCTCGCACGGTCAAGTGCAAAGGTCACCATGACCGGCACAATTAATTGATATCCTGATCCACCATCATACATGTTTGATTCCTCAATCCCTCCTTAATCTTCTATGTGATCAATTTTACAGATCTGATTATCTTGTCAATAATTCCAATTGTAATGATTTAAGGTTAGCGGATCTCATATAAAAGATTGTCTTATGAAAATGTTTAGACCTTGGATCATTTAATGTAAAGTATATAGTGACTATATTTGCAATTAAGAGAAAACATGTCAGAAATTAAGCCGGGATAGAGCTCTAGTACTGGTTAATATGAGTTCCTACTACCAGATGGTCTCCTTATGATGGACTGATTGTCTGAACTACTCATGTTCATGTCTTATCGAGTCTAAATGTGTATTTCCATAAATCGAAGTGATTAAGAAAAATCATTTGAATCTTTCAATGGGTTTCCCTTATATATATAAAGTACAATAACATGTTGGCAGATCATGAGCAACTCAAAATATAACATGGATCTCATAGATAATCTTGTAGAGATCAAAGTACTCACCGATCGTGATTAATAGCTGACTGATGCACCATGATCTATTGCAAGCATATTTATTATTTACAAGAATAACATGTGTTTCTAGTATCCTGTGCTTCAGGGAATGTAGCAAAATCGTTACAAAGATGGTATAGGAACTCAGCCTAATTGATTCCAGATTTTAATAGGGAATAATAATGTGGGCATACATTGATATCCCACGGTAGATTGAGGACCATTATGTTCACATGGATGTTACGAGATAGAAGAATGGCTTATGTGTCTGAAACAACTCTAAGGAAATGTGAGATAACCAATTAAAAATATATGAGATGCATGAATTTACACAACTTCATAGGTGCTAAGTTAATGAGTTTCATAATAAAGTTGTGTGAGGAGTTTGCAGAACATTAATATATATATATATACATCCTTATATATATACCAGTTGATTTTATGCTTTTACCCTGACCGAACATGTATTCTATAAGAAAGGACTTTCATCTTATTAATTTCAAGAACTTTTATGCTATTGTTCCAAGATAAAATTATAGAAAATAGATGCAGAATTTGTATGTTGACTTGATACACGATCTGCTCAACGAATCAACTTGTGTGAGAATCTCAAGTATTTTAACTAACATTTTAATATTGGTATTGGTCTGTACTATGGATAATGAGTAAGCTAAATGTTTATATAGTTTAACCTTACTTACAGCTTTCACAAAGAAATACGTGTGGAGTTGTCTAATGTATATATCTATATATACATATATGCTAAGAAAATAGTTTAAGAGCAAAATCAAAAATTGAGATTCTTGATGAAATAGATTCAAGATAGAATTGGCCTTTTTCTAATGGAAAACTGCAGATCCTTTGAAATGCAATATTAATGGCACAACGTGACGTGAATTGTTGAATGGAATATATGTACAATCTTGCAGTATATTGCTTGCTAACTGCAACTGATAGATCAATTTTAGAAGTGTATATATATATATTTTACTAACAGATCCTGACAGTTACAGAAAATTAACTTTAATTTTATTTTTTTTTCTTTTAACTAACAGTTTACATTAGTTTACAGATAGATACAGAAAAATTAATTTAATTTCCTTAAAACTATTTAATGGAGACTTTACATCAGAAATTTCATGACATTTTTTTTAAAAGAAGGGATTATGGCACATGCATGGCAGCAAGGAGAGTGGGAGAAGGAATTGTACTTTGTATATCTAATGTTTTAGAGACTAAACTCAGCATGCAGTAGTGACTTTTCAGATTATCAAAAGTTCTAGGGGATAAAATCAGCAGCTCTTCCAACTATTGTTGAGGTGACAGTAGCAAGCAACTAACATATGTAAAAGAAAATTAGTGCGATGATGTTCTATATTTTACTGCAAGCTTGAAACCAATTCCTTCGGATATTAATTTATTCATACAAAGAATCTAGAGTACTCGAAAGATGAGCAGAAGTAGGGATTATTTAGAGAATCTCCAGATTGGAGGATTGCATTTAAGAAATATGCCCAGATTCAGATTGTGAGCAAATGAACAAGGAAGAAACAAAAATATAAAAGGCAATCACAATCAGAATAGAGTGGTTGGTTAATAGAAAGATTAGATATCAAAGGAACACCAAAATCTTGTGAATTCTTCATGCATGGCAGCAATAAGGATGGAGGAGGTACCTAAAGGTATCTCCAAAATTTAGAGATAAATTTTGACATGCAGCAACTCCCCTGACTGTTTGAAGGCTCTCAGGGCTTTGGGCTGTAGCTTCGGCTGTAAATTAGTTGCTGGAGAAGCCGTAGCTGCAGTGGCATGGCTTGGAAGATTGCAACAACAATATTGGGGTGCTGGACAATAATTCCAGCAAGGCAAGGGGGAGAACTTTAAGCTCCCAACGGCTGGGTTTGAGAGAGAAATGGGTAGAAAAGAAGGGATGGCTTCGTTGGAATCTCTTATATAGGGAGAGGAGGCAATTGGAAGAGGGAAACTTCCAAGAAGCTTCCCATATATATATATTTACATATTTATAACATCAGCCATGACCTCATCCATGACCACATCCTCTATGATGTCATTAGTCTTTTAATATATATTTCTATTTTGTATATGTATATATAGATATATTTAAATCTGCAGAAGGACACGGTGTTACTGTAGCAGAAATTATTATTCTCTTTCTTTCTTTTTTTTTATTCATTTATTTGAGATGTTTATAAATGCCCGTATGTGCGCATCGAGCCTCTGATTTCGACGCGCAATATCTTGTTTTGATCGTCTCTAAACGACGATCAATTTGAGTATAATATTGGTATACTTCCGATCGAGTTTTGAATACCCGAAATTTTCGGATACGGTTTTTGTTTAAGATTAAATTTTATGATTTTAAAATATCAAACGACATCCGATTGACGAACGGTCGATTCCGTTGGTTTTCTTTCGTCGAATCGGATGTAATGACGGTCTCGATTCGTTTTGTGGTTTCCGAATTTATGTCGCGGCTTTTTCGCGGCACGCATCATGAAGCAACCGATTTTTGGTTTATTTTGCCCGAACGACTTTTGATTCATGATTACTTGGTCATTTTAGGTTGTTTAATATTGACCGACAACATTATTGGGTTCATTGGACCTAAAATCGGACGAGTTCGGGTTTGTTAGGATATGGATGTTACATTATCTAACCGTTAACCTAGCACTAAAATACTGATTATAGGGTAGCATATATTTGCCATGTTATCTTACCACTCTTCGACCAAATGAAGGTATTGTTGTTGGTAACAACCACAGAGTCCGCCATGCAATCTGCATCGATATTTCATGATAAGTCTTAGAGGCATATTTCCTTGCAATTTTATCATTGTCTTGATGGAGTCTAAAGTTCACTTCAGAGGATACATTTCCCTGGAAATTGCCCAGACTTTTATTATGGTTACTTTTTAGAAAATGTTTATTATTTGAAATTCCAAATACTTAAATTTGTCTTAGATCTTGTTTTAGATATTGATTTGACTAAACTCATGATAGAAATTTAAAATCTTTGTATCTTTTGTCAATTTTCTAACTTCATAAATCAGTTTTTTTTCCCTTCCAGCTTTGTGCCGTACGTGACCTTAAGAAATATAGAGAACTAAAATGGAGGGTTAAGATATTATTCTATGCTACTGGCAGAAGTCCTATCTAGATGGTTATCCATTTTTTCCTTTTACCATTCAGAAAGTATTATGGCCTTCACAACTCTCCGATCCACATGTTCTATATCTTTTCAAATCGCTGTATGAAAACATTGTAGTTGTTTTAAGTTCGTTATCTTGGTAAGTTATTTACCCTACTTAATTGTGGGAAAGGCTTTGTTGTTGTTATATCTTGGTAAGTTATTTCAACCACCAAATAGAAAAATTAAGCTTTAGTCATCTGTTTTTTATGCTGCTTGCGAGTGCAGGATACATGCTGTTGATTATGGCATCATGGGGATGAGATATGGATCAGAATGCTTATCAGTTGGAACTATATTTGCCCCATATCCACGTATGTTGTTGACTTTACACTTTACGCTCGATGTATGTGGGCTTGCATATGCTTTTCGGTGTGGGTGGGTTGCATGCACATGTGCATTGTATTTTGGTGCATGTTTATGTGGGCATGTATAATTAATAGACATTTTTAATAGTTGAAGGTGCTTCTAGGCATCAAGTCTTTATCTCCGTTATATAGGTGCTTGGTAAAGAAAACTTGATGCCAGGAAAAAACAATCTTTTAGAGCTATTGGTTTTTAAAAAGAGCATTTCTTTAATTATAAATGATAATTTTAAAATAATAGCACCAATAATAACGTCAAAACATCGATTTACGTGTTTTGATATTGTCAATATGACGCCCATATTCCACATGAAGACCCTTACAGATTGAGTTTTCTGTAATTTCGTCTCATTGGAACCTGTAATACATGGTCCTCTATATAGGCCCCACTGACACAACTCTCTCAATAGTGTTATGAGTAATCATAAGACCACATGCTACACAAAATAAATTAGATTTAATTATTCAATTAACTCTAACTCTTTTTTTATGGAAAAGAGGGTGAGATCCCGAGGTGGTACTCATCCAAGGAGATCTGATACTACCCAAGGAGGTAGTATCGATAGATGGGTAAATGGGTAACCCCGATCCGTGGGCATCACAATAAAGGATCCGTGTGGCACTTATGGTGTAGATGGATAAATGGATCACTCTAGGATCCATTTACCACATCCAGTTGTTTAGTTCCACATCTACCAGTTGTGAGATATGGAGACTCAGTGAGGGTTATATAAAAGACTCCTCACTCTCTGTATCCAACGAGGAAGTCTATAGACACATCAACCCTTGAGATGTTTTCCCGTGGTTTCATCCCGCTCCTTAGGGAGTATGGCTCCACGTTAAATCTCACATTTTTCATGTTCATCTTTTAATTTCTAATACGTTTCAATATTCTTTATTTTCTAACATGGAATCAGAGCAGGTTCGATTCTCGAAGATTTATTCCTGAAGATCTATTTTCGTAATTTGTTCAAGATTCGTTTTTTTATATATGCCGTTCTTGAAGATTATTTGTTCAAATTTTGGAGTTTAAACTTTGATCATCGGGTTTGAGAAATCCTAGATCTGATGTTCTGCGATGCTTGGGGGTTCCTTCCTTGGAACCCTAATTTCACTTCCCAACAAAAGTAACAGAGCTGCAGAACCTCAAACGAATGGCATAATTCCAGTTTGTCGTGAGATCTGCTGAACTTCAATACTCCATCGTCATGCCCTGATCTCCCTCCAAAGATCTATAGGCCCCCCTTTGGGGCAGACCGTTGCACCACCGACCATCACTAGACCTCGCGCAGATATGCAGATCCGTTCTAAGGCGGAGCTGCTCCTCCCTCCAAGTGGCACCATCCTCATCCTCTATGATACACGATCTGGAGCATCTCCTGGAGCATGAGCAGGTGGCTCCTCCAAGTCCAGGCGGAGGAAACTCCTCCTTCGCATCTCAAAGGAGGCGGTGCTCCCACCATGTCTCTCCCATACTTCAAGGCGACGGTGCTCGTCCAATATCAAAAAACAACATCGAGAAACCCCAGTTCTCCAAGGCAGAGGCAACATCTACCTCTAGACAACAACCCATGAATCTTCATGTCGCCCCCTTGGCACAAGCGATATGATGGCCTTGTCTCCCTCTTCAGGCTGCGCAAAACTGCTCCAGCAGGGAGCTTCTGGCAGCATCGCTCCATTGCTCCAGGTGGAGGCGACGAAAACCGCTGAAAGCACCTCCAGGCGGAGGCAACTAAAAAGTCTAGGCGGCGGCTCTGCCACCTTCCTCCAAGAGGAAGCCCATCCAAGCGGGGTGCAACTTCCTCCTCTCAATTTCCAACGTAGGCGACATCAGTGACGAGACCCTCACCTTCCCTATCTATATGCGACAGTGGAAAGAGGAGACCTCCATCGGGGGTGGCACGTGAGAGACTGCATTTGAGAAAGGGTTCCTAGTTGGGAACCCTAAATAGAGCCCTTGCAGTAAAAAAAATTGGGCCCAAGGGGGCCGTTTGCATATGTTTGGGCCCAACTATATTGTCCAAGAGTTTTTTTTTCTAAAAAAAGGGAAAAATAGAAGGTGCGTACAACAAAAAAATCGTACGCGGAAAAAAAATTCAAGAAGAAAGCCATAAAAAGGGAACGACTTGTAAAAAAAGAATAGTCGGAAAAAATGACTTTAAAAAAAGAGAGAAGCCGAAAAAATTTTTGAAATCGGCTTATTGGTTTTTTATTCTCTCCATTTTCTTGTCTCCTCCCAACTTTGTCGATGTCATTATTTTTCGACAAGTATGGGAGAAAGGGGGAGTACTATGTAGAGTTCTACAAGAGGCCAGATTGTCAGATTCCAATTCAGATTCAAATCTCTAGTCCAAGTGCATGGCTAGATTTTCAGACTCTACAGATGTTCAGACTTGACGTCAGATTGGTTCCAAGTCTTCAGTTTCAGACACATACATGTATGCGGTCTTCAGTTTCATGTGCACATATTTGCCATCTTTTGTGTGATCCCCATCTCTTGTTTTTGGTCTGAGTTTTCATGTGATCCCTAGGGACTCCAGAGTAAAGATCAGATTCCCTATGCCATGTGGGATAGGGGTTTCATGTGGTTTCATAAGGACTCTAGAGTAGAGATCCCATTCCCCAAGTCAGTATGTGAGAGACCCAGTTCTCCGACGACGAGACGTTTCAGATTCCATTCTCCAGCGACCGTGGACTCCGACTAGGATGTCTCCACAGCTTTTCCAGTTCGGATCTTCAGAGATGGAGCGGTTGTCCACATGGTTCAATCTTCTACATGTGGCGGGCCAGAGTTCTCTAGGTAGAGACTCATTCAGTTTCAGTGGCTCTGACATGTGTAGTTCATAGCATACCCAGTTTGACGCATACTTCAGCCCAATGTTCCTCCTCACATGCACTACGTGAGAAGCAACATCCTCGACAGCAGCTGACAGTTGTGCGCGTTGAGTTGATATTGTCCGTAGTGTCCTGTAGCGTGAGTTTAAGATTTCTTTCTGTATGTCCTAGGTGAGCATTGCATTCTCCAGCTTGAGGGGGAATGTTGGAGTATATGTGTTATGCGACACTGATGGTGTAGATGGATAAATGGATCACTCCACGATCCATTTACCACATCTAATTATTTAGTCCCACATCTACCAGTTGTGAGATGTGGAGACTCAGTGAGGGCTATATAAGAAGCCCCTCACCCTCTGTATCCAACGAGAAGTCAATAAGCACATCAGCCCTTTGAGGCGTTCTCCCGTAGTTTCATCCCACTCCTTAGGGAGTAAGGTTCCATGTTAAATCCCACATTTCTCGATGTTTATTCTTTATTTATAATACGCTTCCGCATTCTTTATTTTCTAACAATTTACATATAAATTAACATGTAACAAAAGAAATTGTATTATGTACATGTATCCCAAAAATGTAACATAAAAGAAAGAAAAGCATTTATATAATCTTGAACATAAACTATAACATGTGTACCTGACAACCGTAATTGCGGAAGTTCATGTTTAGCTGTCGGACTACTACGATGAAGGTATGTATTCTGCAACCCATGCATTAGGGAGAAAAGAACATCAACAAATGTTGAGCACATCTAATCAATTAAAAATAACAAGTAATTCAATGGTTCCAAAAGAAAGCAAGTATATAGAGTTTGACAAATAAAATTTTAATGAGCTACTTGCATGAAAATTGATTTTCAAGTTGTTCTGTATGTGAATCCTTTGACTTACTCATCCTATCTCAATTACCCATATTTAATACTTTCATATATTGATTATATGATCCATATTTAAGCTATCGCCTTTTTATTAATTATAATTCATGTTTGATGGATCTTGTTAATATGGATGATGAGCCTTGGATATGATCTTTGTCTTTATCTAATCTCTCATGCTTAATGGATTGTTTGATTTCCATTCTTCTCCATCCTATTTCAAATTCTTTGATTATTAAATGATTGTTATGATCGAAGTGATCCAATTTCTTTTCAATGTTTATGAGTCATGTATATGGATCTTAATAAGTGTAGAAGATGTGTTTCACTTTCTGATTCTTTTCTTGTTAAATTTCTTAAGCTCAATGGATTGCTTGTGTCTTGGTCCGAGTGAGACCTCACACTATGACTCTAAGGCAGTAAAGTAGCCTTAGGGTTGGGGTGCCTCCGTAGGCATGCAGTTGGGGTAAAATGCATTCTAAGTTCCCAACACATCCACTATCTTCTCTGTGAACCATGGTAGTATCTCTTAAGGATGACTTCTATAATATGATTTTTTCTCTTCGCTAGGACCTACTGGCAGAACTGCAACTAGCTCAACTGAAATCAAGCTCAATTGTAACCAAAATTCAACTGTAACCAAGCTCAACTGTAACCAAAACTCAACTGTAACCAAGCTCTCAAGATCAGTAACTAAAACTCAAGCGGTGAGGAAGCCTCCAAAGAGACCCTTCCGTCTCGCCCATCCAGTGGAAGTGTGGTCCAGGGGAGGGCTAGGCCTACTCCAAAACTACGCCCCTGAGACGAGGGAGAGACTTTCCGGATTAAGTCACTACAGAAAAACCGGCCCTACCGGTATGGACAAACGAGCGCGAAAAATCAAAACCGATGGCCCTCCAGCCTAGGCACCCTAAAGAACACAGAGTCAGCAGAATTGGTCTAAAAGAATACCTATGGATCTCAAAGAGGCGTAAAATTGCGAGTGCTTGCAAAAAGCCGAGAAAAGACTGGGATCCGAGACCTGCGCACTAAGCGCCCGCTGCCGTAACTGGGCTTCCTATCTCCCGTTCTCGCCCAGTTGAGGGTCACCACACCCTCACATAGTCATGTATAAGGGTCACCATGACTAGCACTTTTAATTATCAAACATTGCTAAATCACCATCACTGACTTGATTCCTCATCCTCTCTCGATCTCTGTTATGACTAACTTTATAGATCTAGGCATCTTATCGACAATCTTATTGAATAGCGATCCATAATTAGTGATTCATACCTAAATGATTGATCACGAAGATTTTTAGTCATTGACCATAGATTATCTCATAATTTTGCGGCATGCTTATTGATTTGGATTTATTAAATCACTTGTTTGAAAATATCCTAATGATCTCATTTTTCAAATCATGATATTGGAAGTTGTTCATTAGATCTGGATTCAAATTTAGATCAATGTTATATTTCCAACTTTTCTCATTTAAATCAGGGATTAAGAGTTACTCATTAGATCTTGGATTTAGGTTCAAAACAATACAAATTTCCAATTCCTATCTTCTTTGACTTATGAATTTTAAAGCTACATATTAGATCAATTTAGTCTCATTTTGCATGCTAATTCACCTCAAATCTCTCAATTTTTAATTATGAAAGCATTGACTAACTAGTGATCTATAATTTGATCTTAATTTCATGTTAATCACTCCAACTCTCGTAATTCAAGCATGAAAGTTTCCATGAAATCCTCACATTTTATCATGAAGTCATACCATAAATAGTGGTCTGATTTTCAGATATTAATACATGAAATTGGTCATCAATTTTTGATGATCCAAAAATCCATGTTTTGGCTATAATCTAATCTTAAATTCAGATATAAAATTCATAATTTAGTAACTTTTAGAGAATAAATTCTTCATATAAAAATCCTCAACTTGGATCATAGTTCAGACATAGGAATTATAGCTTATTGATTTGAAGTTTAAACTTCAAATTACATGTTAATTCACCCCTAAATCATCATATATCATGAATAAAATCGTAACTATCAAAGTTATGAAATTCAGCTCCAATCACATGCAAATCACTCTTATGTCCTTAACATTTTTAACATGAAATCAGATTATAACTATGTTATGAAATTGGGTTAAAGTAAATGCAAGTCATCATCAACTCCACATCTTTCACACATCAAAACTGAAATAATTATAGGTCTGAAATTTATATCTAATTGCATGCTAGACATCCCAAAATCTTAATCTTTCTACTTGAGATCAATGGCTTATTTAGTGATCTGAATACTCAATATCAAGCTAATTCATTCCTAAAATATTGTTATTCAAGAATGCAAAACTGTATTATATCATCGTCAGAAACCAGATCCTAATGCATGCCATTCATCCTCAATTCTTTATAATTTGAGCATGAAAACTGTAGCTACTTATGGTCTGATTTTTAGACTCAAATCATACCATTTTGTTGTCCCAGTTCTCTCATTTTTAGTCATGAACACAATCTAAATAGTGGTTGGATTTTTACTGCTAAATGCATGCATATCACCTCCCAAATTCATTAAAATGTAATCATGAGTTCGAAGTATACAGAGTACTGATCTTAGCACACCCAAATTTCTTTCATTTTTCAATCATAAAAATAGTACATAACAGTGGACTCTTTTTAGCGTAAAATGTATGTCAATCTCCCTCAATTTTCCATCTTTTAAGCACGAGAATTATAGCAATATAGGTCTGAATTTATACTTGATTTGCATGCTCAACATCTAATTTTTTTATCCTAAAAAACTTAAGAATCAGGAGCATATGTAATGGAAGCAAGGTTGCAAAAAGCGGTAGTTGGTACTCGGTCGGCAGGGTCACCTACTAAGGAGTAGTCGGCAGTCGGGCGACTAGTCGGATTTAGTCGGCCATTAGTCGGTTTTGATTTTTTAATTATTTTAAATATATAATTTATTATTATATACTATATATATATATACTCAATCATAAATATGAATAGATTTAGCCATTTTCAATTTTATAAGAGCTAAAAAAAGAAGCAATTCAAGGAAAAAAGTACCAAGTTAAGAATAAATGTTTGCTACATAATATTAGGCTATTAGCTAATGTTCACTAACAGATACAACATGTCAAAATACGAATAATTCCTGCAAGCATGAAGCATCAAATTAAAAGTCATTCATCTCCATCAAGGTCATCATCCAAATCAATCTCTTCTTCTTCTTCTTCATCTTCATCATCATCTTCTTCATCATCATGTATGTCTTCAGGTTGAAATTCCTCTTCTTCTTCATTTATAGGTGCAACATTTGAGCTCGAAGATGAAGCTCCCTTGCCACGTTCACCTCGTTGACTTCTTCTCAGCTCCAAATTCTCTTCTGCACCACTTGCATGCGCTACAGCACCCCAAGTTAATCCGGAGCCTGGAAAGACCTCCTCATCTTGGGCTTGTACGTTGACCTCTCCAGTCCATTCACGTAAATATGCATGATCACGAGAGGAAAGAGGATCTTTTCCTTTCTCAAGACGACGTTCCATCAGGTTGGAATTGAAACGAACGTATACAAGATCATTTAGCCTCTTTGTTTCCAACCTGCCTCTCTTCTTGGTATGGATCTGTAAGCAACATTACAAAACATTAAGACTAATGACTAATTTACAACTAGTATTTCTATTTGGTGGGTCACTAGAGTCATTACCGAGTCAAACGTACTCCAGTTGCGCTCACATCCAGATGATGCAGAAGTCAAGCTCAAGATCTTGATGGCCATGTCTTTCAAATGTGGTACGTCATCTCCATAATTGTACCACCAATTAGCTAATAAAATATATAATGGTTAAGTCAATGAAATCAACGATGATCAAAATGACATTAATGGAAAATAATTCCTTAAATACCTGGATCGAAATTTTCATCATTTCTCATCCTCTGTCTCACGGCTAATGGCTTCCCAAATGCCCCACGACCATGTCTGTAATCAAGAAGCTCCTTTGTGGTGATAGCATCTTGTATATCCAAATCTGGATAAAATCTTTCCATGCAAGCCATAAAACCTCTCTTCACCACAATGTCTACATCACCACCACACTCCGTGAAAAAGAAGTATGGGTTCAAAAAGTAAGCCGCTAGATGCAATGGAGTGTCAAGCCTGCCTTTGGTCTTGGAGATAATTGCATCCACAAAAAACTTGTAAGATGACTCCACGCTATTTAAAGATGCAATTATCTCTCTCTTTGCCTCTTCAAGCCCTCCATAAACAAAGCCCATGGATGGGCGGCAATCTGCATCAACCACACGCAATAGACGCACCAAAGGTGTAAAAATTTTGATTGCAAATGCGGTGTGGTTCCAAAAGGTAGGGCTGAAGACAATGGATGTTGCTTGTTCTCCCTTTTTGGTCTTGTACCACTTGCAAGCCCTCCATTCATCTGACGAAAACATCAACCTGAGCTTGTCTTTTTTCTCTAGAATGCTTTCTAGAGTGAGAAAAGTAGTAGCAAACCTCGTTTGCCCTGGTCTAGCAATGTCTCTCTTGTTTGTAAACTTCCGCATCAAGCTCAAAGTTTTAGTGTGAGCATAAATAAAGATTGTGAGCGTCCTCGCCTTTTTAACCGCGCTCTTCACTTTTGAATCTCTACTGATCTCCTCCAAAGCAAGATCAATAGAATGAGCAGCACAGGAAGTCCACCATATCTGAGGATATTTTGTGAGTAGCAATCTCCCTGCTGCTACATTTGCTGAAGCATTATCCGCAACAACTTGAACAACACTATCCACGCCAACTTCATTTATGCACTCATCCACGAGCTGAAAGATATAGTCGGCGGTGTGTGTCTCATCAGAAGCATCAATAGACTTCAAAAATGAAGTCCCCAAGGAGCAATTGACACAGAAGTTCATGATGCTCCGTCCTCGCATGTCCGTCCATGCATCAGTCATTATAGAGCACCCTGTCTTCTTCCATGTAATTCGATGACATTGCAAGTCATCAGATATTTTCTTGACTGCCTTCTTCAAAAATGGACCACTTATCTCATACCTCGTAGGAGTCTTCAAGCCTGGGCCATACATTCCAATTGCCTCCACCATCTGCTTGAATTGTTTCGTGGTGAATGCATTGAAAGGGATTGCCGATGTATATGCCCAATTGCATATATAGGAGACAACCCTTTCACGATGGTCCTTGGATAAAGCGTCTTTTATGCTCATTTGGCGTGTTCCTTGAACGGCGACATTCTGTTCCAAAGATTCGGAAGATCGATGTCTTTTAGCAGATCCAGCATCTCCAGCAATGCCAATATCAATCTCATCTCTCATCTCAGAAACCTCAATGGCCTTTTGACTCTTCTTTCTAGCAACATCATCCAAGTATGATATCATCATCTTCTTCGTCTCTTCGTCCACCTTAGGACATGCAGCCACATTGCCTTTACGATGCGCAAGATGTTGCTTGAACCTATAAATACCTCCTTTCACCACCTTCTTGCACAACCTACAAGTAACCGTGTTCGAATCTGCACGGTTTGAAAGATATCCAAATTGCCATGCAGGATCAGTTGATCCTGGTGGCACATAAAAGGAAGAGTCACCACCAGAGGCGACATTCGTGGGAGGTGTTTCCATCTACATTGTCAAAAACAACAACATAACATGAACAACAACATATGAATCATAGACTAATCAATAACCAAACAATAACCAAACAATAATAGAACTTAATAGAACTTAACCTATGAATTGAATCAATAACCAAACAATCATAGAACAACAACAATCATAGACTATGTAGAACAACAATCATAGAACAACAACAATCAATAACCAAACAATCATAGACTAATCAATAATAGAACTTAACCTATGAATTGAATCAATAACCAAACAATCATAGAACAACAACAATCATAGAACTTAACCGATAGCAACAATCATAGAGCATAAATTTCGAAAAAAAAAATAGCAAAAAAAACCCTAACCGGACTGGCGGTTGGATAGCGAGGTGGAGGAGAGCTGGGAGACCGAACGGCGACGAAGGAGTGGTCGTGCGGGGACCACCGAGCACTGCGCGACCTCCGGGCGGCGAGCGGCGTCGGGAGGAGGCGGCGTGGAGAGCAGGCGGAGGAGGCGGCGTGGGAGAACCGTCGAACAGAATCGCGTGAAATGTCGGGGGCTGGGGAGTTTAGGTTACTGTCGGACAGTAACCTAAAACTCCCCATTTCAATTCATTCGGATCCTCATGTTAATCGGGCGCCGGATCTTTGTTGCAAAAAGCGGCCGACTAATCGGCCGACTAGACCGACTAGTCGGCCCGACTAGTCGGTCCACCCGACTACTGACCGACTTTCCTAAATCGGGTCGGTCAGTGGGCCGACTCGACTAGTCGGACCGACTAGTCGGTCTAGTCGGCCGATTTTTGCAAGCTTGAATGGAAGTAAAATTTTGATGATCTCCATGTAAAACTTCATATTCTCATCTAAGTTAAGAGACAAATTATTAGGTTGAATCATGCATGCAAGCCCGAAAGACGGGGGAAAGGATTGTACCTTTGGATCTCTAGTTTTTGGAGATCAATCTTCATGCAATAACTTCTCTTGAAGGAGCAGTCTCACCTCCAAGTGGAGCAATAATGGGCTGTTGGAAGACGGGAGAAAAAGAGAGAAATGAGAGAAGAAGGGGATGGGTTTGCTATTTACAAGGAAAAAGGACAAAGGAAAAAGGAGGTGTTGACAAGTGCAGGAGGATAAAGTCAAATGGAAAAAAGATAGAAGAGCCAAATGGAGGGGGACAACAACTGTTGCCATGTACTCTTGTACAGTTGGATTTTTTTTAAAATGTATTTTTTATCTTTATTTCTCTCTTTTATTTGGAGTCCCAAATTCATCTGCATTCGCACCTCTAGTCTCGGATTCAGACATATAATAACTGGATTTGACCGTCTCTGAATGATGATCAAAATGAGTATAATATTCATATACTTCGGATTGAAGATGTATTCCCGAAATTTCCGAGATACGATCTTGTTTTGCAACTAAATTATGTGATTTTAAATTATCAGACGGCGTTCGATCGACTAACATTTGATCTCATTGGTCTTATTTTGTCGAATCAAATTTTCTTGTGGTCTTGGTTTGTTTTGCGGTTCGGGTTTCACGTTACACCTTTTCTTATGGCACACATTACGATGCGATCGACTTTTGGTTGATTGTGACCAAACGTGCTTCGATCCACAATCTGCATATCGATATGAGTTTATTCAATATTAATTGAATATCATAGAGACAATTATATAGTCTATGTATCGTTTATGCTATCTTTATATTCTTGGTTGCACCTTATGTAATTTACCCATGGACCGTCTCTATATAAGAGAGCCTAGGGTTCTTTGGAATGATTTGATTTTCACTTTTCCACAACATGGTATCAGAGTCAAAACCCTAATACCCCATCACCACCCTCGCCGCCCGCTGCCCCCTCATTCTTCTTCTGCCGGTACCGGCGTCGTTCTCTCTCTCTCTCTCTCTCTCTCTCCCGGCCGCCACCCTCTCACCGCCTCCACCCTCTCGCCAACGCATCTTCTCCTTCCCTTCCACCGCCCCTACCCTCGCCGACCCCTACCTTCACCGCCCTCTACCCCCACCGACCCCTACCTTCACCGCCCTCTACCCCCACCGGCCCTACCCTCCGTCGTCACCGTCATCTCTATGGGTTTGAGTGTGTAAAGTCTACATATGCACTCAAATCCTATGAAGTTTATGTAGACATTTGTCCTTTGGTCTACAAACGCTAGTTCTTCTTCTCCAGCGATATGTCAGAAAACAAGGTCGATATGCCCACCATAGACACATATAAAGGTCCCGCACCAATCGTCAAGATGGATGGGACAAACTATGAGCTCTGTACGATGCAGTTCATGAGTCTCATGAAGTCGAATGGTAAGAAGCACATTCTTACCGAGGAAAAACCGACAGAGTTGACTGGGGTTTATGCCTCGTGGGAGGTTGATGATTCATATGCCAAGGTCTGGCTTTGAGGCACACTATCGATGGTGATTGCTAATGATGTTCTCCATCAGCCCACCGTTAAGACGATGTGGGACATACTAATAACAACATATTCACAGGTGCGGAATGAGACCAAGATCCTTCAGCTCTAGCATGACATATTCACAATGAAGTAGAATGGACGACCACTTCAGTCCTTGTATACATTCCTACGAGGGATGTTTGAGAAACTCTACCGTATCATTCCTCTCATGGCCACCCCGGAGCGACAGAAAACATTTAGGAATGCTACCATGGTGGGGGTCCTGCTTGCGGCCCTTGACCCTGAATATGATGCTGCTCGATCACAGATTCTTGCCGATGCTACCATTCCTCCTATGGAGGAAGTCTACCGTAGACTTAGCCGTATCTCTATCTCGTCCAGTGCTTC
This sequence comes from Ottelia alismoides, assembly GCA_037367405.1. Classification (NCBI taxonomy): domain Eukaryota; kingdom Viridiplantae; phylum Streptophyta; class Magnoliopsida; order Alismatales; family Hydrocharitaceae; genus Ottelia; species Ottelia alismoides. The sequence continues at coordinate 628,230 of JAZKJV010002389.1, read as the reverse complement.
TACTCCACTGCCCTTGGCGATGACTGCTTCAGGAGGTAGAGGTGGCCTTTCTTCATTCCGTGGTCGTGGACCTTGTGGTCGAGGCGGTCGTTTTCGCCAACTATGTACCTTCTGCCATCACACATGACATGCTGAGGATACATATTACTCCAAGCATGGATTTCCAGCCTCGACACGTGTAGCCAAGCATGTTGTATTTCCGTCTGCATCTACTTCATATCAGAGGTTCGAGGAGCTCGTTGCGAGACCGTGGGATATTATGCCTCTTGTATCTACAGATTCTCCAAGAGGCCCTTTGGATATTGCTGCTTCAGTCTCTGCTAGTACTTTTGCCACTGCTTGCACCTTAGGTAGTGCTTATGCTTTTCCATCATGTCATAGTTCTGATGTCTCAGATTAGATTATGGACTCGGGTGCGACACACTATCTTTGTCGCGACAGAGATGGACTTACATCATACAGGGAGATTCCACCAGGGTGGTCAGTGGTAATAGCTGATGGGACTCATTCACCCATTCTTGGATAGGGGTAGATTACTTTATCGCCTTCCATGCATCTACAGAATGTTTTACATGCCCCTAATTTTTCGATGAACTTGCTTTCTGTTAATCAGATTACAAAGGATTTGCACTGCCGTGCTATATTTGACCCATCGTCTCTTATTTTTCTGGACATTCTAACGGGCAGGATGATTGGTTGGGTTTTGAGCAGGATGGTCTTTATCATATGGTCTGGAATTCCTATGCTGGCGTCTCCTCTCATTCAAGAGGATCAGTCTCTCCGTATACATGACATCTACGCTTTGATCACCTTCCTCTTCAGAAGATGCGTCATCTGTTGCCTCGGATTTCTCCGAGTTCTTCCTTCCGGTGTGAAGTATGTCAATTGGGAAAGCATCATAGAGCTAGCTTCCCAAGTCGTCAGTGTCGGAGCAGTAGCTCCCCTTTTGAGTTACTTCATGTTGACATTTGGGGTCATAGTCGTGTTCCTGATCACCAGGGACACATGTTTTATCTTGTAGTCGATGATTTTTCTCATCTGTCGTGGGTATTTTTATTAAAGAATAAATCTGAAGCAGGGAATGTTATCGGAAATCTTATAAATGAAGTGCAAAATGTTTTTCCAGTCATGTGAAATATGTTCGTACGGATAATGCTTTTGAATTTTGCACTCGTTCCCTTTCCCAATTCTTTTCGTCACGTGGTATTATTCATCAAACTACTCGTGCGTACACATCTTAACAAAATGGCATTGCTAAGAGAAAGCATCGTCATCTTCTTGATAAAACTCGAACCCTTCTTATCTAGAGTAGTGCACATATTTCCTTTTGGGGAGATGCCGTCCTTACAGCTTGTTATCTTGTGAATTGTATGCCATCCTCGATTCTTGATGAGAAAATTCCTCTTTCTGTTGTCTTTCCTGACAAGGAATTATTCTCACTTACTCCTCATGTTTTTGGTGTTGTTGTGTTTGTTCATCAATTGTCTCTTGGACTTGACAATCACTCGCCTAGGACTTTCAAGTGTGTCTTTGTGGGTTACTCTCGGACTTAGAAGGGATATCGTTGCTATGATTCTGTAAACAAGAAATACTTTGTCAGTGTTGATGTCACATTCTTTGAGTCTATCATGTACTTCTCCCCTACAGGTGACAGGTTGTCCTCATCCATATCTGATGACGAGATCTATGTTCCTCCTCCACCTATTCCGAGTCCACCGTCGTTCATTCATGTTCCTGTTGTCACACCAACATCATCCCCACCACCACCAACATTACCACCACCACCACCACCTCAACCACCTGTTTCTCCCCTACCTAAAATTTTATACACGTCGGTTGGGTCTTGCTCATGCTGCACGTCAATCAATTAATGTGCATCAGGTATATCCAGATGTTATTGCTAATATTGGGTCGGATAGTGTGCAAGTGCATGGTTCATCGTTGCAAGAGGAAAGTGAACCGACAAGTACTGTTTCCGATGATCTGGATGTTCCTATTGCTATGCGGAAGCAGAAACACACATGTGCATCATATCCTCTTGCTTCCCAGGTTTTCTTTCATCGTCTCACAGGGGACTTTCAGAGGTTTGCTGTGGCTTTGTCTGTCGTGGAGATACCACGGAATTATCAGGATGCCTTGAAGATTGCCTGCTGGCGTTCTGCTATGGAAGAGGAAATGACTGCTCTACAGTCGCGAGGTACATGGAGCTTGGTTCCCGCTCCCTCAAGAGCATCTGTTGTTAGCTGCAAATGGGTATTCACTTTTAAGTATCATGCAGATGGTAGTCTTGACCGTTACAAGGCAAGGCTAGTGGCGCGAGGTTTCACTCGGACATATGGTGTGGATTATATGGACACTTTCTCTCCAGTTGACAGCCATTCCACTCTTTGTATTCTTTTGTCTGTTGCTGTGGTACGTGATTGGCCCTTGTTTCAGCTTGATGTTAAGAATGCCTTCTTGTATGGCGATTTGCAGGAAGAAGTCTACATGCAGCAGCCTCCGGGGTTTGCTGCTGAGGGGGAGAGTCCCATAGTGTGTAGACTTCATAAGGCTATATATGGCCTTAAACAACGCCCAATGACGTGGTTTCAGAAGCTTTCCCATCTAATTGGACAACAAGGATTCAAGAGATCAAATGTGGATCATTCATTGTTTGTCCAGAAGACTTCTAAAGGTACGGTTGTCATCATGATGTATGTTGATGATATATTGGTTACATGAGATGATACACATGGGATAAAGATGGCAAAAGATTTTCTGGGCAATCTGTTTGTTACGAAGGATCTTGGTACTCTACGATACTTTCTGGACTTGGTGTTTGCCAGGAATGCGTAGGGTCTTGTGATGACCCAAAGGAAATACATTACATATATGCTTGTCGAGACGGGTATGGTTGGGTGTAGACCCTCAACTACTCCTATGGACCCCAGCATGAAATTATATGATAATGATACAAAGGAAGTTGACAGGAGAAGGTATAGAGAAATGGTGGGTAAGCTTCTTTATATTATATAACTCGACCTAATATTGTTTTTGCAGTAAGTTGGGTGAATCTGTTCATGGAACAACCGAGACAAGTACATATGGATGATATATATGATACTAAGGTATCTAAAGTCGTCTCCAAGCACATGATTGCTGTTTAGAAAGGAAACAAATCTATCTATCTCGGCATGTGCGGATGCGGATTATGCATGATGCCTTAAGGATCGGAAGTCTACTTCGGGTTTTACAGTTTTTGTGGGCAGTTCTTTGATTTCTTGGAAAAGTAAGAAACAAACCGTAGTGGCTAGATCTAGTGCTGAATTTGAATATAGGCCACGGCTCAAGCAAGTACTGAGATGATGTGGGTTCGAGCTGTACTAGAAGATTTGCATATAGGTGTACCTTTACCCATGCAGCTACTGTGTGATAATCAAGTTGCATTGTTCATTGCTAATAACCCTGCCTTTCATGAAAGAACAAAACATATTGAGGTGGACTGCCATTACACTAGAGTTATGATCTAGAAGGGCCTGATTTCTACTTCATATGTTAGTTCAGGGGAGCAGACTGCTGACATCTTTACCAAACCAATTCTTAGAGGACCATTCCAGAAGTGTTCTTCCAAGCTGAGCATGATTGATATCTATGCTCCATCTGGAGGGGTGTAACATCCAAATCCGTACAAACCTGAACCCGACCTGATTAGGGTCCATTTTACCCAATAAAGTTGTCAGCTGGCATTAGATGACTCAAATCGATCAATTGATCGTGAATCAAAAGTCGTTTGGGCAAAATCGATTAAAATCGATCGCATCGTAATGCGTACCCGAAAAAGCCGTGACACGAATTCGGAAACCGCGAAACAAATCGAGACTGTCATGAAATCCGATTCGACGAAACAAGACCAACGGAATCGACCATTCATCAATCGGAGGTCGTTTGATATTTTAATTTTGCAATGTAGAGATAGTTCGTAGCATTATTATCTCTTTATGTATTTGTTTGTTATTTCATTATCTTTGATAGATCTCTCTGTAATTTACCCTTAAGGTCTCTCCCTATGTAAGAGAGCCTAGGGTTTTCTGAGTAATAAACGAAGACTCTTTTCCCAACATGGTATCAGAGCCACCCTAGGGCTCCCACCCGCCGCCTCTCCCTTCCCCACCCGCCGCCCTCTCCTCGATGCCTCTTACGCCGCCGCCGCTCTCTCTCCTAGCCGCAGCCAGCGGCCCCAGCCACCGTCCTAACCACCTCCGAAGACCACCAGGCAGCCCACCTGCCGCCTCTGGCCCCAGCCAACTCCCGGCGGCCCCTTCTCCTGCCGCCTTAGGCCCCCAGCGGCCTCCAGCTTGTCCCGGCGGCCCCTCCTCTTGCCGCCTTAGGGCCCCAGGCCGCCCCGGCGGTCCCATCTGCCGCCTTAAGCCTCCAGCCCAGCCGCGCCGCCGATCAGCGGTCCCCAGGCAGCGTTCGCTAGCCGCTTAAGGGCTGTAAGCCTTCTTTGAGGCGTGCCCTAGACCTCCCTTCATCCGATATATGGATTTGAGTGCGTAAACGTCTACACACGTACTCAAATCCGATGCAGTTGGTGTAGACATTCATTACAGTGTCTATATATCCTTGTTCTTCTCCAAGCAGCAATATGTCAGAATCCAAAGAAGATATGCCCTCCACCGGCGCATTCAAAGGTCCTGCGCCAATAGTGAAGATGGACGGGTCTAACTATGAGCTCTGGGCTATGCAGTTCATGAGCCTCATAAAGTCTAATGGTAAGAAACACATTCTTACCGAGGATGAGCCTGCAGAGAAGACAGGGATCTATGCCTCATGGGAGGCTGACGACGCCTACGCAAAGGTCTGGTTGTCTGGTACTTTGACGATGGAGATAGCTAACGATGTCCTCCATCAACCCACTGTCAAGGAAATGTGGGACATCCTTGCCACTACTTATTTCGCAGATGTGAAATGTGACAAAGATGTTGCAGCTTCAGCATGACATTTTCACAATGAAGCGGAGCGGCAGACCTCTCCATTCCCTATATACATCCCTAAGGGGGATGTTTGAGAAGATATACAGTACCATTCCTCTCAACGCTACTCCTGAACAGCAGAAGACGTTTCGGAACGCCACCATGGTGGGTGTTCTACTTGCGGCTCTTGATCCTGAGTATGATGCTGCCCGGTCTCAGATCCTAGCTGATGCAGTTATTCCTCCAGTGAAGGATATTTATAGAAGGCTCAGTCGCATTCCAGTCTCCTCCAGCTCTTCTACTCCACCCCCATCAGCGATGGCAGTCTCGCGTGGGAGAGGTGGACTGCATTCTGGCCGTGGTCGTGGACGTGGCCGTGGACCCCAGCGAAGGGGTGGCCGCTTCAGTTAGACATGCTCCTATTGTCACCGCACAGGACACTCAGAGGAGACATGCTATTCTAAGCATGGATTTCCAGCATCGGCACGTGTTGCAGAGCATTCTCAGTCTCCATTGTCCTCTACTGCAGATAGTCGATTTGACGAACTTGTGCCCCGTCTCTGAGATATTATGCCACAGTCATCTGTTGATTCGTCTGGTGGCTCTTCAGATATTGCCGCCACTGCCTCTGCCAGTTCATCCGCTGCTGCGAGCACCTCAGGTAGATCTCCTGCATTCACAACACCTCATGATATATCTGACTGGGTTATAGATTCCGGAGCCACACATCATCTCTGCCGAGACAGAGGCAGATTACAGGCCTACAGGGATATTTCTCCCGGTCGTTCAGTGCAGATAGCAGATGGTACATATTCGCCCCTGATTGGACAGGGGGAGGTTTTCCTATCCTCCACTATGCAGCTACAGAACGTCCTACATGCTCCTGAGTTCTCAATGAATTTGCTATCTATTAGTCAGATTACGAAGTATTTGAATTGTCGTGCTATATTTGACCCGTCTTCTCTCATTTTTCAGGACATACTCACGGGCAAGGTGATTGGTTGTGACTCTGAGCAGAATGGTTTATATCGACTGGTTCGGGATTCCTATGCTGGCGTCTCTTCTCTTTCTGCTGGACCAGTCTCTCCGTACATTTGGCACCTCCGGTTTGGTCATCTTCCGCTCCAGAAAATGCGTCATCTTCTGCCCCAGATCTCTCCTAGTTCGTCCTTCTGATGCGAAGCGTGTCAGTTGGGAAAGCATCACAGGTCGAGCTTCCCACGTCGTCCGAGTCGGAGCAGTAGCTCCCCTTTTAAGTTGTTACATATTGATATATGGGGTCCGAGTCGTGTTCCTATCGGGGGCACATATTTTATCTTGTGGTAGTGGATGATTTCTCGCGTGTGTCATGGGTCCTTCTTTTGAAAAATAAATCTGAAGCAGGAGATGTGATCAAGAATTTGCTTAATGAAGTGCACAATGTTTTTTCTACCTCTGTCAAATATGTTCGAACGGATAATGCCCTTGAATTTTGTACACGCTCACTTTCTCTATTCCTTTCGTCAAAGGGTATTATTCATCAAACCACTTGTGCGTATACCTCACAACAAAATGGTGTGGCGGAAAGAAAGCATCGCCATCTCTTGGATCTTACTCGAACACTATTGATTCAGAGTTGTGCTCCTATTTCATTCTGGGGCGATGCTGTTCTTACTGCATGCTATCTGGTTAATCGAATGCCTTCCTCAGTTCTTGGTGATAAGATACCCATCTCCCTTATTTTCCCAGACAAGGAGTTATTTTCACTGACTCCACGTGTTTTTGGTACTGTGGCTTTCGTTCATCGTCTATCTCCCGGACTTGACAAACTCTCTCCTAGAGCAGTCAAGTGCGTCTTTGTTGGGTATTCCAGGACTCAGAAGGGCTACCGGTGTTATGATCCTGTGACTAAGCGGTACTTTGTGAGTGCTGATGTCACTTTCTTTGAGTCGGTCATGTATTTTTCTCCTGCAGGTGACAGAATGGTACCATCCACTACCACTGATGATATCTATGTTTCTCCACCACCTACATTGAGTACTCCTGAGTTGTCTCATGTGCCCGTCTCCCCGCCAGTACCACCACCACCACCACCTCCACCTCCACCCATTCCACGACCTATCGTATCACCGTTACCTAAATTCTATACACGTCGTTCAGGTCCTGCTCAGACTACACAGCAGCCAATCATCACGCCTCAGGTATGTTCTGATGGCATTACTACTGACGGGTCATGTTTGGTACATGTGCAGGATCCTTCGGTACAGGCAGACACTAGCCCATCCAGTACGACAGATGATGATCTTGATGTTCCGATTGCCGTTCGGAAGCAGAAGAGGCAATGTGCCTCTTATCCATTTGCGTCACAGGTATCTTTTCACCGTCTCACTGGTGATTTTCAAAGGTTTGCCATAGCCTTGTCTTCCGTGGATATACCACAAACATACCAGGACGCTTTAAAGAGTGATTGCTGGCGATTAGCAATGGAAGAGGAGATGAGGGCCTTACAGTCTCGAGGCACATGGTCTTTGGTCCCTGCACCTTCTGATGCTTCAGTTGTGAGCTATAAATGGGTTTTCACAGTCAAATATCATGCAGATGACACGTTGGATAGGTACAAAGCACGCTTGGTCGACCATGGGTTTACACAAACCTATGGTGTGGATTACATGGATACATTCTCTCCAGTGGCGAGACACTCTACTCTTCGTATTCTCTTATCCGTTGCTGTGGTCCGTGATTGGAGTATATCTCAACTAGATGTCAAGAATGCCTTTTTGTACGGGGACTTACAAGAGGAAGTCTACATGCAGCAACCACCTGGGTTCACTGCTGAGGGGGAGAAGCAGATGGTCTGTAGACTTCACAAGGCGATATACGGCCTCAAACAGAGTCCGAGAGCATGGTTCCAGAAGTTGTCCAGCCTAATTGAGCAACAAGGATTCAAGAGGTCAAATGCCGATCACTCATTGTTTATCATGAAGTCATCGGCAGGTACGATTGTCATTATGGTTTATGTGGATGATATTCTTGTTACAGGAGATGATGTTCATGGCATAGAGAGGGCGAAGGCATTCCTAGGCTGTCAGTTTGTTACAAAGGATCTTGGGACCCTAAGATATTTTCTGGGGTTGGAATTTGCAAGGAATGCGCAGGGCTTGGTGATGACCCAACGGAAGTACATTACAGACTTCCTGACTGAGACTGGCATGGATGGATGCAAACCATCAAGTATTCCCATGGACCTCAGCGTGAGGTTGTATGATGGTGATACTGATGAAGTAGATAAGAGGAGATATAGAGAAATGGTGGGAAAACTCCTCTACATTACAATAACTCGCCCAAACATTCAATTTGCAGTTAGTAGGGTGAGTCAATTTATGGAGCAGCCAAGACAGGTTCACATGGATGCTATACACATGATACTGAGGTATCTGAAATCTTCTCCAGGGTCAGGGATGCTATTCAGAAAGGGCACAGACTTATCCATTTCAGCATGTGCAGATGCAGATTATGCAGGATGTCCTAAGGATCGGAAATCAACCTCAGGGTTTGCAGTCTTTGTTGGAGGCTCTTTGGTTTCTTGGAAAAGCAAGAAACAAACTGTCGTGGCAAGGTCCAGTGCCGAATCCGAATATAAGGCCATGGCTCAAGCCAGCATGGAATGATGTGGGTTCGTTCAGTATTAGAAGATCTACATGTAGCGGTGCCCCTACCTATGAAGCTTCAGTGTGACAATCAAGCTGCATTGTTTATTGCCAATAATCCAGCTTTTCATGAAAGGACCAAGCATATTGAAGTTAACTGTCATTATACTAGGGACCTGATCCAGAGAGGATTGGTATCTACTGCACATGTGAGCTCAGGAGATCAGACTGCAGATGTGTTCACCAAGCCACTGCTCAGAGGACCTTTTCAGAGATGTTCATTCAAGCTGAGCATGATAGACATCTATGCTCCACCTTGAGGGGGAGTGTAGAGATAGTTCGTAGCATTATTATCTCTTTATGTATCTGTTTGTTATTTCATTATCTTTGATAGATCTCTCTATAATTTACCCTTAAGGTCTCTCCCTATATAAGAGAGCCTAGGGTTTTCTGAATAATAAACGAAGACTCTTTTCCCAAATACAAAATTTAAACCCAAACCGAAATCGTATCTCGAAAATTCGGGTATTCAAAACCCGATCGGAAGTATATGCATATTATATTCATGTTGATCGTTGTTCAGAGATGATCAAATCGAGATATTGTGTGTCGAAATCTGACACTCGAGACGCTAATACGGTCAACTTTAAATATGACAAATAAAGTAAAATTTTAAAAAAATAATAAATAAAAATATTTTTCCTGCTATAGTAACTGTAGCATACCTACGTTCTGTTCTGTAAAAAATATAATAAAATAAATTGAAAATTTCATATGCAATATAAGAATTTTGATGACATCATAGACGATGTCATCATGAGATGTCTATATTGTCATTAATAAATTAAAAAAAGGGACTGGAGGAAGGTTCCAGGAACCTTCCCCACTTCCTCTCTTCTTCCTATAAATCCCAACGTTGGGATTACTTCTCCCATTCCTCCACCGAAGGGCCCCAAATTCTCCTCTATTATCTGATGAATCTACTCCAAACTGTACTACCTCTTCTTCCAAACAACAAGAGGCACACTCACTGTTGTCCAACAAATTTTGAAGCTAATCCAAGCCAATTGCTGCTGCAGCAGTTCCTTCCAATAGCCTTTTCTGGAGAAATCATAGGTACATCCAAGCCTCCTATTGCTGCCTTGCATGCTCTTTTAACACACTTTGACCAATTCGTGTTCTAAATTCTTGAAAATCAGCCACTACGTTTTTGAGCCAATTTGCATCTCAAAATTTAGGAACTAATGTACAATCCTATCCCTAATCCTTTTGCTGACATGCATGTGGTCTAAGATCCAATCGAATTTTTTTACTTAATTCTCTGCTTATACAGAAAAGGTCTAAGATCCAATTGATTTTTTTTACTTAATTCTCTGCTTATACAGAAAATACTGTAGGCTTAATTAGATTATAGATTATATTTTAGGCATTGTTTAGGAACAGTTAATTCTCTGCTTATACAGAAAATGCTACATGTTTAATTTAAGATTATAGATTTTATTTTTAGGCATTGTTTAGGAATAGTTAACTCTCTGCTTATATAGAAAATACCACAGGTTTAATTAAGATTATAAATTATATTTTAGGCATTGTCTGTTGAATGTTTTTTTTTAAATTTTATCATTGACATCATATAGACATCTCATGATGACATCATCTATGATGTCATCAAAATTCTTATATTGCATATGACATTTTCAATTTATTTTATTATATTTTGTTACAGAACGTAGGAATTTTTTTCCTGCTACAAGGGGGAGTGTAGAGATAATTATATAGTCTATGTATCGTTTATGCTATTTTTATGTTCTTGGTTGCACCTTATGTAATTTACCCATAGACTGTATAAGAGAGCCTAGGGTTCTTTGGAATGATTTGATTTTCACTTTTCCACCAACAAATATTAAGTGTACTTTTTATTGGAATGCGATCCCTTAATCGGGTCGGGTTTGGGTTATTCAAATCCGAATGTTACATTTATCCACTCCCATGAATTGATGGTCTCTTTGATCAGTTACATGGAGCAGCAATGTTCTCCAAGATCGATCTGCGATCTAGATACCACCAGTTGAGGATCGAGGATGCAGATGTGATGAAGCGCGCGTTTCACACTAGATACAGTCTCTACGAGTTCATGGTGATTCCTTTCAGACTTACGAATGCGCATGCCACATTCATGGACTTAATGAATTGACTCTTCCATTTGTACTTGGACTATTTCGTGATCATGTTCATTGACGACGTTCTAGTATACTCCTATGACGAGCATCGACACGAGTCCCATCTTCGCATTGTGCTAGAGACACTCTGGGAGTATCAGTTGTATGCCAAATACAACAAGTGCGAGTTTTGGCTTTCTGAGGTGGCATTCCTAGTGACCGTTGTTTGCATGGTGGTTTCTTTTTGTGCAGCTACACGGTCTTCTTATGGTACAATGCATGTAGCTAGCTTTTACTTGTAATTTTATTGCTTACTTTACTTGTAGCATTTTGAGAGAGATGAGATGTACAATGTATGTATGGATACACCTTTTAATGCGTACATGCATATTTTATGGACATGAAAAGTTTGGGTCCCATTACGAGGGATCCCATAGTTAGATACCACAAAAGTGACTCCATATTCCTTACATCAAGGTACCACCGAGATGCAATGTCTATTGACAGTTGCCTCCTTCTTCCATGTCAAACTTCTCTCCATTCAACCACTAACCAACCCACTTGACACCCCAGTCGAGCCCAGAGCCCATATTCAGACAGATTTGTGCCCGATAGTAAGACGAATCCCATTCATGTCTCATCACACTTTTTTTTCTTGTAGTAGTATATTGTTCACCTTTTGCCTCCATACAAATGTTACACACTACCAATATCTTTTCTGGACTGGCATTACCAAGCTCCTTACATTCCAAGTTATTATATTTATGAAGAACTAGTCACTCCATGTGGTAGAATAACTCCCAAGCAATCCATCAAGAGCATTCTACTTCAGTAATCACAAGTACAAGTGTACAGAGATAGATGCAACAATAAGAACCTCTTCGTAATCAATAACAATATCTATTTCCAAAGGTTTCTCATACTGAAGAAATCCGGCATCAGTCCCCGCATCCTCCAGTAGCAAGCTTGAAGCCTCTCAGACATCTTGTTAATGTTATCGGCAATGCATTTGTCTATCAAGCCCCCAACTCACCAGAAGTTACAGAAACATTCGAGATCCGATCTCCCTTTGGTGGCACTCCAGACCCAAAATACTTGGAATCAGGTCTAGACCTGAGGGGCCTGAGCAAGTCCGGGTTTAAAGAAAACCGCCTTTGGTGTAGTATCGGATCCTGTAAGACAAAACAAACCTAACCGGATTCCGATATAGGTGGATCCGAGTTGCATGGCCTAAGATTTGATTTAAAAATTTCAGAACGATTTCCAGACCCTTCTTCGCATCGGGAATAAACTTCCTCCAGAGTTTGAGGTGCGGAGAGCGTAACAACCATGTCGTTTCCTATTCCGCTGGCATAGGAGACGACCTCATCACCTCCTCTTCTCGATCGCATGTGACGGTGTCAATGTCCACCACCGCCACCATGAAAGTCACTCTTCCGATCTTCAAGAGATGCTCCAAGTGTAGAGATCGCCTGACCATAACCTCTACCTTCATGCAAGGTTTAGAGCCCTTGGAGAGACCATCATTGGTAATAGATATCACCTTGTCGTACTCAGACAATATGCCTTCAATTGATCTGAGATCCTGAGCTCGGAGGGGAATACCCTTCAACATCAACACCTTGTAGAGCAGGGCATGTGAAGCCTCATCTCTCAGCGAAGGTTGATGCCATAATATCGACTCCAAGGTGCTCGGCCTCCGTACACATAAAAATGAATTAACCTCAGCATTAGTAAGCCCCATGCGCATACCATTGGTGCTTCATGAAGGATCACATCTCCTCCAAAGGAAGGACTGATCTTGACGGCAATGTCGCCCATTGTTGATTGTAAACAGAACTCCGTCCGTGGGCAGATGCCCGCAAGAACACTTTCAAGCGAATTTTGAGATTTTCCTCGATCTGTGGTTTCCTGTCACTCACTCGGGCCTTTCTCCTTTCGATCAGTAACACGTCTTCATGACAAGGACTGGTACCCCTTTTCGAATCACCAGCACCCCCAGGTTGGAGCAGTTTACATAGGTGAGGGCACAATCGATGTTGATGTTCGAACCCTTCGCAGTAGAAGCAAACAATAGCATCGCGACAAGCCATCGCAATATGTCCTTTCTCCCCAAATTTGAAACATCCAGCTATCTTTCCCTGCACCGGAAGGTGTTCTTCACAATCTTCACATGATCGAATCGGTTGCCAAGTCCTCGTACCAACATCAAGCATAGTCTTCGACACCCCGTGGAGGTCTAGAGATCCAATCTCGAACCTTCCAAGTGGATACCACCGTGTTCCACCCATCTCTGGTTATTACCGCTCTCACTCTCATACTCACCCTCAATGTAGAATGGATGGAGGATGATGTCTTCAATAGGACTCTCTTAACTCTAACTCTTTATACCTATCAACGTAAAATATATAGATGATTTTTTCCATTAGAATTCATACAAGATACTCTCCTTCTTCGATTGTTATGAGGAATAAGCCTCTCCCTTCCCTCAACTAGACACCCACCCCCAACCCCTCTAGATTCCCTAGCCTAACCTACCAAGAATGCTCCTTTTCCCTCCTCACTCCTTCCTAGTACAATGTCAGCTTTTTGATCTCTGCTGATTCCCCTTCTTGTTCCTTGACCTTCATTATTTCGACCTTGATGACAATCATTACATAGGTCTCAACCTAGATGAGGAGATATTCGAGGTTAATCGATGTGGGAAGAACACTCGCGCGATCTTATGCGTTTGGGAAGAAATTGTTCTATAAGATTTCCCAGGAATTTATTGACAAAACTCGGTAGCCTAAGGGCAACTTTGAGATCCATTTGAAATAGAATGTTTCTTCTACAAAAGACTTGCAAATGAGGAGTGCACTTGGATCATGGAAGGTGTCTTCATCTCTCTTGAGGCCATTTCGTTGTGAATTGGTTCTCATATATATTGCATGCGGGAAGCTTCTTCTTTAAATAATTAGATATGAATACACTTTGTTGGCCTTGACATTCATGTCTAGCATCATGCATCTTCAAGAAACTTGTGAATTTGGTCAGACTCCCTCTCTTCATAGACCCCTCCTCACTTGCACGGTTTGCTCAACTACGTAAGGTGTTGCATTTCAATTTCCCACGACCAAACACTTCCTATGCTTTGTCTATCTCAAACTTTCTTTATTAAAATGTGAATTTGAATGTTTTCTATGAATGGAAACCCTGGTGATGTGGATACTACTGCTTCTTTTGACCTTCTCGCTACAATTTCCGACCTTGTTAAAGCCAAGATCTACTTGGATGAGGCTGAGATCGTGTATTAGACATCTGATGATGACCCAATATTTGGTTGACTCAAGGTCCAATGCTGTGGTTGTTAGGCATTCACTTGGCTCCTCAATCCTTGATAGAACATTTAATGCCTCCATCTTGGGTGTCAAAACCTACACTAGTTTTCATTAAAAAGGAAAGTCCCTCCTCCCAAGCGAAAAAGCAGTTGCCAGACTTGACCTGCACAATAAGCCCTCTGCATAAGACATCTTTGTGGTCCCCCATGCTAATGTGGTGTCTTTTGATAGACGTGAGGTGATCAACGTAAAAAATAAACATGTCCATGCAAAATCATTACACACACAAATGGCCTCAGGTACGTATCTTCAAGTTCAATCCCAGTGACCTTCTCAAGCAAACTTGATTCCCTAACTTTCTCATGGTAGTTCTGGTTTGCGATTTTGCAGGGTTCAAATAAAAAGAAGAAACAAAATCTTGTTTTTGTTGAGTTGTTGTCCTTGAATGCTGAGCTAATTAGTCGCGTAGAAATCAAGACCAACACCTCGAATACTTTAACTTTTAGTAACCTTTTCTTGAGTAATTGGTAATCTTTCTATAATGACACTATTGTTGGTCATGTTTAGATGCTTTAACCAGTGACTAATCAGAGGATCACACGTATCTCCAACTCGGAACAAGCCATAACTGCATGTTGTACTAATAATGGAGGATTCTTTTTGATTCTATCAGTTATTTACAGATTTAATAAAGAACATGATCGACTATGCCTTTGGAATGACTTGGTTGAACATACAAGGACCTGGGCAAATTCTGTAGTAATGTCCCGGGACAACATAGGTCCCTGAGTAATGCAGAATATTTTTCTTTTATTTGAGTAGTGCAACAATATCGCATGTTTGAAATGCGATACTCATATCACATTTTCCAAATGTGACATTCCTTATACATTCTTTATATTGGACTTAAAAAAACCGATTGCACATTTAAAACACGCGACATTCATTTTTTTTATTTTTTAATAGATGCCACATGTCCTAAACGTGATATCCATTTTCTTATTTTTTTAATGGATGTTGCATGCTGGACATGCAACATCCATTTTTTGATGGAATGGATGTTGCATTTAGGACATACGACATCCATTTTTTGATTTTTGAAATACAAACTTTGCAATGGTGTATATATATCGTATTTTCCAAATGAGATATGAGTGTTGCATTTCAAACATGCGATATTGCTGGCAAGAGGTTGTCATTTCCCTCGCAAGATGAGAGCAACTATCTCCTACTCCATTGCGAGCCGCCATCAAGAGTAGTGGAGCACTTTTGTTTGGTGCTCGATGGAGAGAATGAGAGAGAGGGAGAGGGAAAGTCACTGGGGGGTGGTTTCCGGAGGGAGAGGGAGAGGGAGTGTCGAAGAGGGGTGGGTGCTTGTATCGAGCCGAAGGGAGCGACATATCTGACATCGGGCTGAAGGAAGCAAAAGGCCGTTCACTAATCCATTCGGAAGAGGTTGCTTCAGGTACAGTTCGCTTTCTCATTGCGCAAGGCAATGTCGAGACGCCATCTACTGCTTCCGGTGCAGAGGCCTATCGCACATGGCCAACTGTTGCCCTTCCTCCGCCGGGGTGCTTATGGGCGAAGGAGGGCGGAGATCGTGCATGCTCCTGGGCGAGGGAGGTGAACCTGGGGAGGCCCCTTTCATTGGAGCATCGGATGTGGGGATGATTTCTGCAGCTCTGTTTCGTGGGGACTTGGTCCCGGTTTCCGCGACAATGGTGTTGGCAACAGGAATCACGGATGCTGAGTCTAGAGAGCTTTTGAGATGGTCTATGGAAGGTTGGACGGGACTGAGGTGGCGTAGATTGTCAGATTGGGATGGAACGCGGCATCCTCCTTTCGCGGAGTGCGTCAACATCAAAGAGGTGCCTCTGAAGTTTCGCACCTTCAGTGCCCTTCGCGTCGTGTTGGGAGGGGCGGTGGCGATTGAATCTGTGGAGTCGTTGGGCACCTGTTCTAGGGAGCCGCTCGTCCCAATCTTGAAGGTAAGAAGGCTGACCGGGGAGAAACTAGGTTAGAGGAGGGCCCAAGTTGGTGGGCGGAGCTTTCCGATAAAGATCGCGATGGTGGGGAGTTTCGATCGTGTCGACAACCGAGCGACTCAAGGTGAGAGCCAGCCGGAGATGGAATTGGGAGGCGCCGAGGCCCGAAGTCTCGCAAATTCGCGGCCAGGGAAGATGGACATCCGCTCTGATAATGAAGCGTCGCGGTACTTGGAGGTTGCTCTTGGCTCCCTGCCCTCCGGTGCACACAATTTCCCAGAAGTGACGGTAGGGAACCTCGCGACGTTCCAACTGCCCTTGCAGATCCTGATCCCAGAGGGGACGTACGGTCCCAGCGTGGCTCTTGAACCTACAGCCGACGCGGTAGAGCAGGTCAGGTCGGGCTCTTCGGATCCGCACCCGGTTACTTCTCGGACCCCCATCAGTCTGATCCGGTTCTGGATCCGATTCATTTGCCTTTCCCGATCAATATGGGTCCTCCTATTGATGGGTTGTTCGCTATGCAGGCGGCTCATGGAGTTTTCTTCGGCAGCTTTAGGTGCACACAGACAGCTCCGACCTTGAAGATGTCAACGCCGGGTTATGATGGACCTGGCCGAAGTGGGGATATGACGCTCTCCGGTCTTGACCAGGTTGGCGTGGAGGATCTCGACAGGGATGGCCAGTCTATGGAGGAGGAACGACCCAACGGACAGAAAGATCAAGCTGGGGAGGAGGGGGCACGACGGGAGGTCTCGAGAGTGGAGGCGGTCCCTTTCCTGGTTTCAGGAGGGTTGGTCGATGTATCTCTTGCTTCGTTAACCGAAACGGAGGGCATGGACACGTCCAGATACAGAGCATGCTACACGAGGAAAACTTCCGCAGCTCGGAGGCAGAGAAGGGCGCCGTTGATCGCCGCAGTCGAGCAGGGGACTAGAGAGCGCGTGACTCCAACCGAAGCCTCTACATCGTCCTCGCCCTTGTGGGGTTCCCAAAACCGATTCCGTGTTTTGGATAGGGGAGTGGCGAAACTTTTGGATCTTGTGCCACCTAGGAAGCTGCAACGTCCTCTATGCCATTGAAGATACTGTCATGGAACGTCAGGGGACTGGGAAGACCGGAGAAAAGAATGGGAGTGAAGAACCTAATTGCAGATGCGAGTGCAGACATATTCCTACTCTAGGAGACGAAGTTGTAGGTCGGAGCGAAGCTCGAGTTGAGGAGTCTCGATGGTGGGGGGAGATTCCAACTGGTGGAGCGGGGGTCGCAAGGTGCATCGGGTGGTCTGATCTCTGCGTGGAAGAGGGACGTTTTTGACTTGGTCGATTCGGTGTAATCCATCCACTGCCTTTCGGTGCGGCTTCGCAGGAGGAGTGATGGGCTCGAGCTCCTTATCACGAGTGTTTATGGGCCGAACAGTGGCGATTGGAGCGGCATGGTGGGAGAGGTAGGGCAGCTGGGCGTCTCTGCTGGGTCGGACGTCTGGATCGTTGTGGGCAACCTTAACATCACATTGCTCCCGGATTTTAGGCCGCAAAGCAGTGGAGGAAGGGACCCGAGGTCGGCTGCTTTCCGCGAGTTGGCTCATCTTATGGGGATGTCTATCATTGATGTTGCGGGCTGCTCTTTCACTTGGAGAAATAGAAGATCATGCTCCAGGCTGGATCGTTTCTTGCTTTCTCCGGCCGGGGTGTCGTGGTTCCCTCTCTCACGGGCGTGGGCCCTCCCCCGCACTCACTCCGACCACACTTCGATCCTCTGGTCGTCCGAGGAGGATGTTAGGCACCGGTTTTGTTTCCGCTTTGAGCGGAGTTGGATGATGGTACTGGGCTTCCATGACAAGGTTAGGGAGATCTGGAGAGGCTGTTCGGTGGAGGGGTCGGCGATCATCAGATTTGCGGCTAAGCTCTTGATTATAAGGTCTTTCCTCTTGTCTTTTGGGAAGGAGGTCAAGGCGAGGCGCATGGAGAGGAGGACGGAGATTCAGAATGGGGTGTCTAGGTTTGTCCGTCTTGATGATGAAAGAGAACTATCAGAGGAGAAGTTCATGGAGAGGCAGGGCTTTTTAGAGGAAATTATACTTGAGGATAGGAAGGAGAAGGTGGAGTGGCGTCAAAGATTCAGACAAAAGTGGCTCCGGGAGGGAGACACTAACACATCTTTCTTCCACTCCGTGGCGTCTAGCTGGAGGCGGAGGAACCACATTCATGAAGTTGAGATCGATGGGGAGCGGTTTGCAGGGGAGGCTGCTATAGGGCGGGCTTTGAGGGGTCATTTTGTGGTTGCGTCGGGGCGGAGAGAAGGGAGTGGCTGGGGGTGGCTGGGTTCGGGTGTGGAGGTGCTAACTCAGGAGCGGGTTGAGGGTCTACTGGTCCCTTTCTCTTTGGATGAGATCAAGAAGGCGGTCTTTGGTTTGAACTCAGATGGCCCCCTCGGCCCGGACGACTTCCAAGTTTTTTACAGGGAGTTTTGGGACCTATTGAAGGAGGAGGTGCTGGATGTAATTAATGAATTCATGGATGGAAACAAAGGCCTCGAGAGGATCAACTGGGCCTTGCTTTTTCTGCTTCCGAAGAAGGATTCGCCCGTCCAGGTGGATGACTATCGGCCGATTGCTCTCTCGAACAGGATTTACCTCATCATCGCAAAGATCCGAGATTTGTATAGACTGACAGCGCTCGAAAGCGAGAGGGGCGCTTTGGAAAATTGACTACGCTAAGGCTTATGATTCGGTGGACTGGAGGTTCTTATGGACTTCTCTTCGGAGGAAGGGCTTTCCGGAGCAATGGGTGGACTGGATGAAGAGATGTGTCACCACTTCATCATACGAGATCTTGGTGAATGGCAAGCCGGAGGGGGGCCTCTTCCAACCGCAGCGGGGAGTGAGGCAGGGGTGCCCTTTGGACCCTATGTTGTATGTCATCATGGCATATGCTATGGGGGTCCTTCTGAGAAAGGTTGCTAGGACGGGTTGTTGCGTGGGATACAAACAGGAGGACATCTCCATCCCTCTGTTACAATATGCGGACGACACTATTCTCTTTCTGGACGGCACCAACGAGCAGAGCGAAAATGTTGTGCAACTGACTGAAATCTTCGACGAACTTTTCGGCTTGGAAATTAACAAGGCAAAATCGATAGTGGTTACGTTTGGGATGGATGACTCGGACCGTGCTTGCTTGGCGGCTATTACGGAATGTACGGTGGGGAGCTTGCCGATCCGATACTTGGGCTTACCTCTTGTCGCGGCCAAGCTCAGAAGGACGGATTGGGATAGCTTGGTGATGAGGATGGAGCAGTGGCTTGCGGGTTGGATGGCAGTGTTGCTATCTCGTGGGGGGAAGCTGGTTCTTCTGAAGCACGTATTGTCCGCCATCCCCATCTTTTTCATGTCCACGAGGCTGATGCTGGTTGGAGTGAGAAAAAAATTAGAGGCCTTGATGAAAAGATTCTTCTGGTCCAAGGGTAAGAAGCAGGAGTCGGGTATGCACCTGGTCAGTTGGGATGAAGTCACCAAGAGGCGTGAGGATGGTGGCGTTGGGGTCAGGGATTTGGAGGGCATGAACATGGCCTTGTTGTCTAAGTGGGCCATCCGAATTTGGGGCTCGTCTACCTCCTTGGCGGTGAAACTTTTGAGGGAGATTTACGGGGTCAGAGGCGACCTGGAGCCACGACATGTGAGGTTTGAATCCCCGTTATGGGCCGGTATTCGGGCAGTCATGCCTCAGCTGGCCTCCCAGCTTCATCCGGTCGTCGGTGACGGCGGGAGTTTCAGATTTTGGAGATACAATTGGATGGACGACGACTGCTTAGAGGTTAGATTCCCTCGCCTCTTTGCCTTGTCGGCAATGAAGGAAGCGACACTCTCTCAAGTGGCTGTAGAGGACGCATGGGCACCGACTTTCCTTGCCGAGCTCTCGGAACAACGTGCGGAAGAATACTTGACTTTGTTGGATACCCTATCGCGACAGGAGTCCTTTTCTTGGGACCGGGACCATTATCGTTGGGGGGGGGCATTGCATTCACGATAAAAATGGCGTATATTGAATTGACGAGGAGAACCGAGGAACAGGACACCGATCTTTGTCTTGATATGCGAATTGTCTAGGCGACTAAGATTCTGCTAAGGGTCAAAGTGTTTCTATGGTACCTTAGACAGGGATGGATAATGGACAAAGTCAGGAGGGGGCGTATTTTCCGTCTTTCAGACACCCGGTGTGACAGGTGCGGCGACGCAGCCAATGTGAGACCCCTCAGGATCCGGGTACCCGTTTACGCGCATCTCGCAATAATTCATTCGCATTAGATCGCATTAAGTGACAGAAAAACAGGGAAATTTTTCGCGCGGATAATGACATTCACAATCATAACCACAAGTTATTAGAACAACTGTCACCAAAATCTTATTTCATTAACTTCCATATATTTCACATGTACAAAGTCTGACAGTACATACAGTATATCCCAAAAATCTGAGAAAGAAACATAATACAATATAAATTGAACAAAAATTGGCAGAAAATAAACCATACCATTGGGTATAAAATTTATCTCCTGAAATCATTAACCCGCTACTGTGCTAAAGGCTCCTTGCCTGCCATGCGTGCAAGGAAGAAAAGGAGTCAGCGGTTGCTGGTACCTCCCAAAAACTTATATAAAAAATAACAGGCATTTTATTGTGACCAAAAGCAAGCAAGTAGAGAGGCATGAGCAACTCAAAATAAAGTTTATTTCTACCTGCAATGTAAAAGGCTTCCAGATTTCTAGTAACCACCTCTTATGATTAGTTATTATCCCCACATTCCCCACTTAAGCATATTTCTCTTGTAACTGAGTGTATATTTGATTCTCATAGTAACCAGAGATCATATTTATGAGTGATGATGGAAAGTTTGGGATGAGAAGATATATTAATATTTTTCATTCTTAAGTCTAGTAACTCCTGCAATTATTAACTTCAATTGTTTCAGATATAACTCCAGATGATGTAGATAAAGATCATGATTCTAGGTCTTGGAGATCATGTCGTGGAACTTGACGGCACACGAAATTGCTAATTTCTTGTCATTGAGATTATATCATGGTTTTCGATATAGGACTGATATGATGATGATGGCTTTGATCCTTAATGTTATTTACTCCTTTTTAGTTAGTGGATAGTCTGTGGTCTTGGTCTGTGTGTAACCTCACACTATGACTAAGGTATTTAAAAGTACCTTAGGGTTGGGGTGCCTCCGTAGGCATGCGGTGTTGTATAATGCATCCTAACTAAGTTCCCAACACGTCCACTAACTTACAGGGATTTCGAATCAGATTAAAGTCACCTCCAATCAACTTAATCTTGATTATTATTTCCTCTAAACCTTAACTGTACTCTCTCAGATGTAACTCTCGATGTTTTAGATGTAGATATGGATGATCTAGATGTAGAATCGCCAAGTCTGTTGGCGAAAGAAACTCAAGCGGTGAAGAAGCCAACAAAGGGCTCTTCCGTCTCGCCCCCTAATTGGAAGGACGGTCCAATAGAGGGATAGGTCTACTCCCAAACTACGCCACTGAGACGGGTGAGAGGAACTTCCCGGAAAAGTCACTCTAGAAAAACAGCCCGACCGGTAATGGGCAACCGAGCTCGTACGTAAAACTGAAAAACCAGGATCCCCCGCCTGGGTATCCTAAAAGACAGGGTCAGCGGAACTGGTCTAAAGTCTGGATCCCAACGAGGCGTAAAAACACTGCGAGCTCGCGTAAAAACCGAGAAGGGATTGGGATCCTAGACCCGCGCACTAGGCGGCCGCTGCCCTAACTGGGCTTCCTATCTCCCGCCCAGTTGAGGGTCACCGCGCCCTCGCACAGTCAGGTATAAAGGTTACCATGACCGGCATTATTTTATTATCATCAATTTACTAACTCCATTTGTTGACTATTTCTTTCTTCTTTCGTTCCATGGTCATCTTTACCGATCTAGATATGGTTAATGATGTTAGGAAGTGACCCATTGACTGATCAAGGAGAGGAGTTGGTATCTATATGATCCTTTCTAAATCTTTATGAGTAAGATTCTAAGTTTGAAAGTGTCCTAATGTTATTTCCCCATGGTCGACATTTACTATGTTTGATCTTTAGATTTAGACATCTTGTCATAATTTACCACTTGGGATATTGTAGATCATACTTAAGGATAAATTGATTGAGGAATAACACTCGTAACAATCCTAAGAAATTATCGGTTAACCCCATAAGAGCATAGTATTAATATTTTAATCATCATGCTCCAATCTCTTTTGATAAGGTCATAAGATTAGAAGATATTTATTGGGCATGCGGGAAAAGATTACTCCATTTATTTGATCACGTAGTCCCAGTCTCATAGTCTCATAGCATTTACATCCTTTCCTTCAAAACCGTTAGAAACATACACTACTATTGGTTAATATGTAATTGAGATATATTTTTTTTCTGTACATAAGTATCATATTTTATCAGAAGGAAATATGCATTCGAGATGCTTGAATATAAACATTTGATCTAGACACCACATCATGAAGGATTAACAGTTAGTCTATCATTTTCATGGTAACGTTGTTTAAAGAAATCGATCACGGTAAAGAGAAACATGGATCAACCCCTTTTATATTTCGAATTCAGAACGTGAAAATGTAATTATCTTATTAATTGAGTGCTTATGTGTAAACAATCATATAATGCCTCAGTAACAGGAGAGGAAAATTTTTAGTATCTGGAACAAAAGTTTTTACTTTACATAATCCGTCAACATCACAAGAAGATTATTATATCTAATATTTGAGAAACATTAACAGTCCCAAACACCAATAATTTTGGGGGATGATGATGGCCAATCAACCTGCAACAAGAGTGATACACTGGTGGCAATATCATGACGCAATTGGCTACCCCACAAATATATAATTACAGAAGTACTAATTCGATCTCAACGGCTTTAGATTTTTTTTTTTGAAATCATTCTGCTACCTATACATTAGTCAAAATCTGCAACACTAATCAACTTATAAGATCTGCTTTTAAAAATATAAATAAAAATATGAATGATTATTACATATTGAAAACACTGAGTTGGTTACTGCTCAAATTCTGCAACGCATATAACCAAATGAAGATCTTGTTTCTGGAAAAATATTATATTTAGAAAATATGTATACTGTGATTCTATCGTTAGTCAAAATCTGCAATACAGATCACCAAAAAAAATGACTATCGACAACCAGGACAAGATCTAATACCTCTTGTGATTAACAAGGCCTTCAAACTAATCGAGATATACAAAACAACTACCATGCTGTGTATAAGATGAACACCTCCCTAATCTCTATAATATTTAAGACCTGGAGTTTATTATGAAGCAAATGAATTAATATCATCTGCAAATGCAGTATAGGATCCCTCCCCTAAGGTCTCATGATTTGTTATATAATTTTGATCGAGAATCTGATATGGATTCTACATGCATGGAGTCCAAAGTGGAGTTTAATAATACAGATAAGGCAGCAAAGGAGAGGAAGAGGATTGTACACATAATTAAGAGAAATACACATGCATGGCAGCAAAGAGATGGGCTAGGGATTGTACCTCAAATCCCTAAATGTTGGGCAATAATTCTTTTAAGAACTGCTGGGATTGCAACCAAGAAGGGGTAGCTCCAAGATCTTGAGTGCAGCAGCCCATGATGGAGTAATGGAGCAGAAATAGGATTTTTATTTCCAACTTGCTGGACTGCACAGAACATGGAAGAAATTGGCTGGAGAGAATAGGAAAAGGGAGAAGAAAATGAGGAGAAGGGAGATTACGGCTTCCCAACATTAGGATTTATAAGAAAGAAAGGGAGGGAGTGGGGAATGTACCTATTGACCTCTAACTTTGAGGATCAAGATTGCATGCGAGCAGCTTCGAGCTCGATCAAGGAGGAGCATCATCTTTGTATTAACAAGGGCAGTAGAGGGGCTCCAAGCACTTGGACAGAGGGCTGCAGCAGCTATTCCAGATCTGATGGACAGCAGTTCTGGCAGGAAGAGAAGGAAAGCTGAGCTTCTTCGGCTTTAATGGAAGAGGATTTTGGGTAAAAGAGAGAAATGAGGTGGGAAAGAAGAGGTCCCGTCGGTGGGACTTTATAGGAAAAAGAGAGGGAGTGGGGAAGGTTCTGGGAACCTTCCTCATTACTTTTTTTTTCTTTCCTTTTTTTTTTTACATATTGATGTCACAAATTCTTTCAATTTATTATTATTTAAAAAAAGCAGCCGAACAGTGCCTGTACAGAATTTAAATATATATATTTCTAAACTCTCTTTATTTGTCATATTTCAAATTGACCGTATTCGCGCATCGAACCTCAGGTTTCGAGGCACAATATCTCGATTTGACCGTCTGTGAACACCGATCAAAATGAGTATAATATTGATATACTTCCGGTCGGGTTTTGAATACCCGAAATTTTCGGATACGGTTTTTGTTTAAGATTAAATTTTGTGATTTTAAAATACGAAATGACCTCCGATTGACGAACGGTCGATTCCGTTGGTCTCGTATTGTCGAATCGGATCTAATGATGGTTTCCGTTCGTTTTGTGGTTTCCGAATTTGCGTCGCGGCTTTTCGCGGCGCGCATTATGCAGTAACCGATTTTTGGTCGATTTCACCCGAACGACTTTTGATTCATGATTAATTGGTCGTTTTAGGTTATCTAATGTTGTTAGATAACATTATTGGGTTAATCGGAGACATCTGATATAATTGGAACGATACAGAGAAGATTAGCATGGCCCTGCGCAAGGATGACACGCAATAAATCGAGAAACGGGTACCCGGATCCTCGGGGGTTCACAGCCAAGGACTCCGATCATCTATTTTTCAATTGCGTGTTGTCTAAGCGGGTTTGGTTGGAGCTCGCTATCCCATGGGTGCAGCGGGAAGGGATGAACGGGTTCTAGGAATCCATCAGGAGGTTTGGCAGTTACTCTAGCGAGGATTGTTCTAAGCCGTTAGCCGCTCTTTGGGCTATATGGTTGGGTCGTAATGAGCTTATCTTAAAAAAAATCAGAGATTCTACAGTGAGAACACAGTGGCCCATCGTAACGCTTTGTATAATTTTTGGCTCTCTCGGTAATGTATTATGAAACTTCTTTAATGAAATACAATAGGCGGTGATCTCTGCAGTGGGGATTCACTCGGTTTGACATCAAAAAAACATGCGATATTGCTGCCCTACTCAAGTGAAAGAAAAATATTCTGCATTACTCAGGGACCTATGTAGTCCCGGGACATTACTAAGGAAAATCCCTCTAAAGGACCACATTTCTGACAAATCATTAGAGAACACATTAGGGTAATCTGACACTATCGTGATGTCCTGAGCCTCGACTCTCCATCAAATGTCTCTTAGATAATTGCTAGATATGAATCGCGTCCCTGATGAATAAGTCTCTGAGCTCTCAATATTAAGATATACTCCATTTTGGAGTCATGCAATGTACCATTATATGGGTAGGTCCGGAATCCTGAAAACAAATGTTTCCTGAAGTAATTAACTAGGATATGGTGAGTTGACATTCAATTCATACCCAAAGTTAGGTCAAAGTTGTTGAGCTGTAGTAGCAGACAATCTGCTATTTTCTCATGTTCATCAATCAACATTGGTAACCCTTTGATTGTCAGTCTCATGATGAACAACTGGTCACCAGGCCCATAAATGTGACAGGGAGGATCTAGGGCCTCTGTAATTCTACCTACCAAAGTTAGAAATCTCGAAGCTCATTGATAGCTCCAGAATCAATTAGAAAGGTTGGCTCTAAAGGTCATGGTTCTGTGTGAGAATCGATATCCTTAATTACAATAGTTGATGTTCACAGATATTTCTGTTATGCTTTTTCTCTTCTTGGGATACAATATGGAAATTGGTTTCAAATGGTGACATATGTGGTCATTGATATCTTTTTCGGAATCGTGATAAGTCATCCGAGAATTGATGCGATCAGAACTATAATACTACGAATGTATGTAGCAGGGTGTCACTGCTCTGATACCAAACTGTGGGATCCGCTCCTCCAGATTTGGGATACATATTTACACATCACTCGTAATATCATGTTCGCTAAAGATTTCATTAGAGTGCTTGAAATTCAGGCAAAACACCTGTATCGTGGTATCACGAGAATTGAACCTCAGCTTCCACAGTTACCATTGTCAGGTACGTATGTTATAGTTTTTTTCAAGATATTATAAATGTTTTTCTTTCTCTTCTGTTATATTTGGGACAAATGTACATTATGCAGTTTCTTTTGTAACATGTTAAATATTATGGAAATTTATGCAATATAATTGGTGGCATATTGTAGTTCTGTGGCTTGTTATTTAAATGTGAATGTCATTCGAAAACTAAACGTGAAAATTTTTCCCTGAATTTCAATTACTCTAGTGAAATCTTTAGCGAACATGATACTACGAGTGATGTGTAAACAGGTATCCCAGATACACGGGAGCGGGCCCCACACCCACACCTTTTTTACAAACCCCCATAGCCCCATCATCAGCCTCTCCAATCTCAGCACTGCTCTCACTGAGTATTTTCACAGGGACACCCCCATTACCCCCCGGGGCAAGGCAAAAAGGGAATGCCTCCATGCCCCAAATCAGAGAGCTTCAGCACAAGCCCAGATGGGACATGAGGCGATCTCGCAATCGCGTTTCCCAAAAATCCAACTGTGATAAGTGGATTTGGGAACAAGGATCCAATCCTCCAACTCACCCTGAAGGCCCTCTCTGAAAATCAGAACTAATGTTGGTAGATCTGAAGAGCCACGACCCAACAGCCCCCTCGCCCCACATACAATATTCGGGTCTGAGACCTTTGACTGTGGCACCCTGGGATACGGGTTAACTGTTTTCACACGTTTGTATTAATTAATTCACGATTGATCGCATCGAGTAATGAAAATGCAGGGAAAATTTTTCGCGAGTTGAATGACATTCGCAATGATATAACAACCACATTAGGACATAAGTCACCGAAGAAACATTTCATTAATTCCCATATAGTAAAACATGTATCAAAAAAATTTATTGCGTTATACTTGTATCCCAAAAATATGGCAGAAGAGAATGTAAGGACAAAAGAGATACAATTATCTGTACAAGGCTATCCTGTGTACCATCAAAAGTAGTCGTCATCTGAACACCCAAAAGCAAAGATCCCCAAGCTAGTCTATTGTAGGTGCCTTCCCCGCCATTCATGTTAGGGACAAGGAAACGTCAACAAATGTTGATTACAAACATTAAATATTAAATTTAAACAGGAATGTAGGTGGTTAAAAAAGCAAGCAAGTAGATAGGAGAAGGCATCATTCAATAATTCAACTACTTGCATGAAAAGGAGGTTACTTAACAACAAAGCACGCTAGATGTTTTCTTACTCACCACACCCCAAGAATCAACACTTAGTGACTTCATTTATTGATTGTGAGATGTTGTTTGAATGAGAGATCTAGATACGAGTCATGTCCTTTCTTTGATATTATTTATAGGATGTACATATAGATCTCATTAAGATATAGCTTAATAATAATGATTTACATGTCACGATTTTTCCTCATCAAAATCTATTGGCGGAACAGTAATCAAACTCAAGTGGTGAAGAAGTTCCCAAAAGAACTCATATGTCTTGCTTCCCCAGTGGAAGATCGGTCCAGGGTGAAGCTAGGCAAAACTCCAACTACTCCCCTGAGATGGGTGGGAGAGACTCTCCGGTCCGAGTCGCTCAACTCCCTCCTGAACCGGTGTAGGAACAAGTTAAAGAAGCTCGAAGAAAAACCGAGGGTCGTCCAGCCTAGGTATCCTAACAGAACTCAAGGTCAGCGGAACTGATCAAGCGAAAACACATGGATCTCAGGAAAGCAAAAAAATGCAAGCTCGTGACAAAACTGGAGAAAGGATTGGGATCAAGACCCGTGCACACTAAGCGGTTGCTGCCCAATCTAGGTGCTCCAGCCCAATTGAGGGTCGCTGCACGTTCGCACGGTCAGGTATGAGGAGCACCTTGACCGACACAATTATCTGTCATTACTTATTCACATCAAGGAAGTCTTCTTTTATATTTAAATACCATCATTTAGTATTGTGACAAGAATTTAATTTGGGCTAGCTGAACTGATCACCGGAAATACA